>OX632359.1:48181989-48432032 GCA_951751655.1 Ophion costatus | reverse complement strand
TTTTAAAAATTAGTCATAAACGTATCGATGTGCACGATAGCGTTCAATCTCGAAATAAGCCGGGGGGAATGAAAAGGGATAAAGCTTATAGTGGTGAAAGTGCACGCTTCGGTTTCGGTCTGCAGTTTGTGTGAGAATACATATGCAATATATATATAGAGGGTTAGCACTCCACTTTTTTAAATGGAACCATGTATTTTTTTTTTCAATGACATTATTACCGATTTTAAGACAAATTCAGCGATCTCTAATACAAGGTCTTTCTAGTCACGCAAAAAAATGCATGGTTCCATTTTAAAAAGTGGAGTTGACCTTGACGTAGCTTGAGCGCCTCCAACGATAAAAAAATAGTATGGTTCAGTTTAACGGCCTTCTCGAACACTGGAACTTTTTTCCGAAACATTTTCGGATATGATCAATAGTTTCAGTGCTATTGCTCTGGAACACTTTATGTGCCTCACCCTGTATATATATATATATATATATATATATATATATATATATATATATATATATATGGGCCATGCAGTTTAGAGTCGATAGTCTTGAATTTTCGTTAGAGGAATTCTATCGAAATGTCGAAAAGGTCGGAACGATTCTGGCGTTTTCCGAGTCGACGAGATCGTCCGGGGAATTCGACGAACCACATTTCCATGTGATAAGGCCGTATTTTGAGTGTAAATAGCAGCTGTCGACTCTGGTGCGACCGGTCGAGCGTTTGTTGGGGGGGGGGGGGGGGGGGGGAGCGAGATTCGCGCCTGTTGCTTGAACAGCGCGGTCTTGTTTTGACAAGTATATGTTGAACGATGTTGACATATCGTTGAGTTATCGCTCGAGGGCTGGGCGAACCTGTTCTGTATGGTTGTGATTTGTGAGAAGCATGTGTGCGGCAACCGACTAGCGACCGTGGACAACGATGATGCGGTACTTCCGACGAATCTTACTGTTATTTCCCTAGGTTTTGACAATTCGCTTCGCAGACCGATCGTAGCAAACGCTTCCGGCTGGCTCAAGTTTTCGTCTCTCGCGAGAGTTGCGAGATCTTTTCACCGCCGAGTTCGATGTCCCGTAATTTTGTTCGCCTTTGGTACTTTTGTCCAAATGCAGTGGCCCGTGTTTGTCCGATAGTTGAAAATTGAGAGGTCATCAGAAATAACGTTAGAGTCGTCGCGAACCACGATGTTCGCTTGAAGAAAGGCACCAGGGGAGTATCGCGCAGGCGCACTAGTCAGCGGTGCTCGGGAAAGCTCAGTCGCTCGCTGGCAGTGCAGCGTAAAACACGTGACGTTTGTTGCGCGCTAGTAGGGGAGACTACCAGTCTGGAGCCCAGAAAAAAACCGAATTTCAACAATTTTCCATTGACATTCAGTTGATAAAATGATAATTCCGTTTAATCTACGTATGTTTGCCAATTCTGCTTCATCGTCGGCATTTTGTTACAAAATTTTGTGAAAAAAATTGTTAATATAAAGAAGAATCAATTAAAGTAAACGGAAGTTGTTGAATTTTACTTTTTTTTCCCCAGGGCTCGAGATCGGTCATCGTAACGATTTTTTAAATCGACGTCCGCACGATATGGCAGGACGGCTGACGCGTTGCGGAAGCGTCGAATTTGTACCGTTGAAGAAAAATATTTTCCGCGGTTGATATGTTTTTTTAATTTTTTTTTATATTGTACAAATGTCTCACCTCGCCATTGAGGAAACAGTAGAGCGTTGCGATGAAGAGGCCTTGAAACGACGTAAGGAAGTGCGTCGTGTACGACCAAAGCGCAAACCAGACCGTTTTTTCCAGTGGTGCAGCACCCATTGATATTAGATTGGTGATCCCCAAAAGTGGGAGCAGTACGAACGCTGCTCTGACGGCTTTTCTGCGAACAGCGACAGATGCGAGTACTGGTATTGAGTGAATTAAAAAAAAAAAACGTCAAGTAGAAAAAAACCATTCGAACGTTAAAAAAGGGCCCCGCATTGCACGTATTGTTGTGGATTGTTCGGTAGGCACAAGTGTGCAAGAGCATTGTGACTCTTTAAAAAAATTGAGTATCCGCGTGATGATGGCTTCGCAATAGCCGTATAACTGAATTTTATTCTCTTGGCGCACACAGGTAAAATAAATTTGTACACATGTACACATATGTCTATCCTCATTGGGTATACTCATGGTGTATCATTAAAATCGCGCACCCTAAATAAATTGTGAAAATGAAGTTGGATCGAAAACTCGAAAATTCACTCGATATAATTATGTGATGGGAACATACGGATGAACACAGGAGATATTATTATTCATTCCGGATTTACTTACCGGACTTGTTCAATTTCACTAGTGTGACTCTGGCGTAATTTAACGACCAAAACTCGCACGATGTTCATCAGGAACAGGAAATTGAGCTGTTCAATAATCACATTTAAATTATTAATGCATCGAACTTCTCTTTGTTCGGTTTTAAGCAATAAACGGGGCAGAAGGAAGAGCCCGAAATAGAGACACAGGGCGAAAGAGAATGTCAAATTATTTTATTTTGTTACCAAAATCACAGCCATCCGTGGTCCCTCGAGGATCCAAAAGTAAAACATGAGGTTGTAGCCCCACCAACACCTGTGTGACATAATCCAACCGTGAAAAGATGCTCATTGTCAATGAAATTGGGCATTCTCGGCAAGAACACTATATTCCACTATATACATGTGCAGCCTCGCTCCAATCCCAGGACTTAATTTATTTCTTTATTTTATCAATATTTTAATAAATTCAAAACTAACCAAAATTGCTTTCATAAATACACTCACTCAAAAAGTTAAAGGAGCAGAAAATATTTTTAATTTTTTCAGCGATTTTCGAAAAGCCGTAACTCCGTGATAAATTGTCGTACCGGGGGTCAAAAAAAGCTTTTTGAAGCTTGAAATCTCCAGCTTAAGAACTTCGCGGACAACCTTTTTTCTTGCGCGTCGCGCTTGCCGGTATCATAAGAAATAGCGGGGAGACATTTTTTTCTAAATGTTTCGTTTTTTCTGTTCAATTCTTTCTGTTTTTTTCTGTCAATTCTGGGGTCATGTAGCGTGGTTCTTTCCCTTCAATTCCGTTTTTTTTGCTGTCTGTTACGACCATTCGTTGCTGAGATATCGTCGATTGAATGAAAAATCAGCTTTTTTCTTTGATCATCGATATCTCGTGAACTGATGATCGTGCAGCGAGCGGAAGATGGCTTTCAGAAACTTGAATGAATCCTCTATAAGTGCCGTTTGATATTTTAGAGGAATTTTTTTTTACGCTTAATATTGATTTGAAAAAGTACAAAAAAAATGACTTTTTCTGCCGTTTTGGGAAATCCAGCGCCACTTTGCAAATATTACGAAAATGACAAATGTTTCTAGGTTTTTTGAGCTCAATACATCCCCAAAAACCCTGTAAATTTTTTAATCGATCGGTTGAACCGTTTTTTCAAAGGAGCAGTTTCATTGCTTCTTAAATATCAAGTAATGAAGCACGTAAAAATACGTAAAAAATCTTTGTTTTTCTTGCAATTGCATAATATGTAAAAAAAATGAAAATTTTGAGTTAAAAAATCAAAATTCTGAGTAAAAAATCAAAATTTTGAAGAAATAAAATCATTTCAAAATGTGTAGAAGATGCGTAGTTCTGAGAAAAACTGGAAGGCTAATTGTGAGAGTCACACCGACCAAGCGGCCATGAGTGTGAGTTTGTTTGGGTTTGCAATTCAGACAGCTGAATTGCAGATATCTGAAGATTTCAGTAATGGTTGGTTTTTCGGGAAAAAATGGATACTTGTTGTTTTCTGTTGAACAGTGAACAACCGCTATCTCTTCTTTTGTCCGAACTTTAATCCGTTAGAAAGACCGTTTTCTTTTCTCGTTTTTTGAGCCCGTGGACGCTTTTAAAAAACGGAAAATCTCAAAAAAATGTCTTCCCGCCATTTTTTACGATAGCGCCGAGCGTGTACAGAATTTATCATTTTTCAACAGATTGTAAAAAAATTGCCACATTGCCTCGCGTTAAAGTTTGCGTTTGGCAGTAGTAAAAATCGTACTTTCACCGCTAATGCACTAACACACATAGAGGCATACTCAGAAGTGTGTCTGTATGAGGGAGAGAGAGAGAGAGAAAGAGAGAGAGAGAGAGAGAGAGAGAGAGAGAGAGAGAGAGAATGTAACAATTGCACATATAAATACGGGATAAAGATCGTGATCCAAGAAAAATGAAAATAGTCTTGCAGGAGGTGAGGGCGACTCGATACGAGATATTTAACTTGAAGAAACACTTACTTTGTGGGATGATAGTAGAGTGCGGTAACGATGGCCCACGTCAAGGTCATGATGACGGGTAATCCCCAGCCAACCAATCGATACATACGATAATACGAGGTCTCTTGGAAAACAGTCACTGCATTTTTTCGTATCCGTTTGAAGTATTTTGTTTACGCGACAGTTAGAGCGTTGGACAGAGGGAGAGAGAGAGAGAAAGAGAGAGAGAGAGAGAGAGAGAGAAACAAAAAGAGGATGAAATAAATATCAAAAGCGTCGATCAATGCTCAATCATTTGAAGAAAAGAAAAGTCCGCAAAAATGTCATCATTGTGACTTTACTTCAGTTCGAAGACGCCGGAAAACACTTGTGAGAATATTCGACCGTGTGAAATGAAATGAAATAGAAAAAAGTGCCAATGTGCAAATGACTTTTGCAGATTTTTCTTATTTTTTGTTGTTGCCGTTGTTAATATTAACGTGTAGCTTGCTCGTGAAGGAAGGATAAGGATGTTCTATTTCTCAAGCTTTGATAATTGAGAACTTTTATGGATAATTTATGTTTGAACGAACGAAAGGGCGTCCTTCAATGGCCGGGAGGGAAGGGGGTGTCATCGAAATCATCAATATTTATCACGGGGGAAACGTTGCGAGATAGCACGTACACTTTTTGCGATATTTTTTATATCCGCTCATTTTATTGTTTAGGCATAATACCTCATTGATATCCATTTCGAAAAATATTTTTTATGATTTTTTATTTGAGTCCATTCTTCGCAATTTGAGACTAAATTAATTAAAAATCACATGGGACGACGGTGGAGGGGGGGGGGGGCGGTTGCATAAAAAGAGCGATCACGTAATTGATGGACGTCTCGCAATTTTACGCTTGGATGTTTGAAAACAAACGAAAAACATAAAAGTGGTGACAGAGGCCACAAAAGGCTATTAATGGTTTCCCTGAAATTCTACGGTGGACGTAAATTGACAGAATGTTGCAGGTCGCATTCTTGAAATGCGGAGAAGATTCTCTTTTGCTTTTACATTTGGTTATTTTTATTATTATCAAAATCTATGATTTGCTGGTTTAGATGGCTAGGATCCTAAAAAAAGATTAAGAAATTTTCGAATTTTAAGTTCGCCAAATAAGATTGGACCGTTAAAGAAATATTCACTTTTAATTTCATTCCGATGGAGCAAAAATTGGCATCGCGAAGAGACGTGGTAGTGTTGCGATGCCATATGTGATCAAGAAAGGAAAAGAAAGGAGAAACAAACTATTTCGGTGGACATGTACGGGTTAAAAACGAGTACTCACCGGTTACCATGCTGTGGAGAAAAAAGCCCTCGATAAACATCCACATAAACATAGCCGTTCGCGCATACTCCAGCAGAACGTAGCTCGCTTCACAAAGTACCGGCTGCAATGTTATTACAGTAGAATTTCATTAATCCGGCATTGGAGGGGAGAGGATACAATTAAAAAAAATTAATTGTCCGTTTTACCGGTTCAAACATATAGAGTGGTTGTATGTACACGTATAGTCGATGTAAGAGAGGTGTCAATTTGTTGAGTATAATTTTTATGCCCCGATTGTGTGACGTTCCAACTATTTTATGTAACTTACCCGTTATTTCATCTTTAACCCCTGCCTATCTACATGTAGATCGCCATTTTTGTCTTTTCGACAGAAAAATGTCCCATTTGCTTTATATGTTTTCGAACATAGCTTTTCCCATACATACACACACAGCACATACGCGCGCGCACACATACACACACACACGTGGTATTCCAGTTCAATCCATGTCAGACAACTATTTTTTTCGTCATCGTTGATTATGGAATTCCATAGTGAAAAATCCAGTCGGGTCGTTTACGGGGCGTACGCAAATTACGTAATGCAATTTGGGGGGCGGGAGGGGTTCCGGCCCGGCGTCGCAGTCCTAGGTATGTGAGAGGAGGGGATGGCCAAGGTTTGCGTCCCGCCACGATTTAAAAACTGTCAGAAATAGCAACATTTCTGCATGTTCAAGTTGAAAGCTTTCCATACGAAATGTCAGTTAAAAAAGAAAACCACTTTCCCACGTTCCCAAGCACATTTTGAAGAAAAAAAAGTTTTTTGTTGTTTTTTAATAATTCTTCAAAGTACATTATTCAAAAATATGTTGGCAAAATTTTAAGAGATAAATCAAAATTTTAATTTTGATAGATTTACAGTTATTTCAGTGAGACCAGATATCGTGACCGGTTAGGACCCTCAGTCCTTACAGGTGTGGCATCGTTCACAATAGATGAAGTGCAGAGTCTTATTATTTGGTAAAATATAATAAATATGAATAATCGCCATATCGCCCGAGACTAGATACTTTAATGCAACTATCAATATTCTAGAAAAAAAAACATCACTGTATATCAAGAAAATCGGAACGAAAAATTTGGACGAGTTTTTCTGGAAACAACTTTTTTCGACCTTATCTCAGCTCAAAAACTCAAAAACTTATCAGCCGATTTTAAATGTTTTTTTCTACATTTTTGTAATCCCAGTGAGTAAGGTTGTGCGTGGCGGATTTTAAAAATGTTGACAATTACTATTTTTTGACAAGCGGTCTACGCTTGAATAAAAAAAGGGCCTCCAAAGTAGAAGAAAACAAAAGTTCAAACCATCGCTATTTAAGCACCCGTGACGTGCCGGGGGTAGCGACGAGGGTTCGGCCAGGCGTTACGGTCCTGGTACGTGAGGGGGGTGGAGGGAGAGAGGGGGGATGGGAATTTGGCGTCGCGGAATTTGTGTACACCCCCTTATAAAATGTCGAGAGAATTTTTATACGTTTTAGACCTTTTTTATGCATCTTTCAACAAAGCTCCACTTGTGCTTTCGACATTGACTATTTTTGTTGTTGTGAAATTTCGATTTTGGGGATGATTATTCGACAGTTCGGAAGTATTCGACAAAAATAAACCATGTTGTAGAATACGCAAAATAATTCTCTATACCGACCGTATTTTTAATTCCCTGTTGCAGTCCATAAGCGCCGGATTTCAGCAGGGCCTGATCGATGTACAGAGTGAGCCTGATGACAACTTGAATCACCATAGCGACGAACAGATTCTTGTGGATTCTTGTTCGAGTATTCCTCAGTGATCTGAGAGAAAAGTATTCAATGTCAAAATCGATATTGATAATTGGAAAAAATTAAATTGGATGGAAGAAAGATGTTAAAAAAGAAATTATCCGAGCGTGAGTAATTTGAACGTCGACGAGAGTATCGATTCCTATGAGATTCAAAGTTCCGTTGTTTTTCTAAGTGAAGACGGAACACTCTCTAGGTGTATGAAAGGAGGTGAAGAAAATTCCGAGAAAGGAACAAAATAATGGATCAAGAAAGCGAAGGCTATTAACGAGCAGCTACGCGAAAAATCACGAAGCTGGTTATTAATAATTACGAGTATCCGTTTTTAATATACCGTGTCGGTTGTTTTCCTCCGACATGTCGGAGGATCCTCTCGTGTAGGGGTATCATGCCTAGACAGAGCGACGAAACGCCGTAATTCCTAACCATTTTAGGATGTAATCGGTCGATCCCGAGGGTCTATATAATCGTCTCTCAACCCTTTCGTCGTCGACAGCCTTCGAGTGGGCGCCTTTGCGCGATAATACAGGAGCGGGGGGTGCAGGGAGAGGGAAAGACGTTGGGAGGTGGAAGCGGCTATGAGTGGTGTAAAGCCCGCTTTACACCACTCATAGAGTCTCGCTTGAAATTGCTCGAGGATTCGTGAATTTCGTCGAACAGGTACGCATAGACGCATACGTATGTGTCTATGCGTACATGTTTCAACATAAGCATTTTCAAATATGAAGATAATCATTTCCAATGAAATCAAATAGCCAACATCGTTATCTACAAAATTGCTTCGTGTTTGTTGAAATAAAGTTTAAAAAAGAAGATAATCTTTTTTTACGCGAAATAAGCTGCCGCTTTAAAAATGTAGCTGTCCATTTTTTGTTTCCAATTTAACCTTGAAATCATCGTGAAGACGTCCACTAAATGCGATCTTCCCGTCTTACTTGTCGATTGAATTTACTCGAAACGTTTCTCGGGCACTTATCGATTTACCTGGGTGTTCATGAGTTATTCCGATGTCTCAAGATAAATAGAACATCATGTATACATTGAGCCAATTCTTCGAGAAAATAAATTCGGTTTCAAGAGATCTCCCTACAATAGATTTACACTTTCGAGGGGAACATTCGTTGGGATATTTTTCGAAAAATCACCGACCCTTGTATGAGATCTAAAAGTAACGTTAATTAATTAAGGTTGAAAAGAAACAGTATCGTTTTTATTCCCTTAAAAATGGCTGTTTTTGAAAGAAATAAAACGAAAAAAATCAGCTCTCTAATTTGAAAAACACGAAGATTATCGGGCTTTGAATTTAAAATTCGAGCAGTTGATGAAGTTTATGAATGGGTAAGGGCCTGCAAGGATGAGCCTTGGAGTCGAACGTCTCGAAAATGACAAACGCTCTACCCCACCACGCACAAATCTATGCCACACGTGCGTGCATTACCCCTTTGAAGACTCACCGATAACTCAACCAGTTTTCATTTAGAGAGCCGAGGAGTGCATGCGCGTCATCCGGGATCGATGTGCAGAGGGCGAAAATAATATCAAGAGGACGCAGACGGCGTAATTTCGCGAGGATTGAGGAAAACGTCGGCTTCACTCATTAGGAAATTCAAGCTGACAATGCAAACTTTTTAAATATCATTCGTTAATGTCTTTTCTCAAGTATGATTATTCTTACGATAAATGAAGTGGCGGCAACGAAAATGTACGGTTCAATTGAAATGGAGATTCCGTATCGACTGATGTGCCAATTTTGTTACCTAAATCTGCAGAAGATTGCCAAGGATATTAGGAGAGCCGCCAATGAAACGCTCAATCCCACGAACTCCAAAGTTCGCGTCTTCTCCGCTATTTCGAGTTTTGTCTGTAAGCAAATACACATGTGTGTGTGTGTGTGTGTGTGTTTGTGAGTGTAAGTGTGTGTATATATATATATACTACCGGCGAAAAGTTTCCGGACAAAAATTCAAAAAAGTTCCGGAACGATTTTTCAGGCCATTTCGCCGATGGTTGACATCAATGGATTTAATCAACGGCATTCTGAAGGCGAGGAATTCACCTTCATTTACAGTTTTTTTTTAATTTACTATTTTCTTTACGAATAGTACCCTTTTTCAAAAACGACCATTTTTCGCCTTTTTCGTTCATTTTCTGGGGGACCCCGTTTAGAGATTAACCATTTTCAATGCATTTCTTTGACTGAAATCATAACGGGGGAAGATCACGCTTTAATTTTGTTTTTTGTTTAAAGCGCCGTAGGATTTGTTTCTAAAGATATTTAGATAAAAAAAGACAATTTGAAAAATAACGTGTAACGCGAAAATGACAAGGATTCAAGGAAAACCTCAAGATAGTAGAAAGTTGAATCGATGTTCGTTGAGGTTTCGAGAATTTTTTTTCGAATTTTTTTTTCACTTATTGCCGTAAAAAAAACAGATGATTTAATTACCGTAACTCGGGAACTAACAGATTTGTGGTGAAACTTCAAGAGAGGAAAAAATGATATTTTTCTATTTTCAACGCAATAGAATTTTTTCAGATTTTTTTCGATTTTTTTTCCCCGATACAATTTTACAGTTTTCTAGTCACGTCAGGCGGTTAAATTCGACCGATTCTATTGCGTTGAAAATCAAAAAATGGAAAATTTTTCTTCTTTTGCAATTTGGCCACAAACACCTTGGTTCTCGAGTTACGGTAATTAAATCTGATTTTTTACCGAAAATAGGTGAAAAAAACGGAATGAATGTGAACTCCTCCCCTTCAAAATGCCGTTTATTAAATTCATGTATGTCAACTATCGGCGAAGTGGCATGAAAAATTGTTCCGGAACTTTTTTGAATTTTTGTCCGGCAACTTTTTATCGGTAGTTCATACAAAGCATTTTTCTGTTTATCAACCGACTGTCAATAAGTTAAATTTCAAGTCAAATTCTTTATCTCGTTATATGTCCCCTTTATAAATTTATAATACGAATATACAGTGTGGATCAATAACTATTAGCACCTTGGATATCTTCGAAACTATAAGGTTCACAGAAATATTTGCTGAAATGAAATTGCACAGTACGAAAGGGACCATCCGATAGCGATAATAGATTTTTTTGCAGTTGGAGGTACTTTGGCCATTTGACGGTCAACTCCATTTTTTTTAATGGATCGGTATGTTTTTTTTCTTTTTGTACCGTGAAAGAGGAGCTTAAAACGAGTTCAGCGACCTATAATATAAGATCATTAAAGGTCATAGAAAGCACAGAAAGGCGATAATACTTACAGTTTCGGTAGTAAATAAAATTACTACGTTTATAATAAGTGTTCGAAATGACGACCATCAATATCAATGCGTGCGTTATAATGTACATTTACATATTTCTTAGAAAGGCACAGGAAGTACAGAAAGGCGATAATACGGTTTACTTAACTGAAAATAAACACTGTTTCAAGGACACTTTAATAAGTTTGCAGGATAACATGAATATGATAAGGTTAGTATTGATAAATCGGTCAATCGAGTACAATGTATCCGTTTGAAGAGCAAGTCGATATGCTTCTTATTTATGGCGAATGCCAACAAAATTCTGTAAGGGCAAAAACCTTGTATGGTGAACGATATCCACATCCACATATTTACTACCGAAACTGTAGTTATTATTGCCTTTCTGCACTTTCTATGACCTTCAATGACCTTATGTTATAGGTCGTTGAACTCGTTTTAAGCTCCTCTTTCATGATATAGAAAGAAAAAAACATACCGATCCATTTAAAAAATCGACACGACCTTCAAATGTCCGAAGTACCTCCACCTGCGAAAAAACTATTATCGCTATCGAATGGCCCCTTTCGTACTGTGTAATTTCATTTCAGCAAATATTTCTGCGAACCTTATAGTTTCGAAGATATCCAAGGTGCTAATAGTTATTGATCCACACTGTATAGGTTGGTGTACTACATAATATTGGTACATAAAACATATTAGCACTTTGATATAAAAAAATACAAGTTACACCATCGTCAGAATTTTTAATAGAACGGGATTGACTTGCTTATCCATTGGATAAGAAATAATCTCAAATATACTCGAGTAAATTAATATGAATAGTATCGAAAATATTTCGTTGCAATTCGAACGTTACAATGAACGATATACAAAGCTCGAGATAATTACTTTTCTTTTTTTTTTCTCGTTTCTCCATTAGTCTTTTACCTGGACTGCGTCCTCGTTTCCTGTGTAAAGTTTGCGAATGAGAACCAACATTTCCGGTGTGAAGCAGGGCGTGTAGTTCGTCCATCCATTCGGCGATTCGCGTTCGCCAACCGCTCCGCCCCGTCCTTCCCAACGTCCCTCTTCGCTGCAACGTCTCTCGGCGAATTCTAAATTTCGAATAAGCTCGCATATCATACTCGCTCTCCTCTCAAGTCACTTTCTTTCAATTTACGTGATTTTTTGCACGCGGGAACGGTGAAGATATTTTTGTTTTAAACTCACGTGTACAATGTTGACTATTTTGTACAGGGCCCATTAGGAGGACATTCAAATTAGGAGAAGGAAAATAAGGAATATGCAGCTAGCCGTTAGCTAGGTTAATAGGCTGAATTATTCATGCTTTCGATTTATGAAAATATCGTTTGTAAATATTTTATGGGGCGTCACTTTTTTGTGCACTCTCACACAATTACTGGTTTGACGTCGCGTCAAGCCCACGAATGAGAATATTGGTCAAACAATCTTAATAAATTATCGACAACTGAAAACCTGGCATTCGGATGATTGCATGCCTAATGAAACGTGAACGAGAGCAACTGAGGGTCCATAAAAATTGGGGATCCTACTTCCTCTCGCTTTCTCACTCTCTATCCCTCTACCTTCGGGCCGAGCCTTCCAATAACCAATGTAAGACGAAAAACGTGCATGGAACGGGTGTTGAAGATTGCGATAGAACGGCATAGAGAAATGAGTGAGAGAGGAAGGCAGTGATACAAATATCGAGAGGGAGAGGGAGAGAGAGAGAGAGAGGGAACGGTTTCCGGTCAGCGGTGACCGGAACTTTGTGGAATTTCAACTGGGCCATGCAACATTCATATTGGGCGAGATGATGACTGCTTCGCCTTTTTGTTCTTCCTACGGCTCGTGAGGACTTTCTCGATACTCGCGCCCGTAGGTATATATGCTAGCCGCCGTGCATTATCGAACAATCAAAGTGCAGTCGAAGTGGGTCGAGTACTAGCTGCTGTTGCTTCCACAATGTGCGGTGGCCACCTTCTCTTCACACTTGGAGCGAACCGCGGGTGTACGTAACGACGAACGCTTCTGTATATCTATGTATCTCGACAGCTTTCATCTCGTCGTCCACGTTTGCGTGTGAACGAGAGTTCGCGCTCTTTTAGACCCCTTCTTAAGCAGTATAATCGGGTGCGTGGATAAAGCGCGGATTAACTCGACGTCAAGACGATAATCTTCCACGTGACTTGCTTTCCGAGCTTCCGACTAAAGACTTTGTTCGTTTTATCGTACAGAATTTTCGCCTTTTTTGT
This sequence comes from Ophion costatus, assembly GCA_951751655.1. Lineage (NCBI taxonomy): Eukaryota > Metazoa > Arthropoda > Insecta > Hymenoptera > Ichneumonidae > Ophion > Ophion costatus. The sequence goes on along the minus strand of OX632359.1, from coordinate 48,419,108 downwards.
GCGACGGGCAATTTGTGTAATTTTGTTTCCTTCATTTTTGTTGTTTTCGCGAAATCTCTTTTTAACATTGCACACGAAATTATTGAATATTCAAAAGTACGAGCCGATACGTTGCGACGATACGAGATAAAAGCGCTATGCACATTTCTTATTCAATGGGTTTTTTTTTCTAATGAATAATGCAAGGGAATATTCCATCGAAATTCTGAAATGTACTTCACTATGGAAGTCAGGTTTCATTTCGGGTAGCTTTTTTTTTATAGCGGCGGTCGAATCTTCGGTCTATTGAAAACGGCGAGTTCGTTCTTTCGATTACGTGATTGAAATCGCCTGGCAACAGTGAATACGCTATATGTGTATAAGCGGAACGGATGTTTTCAACCCGGTACATCCGAGTAATTTTGTTGATCGGCGAATCCGGCCGTTTTGAGGATATTTTTTACGGATCATTGACTCGGGTAGGTCGGTGATTGAGATTACGTATTTTAAATGTGGTCACATTCATCTCAGGGTGATTTTGAGGACAATTGCAAGAAACATTTGGGGAATCTTTGTGGACTTAACGCGGAATGTCTCATGAGGGACATACAATGCAACATTCGACGATGGCTGGGCGTCTTCCACAAATGTTTGTTCCAACTGTGCGATATATAAATGGTCGCGAGGGAACTCATCAAAGGATCATCCCAGTGTAAAATTTTCATAATATCGATTTTTTTTCTTGCATTATTCGATATTATAGACGGTTATGAAAACGCTGTGGAATTTTTTTGACGAAATTCGAATGATTCCGGATGCTACAGCCTTTCTCGGAAAAAGGGATTTGACCAGCTGCGTGAGACCTGGCGCGGGGACGGACGCGTTTTCTCTCGAAATGCCGTCTTTCAAAATGGAGTACACTCTCAAAGGAAGAGTTTTCAAGCTATCCTCCTCAAATTTTCACACAACCATTCTTCACGCCATTCTGAAAAACTGTCGAAAAACATATCCTAAATGCGATACTTTTTTTTTTCAAAACGTCTCCTCTTTGCCAATTTTGATTTTAACAAAACCTCCGTAGCAAGAGATAGCGGTTTTCGTTGTGATTAATAATCCTTTTACAAATTTGGTTTTATATAGTATTTACGGCCACATCCGGCCACAACCGTGTTCACCGTGATGACTCCTTTTTATCGAAGACATATTCAAACGTTAGAAAACTGTAAAAAAGATTAATAAACGCTTATATAGTACATTACGACCCTAGGCCCAAAAGTTGGATTTCATGCCAAGAAATCCAACATTTGGGCCGTGGGTTGTATAATATTTTTCTTGATCCCGTAGCCGAAAGTACGGGCCTAATTAATGTATGTAATTCCGTGCAATTAATGCTGTCATTGGTGCTGTCAGCTGTCATCTGTCGGCTGTCAGCCGGCCATCTCGTGAAATGCAATGAAGCTGTCTTTCTCGCAGGGAGGCGAGCGAAAGAGGGGGGGATGTCCACCCAACTTTTGCAAGACCTTTTACAAGAATGAAATAAAACCAACATTACTAACATAAACATCAAATCAACGTTCTGCGGAACCTTCTGATGAGGATTCTTCCATTTTTGTTTTCTTTTCGACACTTGAACGAAATTCTTCGCGAGACCACGACACGACTTTGACAGGAGCGAGCACAAGATGAAAGAATAACGTGCATGTGTAAGTATCGCCGGCCGCGAAAATCCTGTCAGAGCGAGCGGTCGTCAGCCGTCCACGAAAAATGCTCTTCCCGGCCTGAAATGCGACCGGAAAGGGCGTACTTTCGGTTAGGGGAGCAAGAAAAATGTATTTTCTGTTCTTCGTGAGTGCTTTTATTTGACATAGATTAGCGTGTTTTGAACGTCGAAAAAAAAGTGCGACAATCGGTTATTGTTCGACCCGTGACACGGTGATGATCCCTTAAAGGAGAACTGCGCGCCCGGCCACCATTGTCCGTGTATCACGCGTCACAACTACTCACTACTCACAACTACAGGAGGTCAACGAGAACTCTATATTTCTATTTGCACGTTCTCGTAATCCCCATCGATAATGATCGTGCAGGTAGGATCTTTTCGTTTCTTTCGTTTTTTCTCGTCTTATCGCAGTCCCGTAATCGCGCTCCATTGAAATTCTTGGCTAGCTTCGAATGAAAAAAGACATCCTCTTAAATTATTGCACCAACAGGTCGATGAGAAGCACAATATCTTTGCGCACGGGACACGATTTAACGAAGCGACGATTTAGCAGCACGAGGGTGACGAGAAAATGAATGTAGAGAAGGAGCTCGAAGAGCTCTCCACCCAGAAGGGATGATATGGACGTTTCGCATTGTTGGAATGCAACGAGACATTTTTTTCCAACTTTTACGTATATGTGTAATAGGGTGGCACAAATATCAGCTCTATTTTTCTTCCTTATTATCTACTTTAGAGAATTACAATTATCTACTTTAGAGAAGAAAAAAAAATTGTCGCGAAAGCTCCGAGCGGTCAAAAAATATTTAGAGATCGCTTAAGCCTCCCAAAAATTCAAATTTTCATTAAAATTCGACTTTTTTCCGTTTACTTCACGTCCGTGAATTTTACGCTTTATAAATTTCTCAATTAAGCTCGCGAAGGCTCTAGCCGGCGAATGAATATTTAGTTGTCACTCAAGAACTACGACATTTCCAATTGCCCCGATTTTTTTTCTCTTTTCACTTATAAATTTAACACTTTGTTAAATTTCGAAAGTCCTTTTTTCTTTTAGAAACGGATTTTTTCATTTAATAAAGCCGGGGGACCTATAATTTTGTTTAAGGACAAGAGCTTGAAGAATTAATTTACGAGAAAAGATTATAATTCTTGGGTTAGTAGTGCGAGGTAAAATCGAAAAATCTGTTTCTAAAGAAAAACGATTCATTGTTTTGCCAAATTTTACAAAGGGTCAAATTTATGAGTGAGAAGAGTAAAAAAAATTGACGAACATTGGACATTTCGAAGCTCTTGAACGACCATTAAACATTCATTGACTGGCTAGAGGTTTCGCGAGGTTAATTAAAAAATTATAAAGCGTAAACTTCATGGATGAGAAGTGAACGAAAAAACAACAAAAAATCGGTTTTTTAATGATGGTTTAGATTTTTTGGAGGCTTGACCGACCCCAAAATTTTTTTTTGCCGCTCGGAGATTTCGCGGAATATTTTTTTATCTTTAAGGAAGATAATTGGATGGAAAATTAGAGATCAAATTTTTGCCACTCTAATGTGTAAGATGCGCAGATCGCTCTCTTCCTAAAGGGGATGACACGCTAAAGTTCTCTAACGTTCGAGTGCAATGCCAATTTTCCATTTATTTTCCTAATTTGTATAATTTATTTATAGTTCCTACTTATTTACTTTTTACTTATTTTTTATTTCTGTTAAGTTCGAGTACAATTATATCAAAATAATTTTTCGATAAATAGGAGCATGTTCGTGTTAAGGTCAGGTTCGAGAAACGTTCTCAAAAAATAAGATTATTATAACGTGTTCGAAGTGTATCCTTTCCCTGCACAAATATTCACGGTTCAGATTTGCGGCCGGAAAATTACGCGACCCTTTTTCCGCGATCCTCATTCGGCATCTACGACGTGAATATTTCAAAAAACGATTGTCATAATAACACGAATAAATGAAAATAAATAATAATGATAAACAAAATCTCGGTGCACCGCAACAGTGTAGACTGCAATACTGCACATCGAAAACACTGACACTGGTTGAGCTACACGAATTGTGGAGGTTTTCAGGCTCGCGGACCTTGAAGCCGAAAGCTTTATGCCAGCCGATGGATGTGCACGTTCTTTAGATTCATGGACGCCCCGAGGTATTCGGCGAGCGGCATTTCTCGGGTCTCCTGCCTCTGCTACGGACGCGATAAGAAACACTCGTCTTAGCGCGCAAGCCACGGATGACACTCGAATAGGTAGAAACTACACAGCACCGAAAGAGACCTTCATCGACGAGTCCTTTTTTCGACCCTTATTCTATTCGGTTCACGTCGAAGAGAAAATTAACAAAAAAACGGAAGCAGCGAGCGTTTGAATATTCATCGCGCTGCTATTAACACACCGGTGAAAGAAAAAAAAGAACCCAAAAAAAAAACAAGTTCGTATATATGTAACGCCAATTAGTGCAAACGGGCAAAAAGTATGTTCGTTAGAAAAAACGACGTTTATCTCGTGGACTTTCGTTTAGTCTTCGATAGAATGGAGTACATTTCTCGATATAAATTATTCAATACTGAATTTGAGAGAAAAAAATTTGTTTTACCTTCTTGTACTCAAAAGTATTTTATTTCAATGCTCTTTCATCACTAATTTTCAATGTCACCGCATGCTTTTCCGTAACTTGGTCAGTGCAATTTTTCCAAACCTTTCGGAAGGTTGCGTGAAAGTTTGTATCGCTGGCGTCCAACGAAAATTCTTTTTTTTTTAGTTTCTATTTTTTGTCACTGGCTAAAATCGTTTGCGCACATTGACGTTTTTTTTATCTTTAATAAGAATGTTGAAAAACGTTTGCGTGTCTTTGGGAGTATAGAACTGTTGAAATAATTTGAAACGACGCATATTAGACACATGAAGTAACCGAAGGATTTGAGCGATGGCCAATTAATATTCTACTCATCTATAATTGACAGCCACATTGGGAAAACGCCCCACGTATACACACACACACACACACACACACATGTATATATACGGACAAGTTCCACTGATTTTCTTTTATCATATTTGAATCCCTTTTCAATTCCAGTAGACCTTTACTCATTATTTTCGCTAAGCTTACGAATAAACCATTTTTAACACATTTTTTAGACTTCGCGCCTCGAACAACTGCATAATCGACTTTTGTTCACTTAAAAAATCTCGCTTTTCCCAATCGAGAATGTCAACCTTTGTAATGGGTATGAAATTTCTCTACAGTATTTTTCTTCATCTCGTAACCATCCGTTTGCAAAACTGTGATAGATTTTTAAAGGAAGTATACGTGAATAACGTTTAGTCATTATTTGTAAATGAACGTTTAATTAATTGAACGAAATAATTTGCCAAGAAACGAAAAATAAATTTGATTGGTAATTAAGTTAATAATTATTCTGCATGTGCGGCAAATCAACGATGTAATTAGTCATCGGGTGACTTCTAGCTAATCGATGATTATTAAAAATGTAGTATTTTAAAAAATAAACCAATGAAAAGTATTTATGACTCAACCTTATTTTCTCCGCAATCTGTACATGCCGGGTTACGAGGATTTCACGAGAAAAATATGTTAAATAAGGAGAACGATCGAGAATGGAGAACAGCGCTTAATCGCATCAACGGTACAGCGGGCTCTTGACAATAATACTTTAGTCGTAAACAACGTTGGTTTCAATCGACAAGAAACATCTATCGTTAGTTCTTATGGTTGGAAAGGAGTAATCGAATCTTGCTTTCCGTCAAATTAATCAGTTTCATTAATTGAATGTTTGTTCAATTAATCACTAAACATTAGTTATGAACAATCGAATGAAGAAATTATTACAAACATTCATTTTTGCATTTGATTGTAAATTTGTACGTGTACCCTTTTCATCTTTGATCTTTAAATCGTTATGATGAATTGTTTTCATATGCCAAATTGCCCTTGACAGACTTAGCTTTAAAAAACGTCGCAAACATCCTATAGGATCCCCATTGTCAGAGTCTGCCAGCCTGAACCCACGAAAAAACATTTTGGGTGATAAAAAAGATGACAAGGAGAAAATAAAAATTTGACACGCCAAGTTGGTTTAAGATGATCGAACGATACGTGTGTTTTCTTGTCGCAGAGCATCACGTCTAAATTCTGCATGACATGTCAGGCCTCCTATAGATTCGTGTATCGTCCTGGAGGATTCATTGCCTTGGCATACCAATGCCTGAGGCATACGTAACTCGCTATAGGAAAGGGTACGAGAGTTCGAGGATATGTAAATTGAATTTTTGGGACGATGCCCGTAACCTCGAGGAAAATGGATTGGGAGCGTGAACTTGGAAGGAAGGTTTTTTTGCACTCTTGGTCAACCACATATCGCTGACCACGCGTTAAGCACAAGCGGGTAGAGCGACGTTCTCTTCACTTACTGATCGAATTCAATTAGCCGTGCCCATTAAAATGTAAAGTAGGAAGCAAGATTGAGTTTTTACCGGAATAGAGCAAGAGAGAGGGGGAGGGGGAAGAGCGAGGGAAAGAGAGGGCGTTTGTAAATTCGAATTCGATAATATTAGAATAATAGAATAATTCGAATTAATAGGACAAACAATCTATACTTGATAAATATAAATAAAATATATATCAAACTGCTTTTCTGTGATATTGTTAGCATATAAATTTGCTCGGTAATATATATATGTATGTATATATATATATATAGAAGTATACTTTAATCTTTTTTATTTTGCGGAAAAATTTACCGTCAACTATATCCTTGAAAATCTAATTATACTCACGAATAATGAAAATATTCGTTATATATATTTTGTTGTTCCCATGTATCGAAATTCTGTATTTGTCAACAAACGTTCACACGTCTAAATGTAAGTAAATATGGGACCGTGAAGGACAGATAAGTCTGGTTTAAAAAAATTGAACAATGGACGATATAAATCTCACTAACTGGTAGAATCAACCCCGTTCTCCACGGGACATCGCTGCTTGGCAGTTGTCGAAGCTTTGATCGGTGGCCAACAGAGGATCGAATCCCACACCCAACCACACCAGATTTCTGTAAAACAAAACGAAAAGTCTCCATATTTATGGGTGAACGACCATACGAGTAAAGCAACGATAATTTATCAAAGGCGAATCGTGCGTTGCCAAATTAATTGCACCCAATGTCTCAATGCTGGGACGTAAAAAAATAGGCGAACCATTAAGGAGGAGATAAAATCAATAACAATGATCACAAATATAAACAATACATATAATTCAAAAATGTTTTAAAAAAATCTTACCGCCTTCAGGGATACTGAAGTGTTGATATCGTAAACTGCATAAAATTTGTGTATTGTTTGCACTGCTCGAACCATCGATACCCGTGAAATCGACCATTATTTCGCAATTATCTTTGTAGATTACGCGTTATTGTCAAGTCGTCATCGTCGTCGTCGTCGTCGTCTTCGTCGCTTTCTTTTCGGCATAATTCCCGTTTCCTTACATTATCGTTTTTAACAATGATTATCGTGATATTCTCATATGAACTTGACCCGTCTCTTCCACTTTTTCTTTTTCGGATGTTCCTTCCGTCCGTATCTACCTTTCGTGTTTTCGGTACGATGAACTCAGCGTGTAAAAGTTCTCAAACGTCACCTCTTTTTATCCTTTTTTCTTTTGTTTCAGTCGTTATTTCTTAATCTGTTGTCCTTCGCTTGGGATATTTCACGCTCGTTACATTAATCGTGGTTCTTATTATTATTGTTTCGATTTCCCTGAGGCCGCCACGTCGAGTTCGCAACAATTCCACGGCGATATCCCTTTGCAAAGATTCGCCGTTGTTCCGCGTTTTTTTTATGTCAATTGAATTCGAGATGAACTTCGTTCGCCACGTTCTCCTTTGTTCGATAGCAGAACACTCTTGGTTGCAATTCGCTTGGGCTGCCCTCTCGCCGTTCCCTTTAAATCTCGTCGCTAGAGAATTACCTGCGAAAATAAAACACAAAACCGAAAAAAGGTTGTCTCGTTTTCGAATTTCAATTCCGACAGTTTGGACATTTTTCGGAGCCATTAGAAATACCTATGAGCTTGACATATTCATCTGTCGTAGCAAAGCGGCTCGACTCTCTCTCTATTCTCATAATTCGTGGATGTAGCATTTTGCGAGTAAACTTTATGGTGAAATATGGCGCTTATGACGCTTTAACGAGGTTCCGTCTGTCACATTTTCGTCACAGTTTGCCAAGATTTAGATGTTGAATATTGATAAATATCGGTATCTGTAAAATCCTGGTGTTCAAGAAGAAAAAAAATAAACCAATTCACTTTCAATTCGGACCCAGCCTATACTGTAATATTTTCCATCGTACGACCGGCTTATCTTTGTCATATGTTTATCAATTTATCCATAACAAACGGTCAAAGTTGCTCCGTCCACAGGTTGTTTCTTGAGATTGAAAAAAGCTCTGTGCGCGCAGTCTCCCAAAAGCATAAGACCTCAAACAAATCTAGCCATGTGCCAAAACGGCTGATGGAATGCGAGTGTTTGGCTCATATATTGTCCTACGTCGCGGCTCGTGGGATAAATGTTCAGGAAAAGAGAGAGGCGAAAAAATGTGTACACCCCCAACCCGAAAGAATAAGATTCTGTCCGAAATTAAATTCAGTCTCTAAGAGGTTCGTGAAAATTCAGTAATTCGCCGTCGTAAGTAATAGGCGGACTCCCGGATCGTGTCAGACGGAATTTCAACTGGGAATGAAACGCTTCCTCTTACCTTATGCACACAGAAAAAAAAGTCGCGGAGGAGGAAGGGCGATGGAGACGGAAGACGGAGAAATGGTAAATGTATGAGTGTGGGAAGGAATTCTGGAAAGAGCAGAAAAGGACAATTACGAGGTATTTATTACTATATATATATATATATATATATATATATACACAATGGTGTTCTTAATACGTAAAATCGATTCTACAGAAGCTTTGCCTGCTGGCACAAGAAATTTCGTTTTCTCGAAAAATTCATTTTGCCTCGTTTAAATGTTCCGTCTTTATGAAATAGGTATTAACTCGACAATTCACATGTTCTATACGCCGAGAGCGCATCACTATAGATTGCCTCGCATCGAACTTTGGGAAAATCGACGAGAAGTCATTCAGATTTGAAAAAAAATATAGTGATAAAGTTCGCATCGTTGGAAATCAAGGGACATTTTTTCATTACTATAACCCCAAATGTTTTCGTCGGTTCGAGTCGTGAATTTTTATAATTATTCATATTCGCAGCACAAATGTGCAACAATTAATTTGCAGAATAGAAACAAATTTATTTTCATTTCATCTAAACAGTGCAAGCAGCAATGTCATATAAAACGTTTTATTTTACCGAAAACTTTCGTCACAATGATTTAGGAGTTTTATAGTGATTAGTGGAGTATCATTGAATGGTTATTGAAAAGCTCATTGAGTTTGGCAAGAAACGTAAGAACGGTTTAGACCCGATAGAATCTTGACTTGTTGGCAAAAGAAAACCTTTGTTCGCTCTTCAACTTGCACAAGTTTTAAAGAATATGGATGACGATCGGTCAAGATCTGCACGTTTGGGTATTATTACTTAATAGATCTAGCCTAGTTAAATAAAGCTCCTTTATGGCCTCATTTCAAGTACCGATATAAGTTTGCGTTACTTTTCGCGAAAAAAGGTAAAGTACAGGAATTCAGTTACTGCGCACAGCTCCCCTATCTCTAAAAAAGAAAATGAGAGTAACGTGAGCTTGTCACTTCCCGGAATCGAGTTCGATTGGTATAAATTGCACAAAAAAGAGAACCCTGCAAATTGGAAACTTGCACATTGCTTCCCCATTATTTGGTCTCGCTTGTGAATCTGCCTCGATGATAAAGGCAAAATTAGAACGTCCGCGTTCGTCACAGGAGAGAAAGAGAGCCAGAGACAGGGAATGGCACCATTGAAAAGAAGATGAAATAACACAAAAGTAGTCAGCATGGATTCCATTTTTTTTTGCCAATGTTACATTTTTATTCAGATCGATTTGTAGTGCCTGAACAATGGAAATATTCTGGGGGGGGGGGGGGCTGAAGAAAAATTGACGAATGGCGGAGGAACAGGGCAAAAAAGGGTTAGGGGGAGACATACAGGGTAAATAGTTTGGTGATACAAGAACAAGGAGAATTGTGTCGAAAAATACAAGGAATATAGAAACTGGGTTTTTTGAAGGTGTTTTATGTCTTCGAGTACTGCTACTAAGAACGGTCACAAGTGTCTGTTATGAATAGCTGTGAGCATGTACTACATAGCTATGAGCATGTACTATATTCGAACCGCACCGCCTGCTTCGTGATTGAATAACTTTGCAGAGCTTTTTCATTCGTATGTACATCCATGGTAATAAATGTTCAAAAACATATTCGCGCGCGCACACGCACACACACACAAAGCCATCGAGCCTTCGTGAAGCGAAAAAGAATATAAAAAGCCCGAGAAATGTATCAAAGGGCCATTCACACACTTGAGAAACAATAGTGCATTGCAAATTTGAGAGGCGTCGTCGATTGTTGCCTATGGACCTTCCTTCATATATATATGCATATATATCGACATATCTCACTTTTTATACATCATACTCTCTTAGCCGCTGTGGAGTTTAATGCGGAGTGAAAATCGTTAGAAGGGAATTATTAGGATGTAAGGATCGATTTGCAAATATGTACGTGCCCGATAAGACCTCCGAACGAAATGACGATTCGCCGCATACTTTTACTCCAGCGGAACTTTATTATAGTACATATATATCGCGCTAATATTATCGAGCTGTAGTCTGCTGAAAGAAATGAAACTGACGTGATTAGATTATGGCGCTGTTGAGATATTGCATAATTTTTGAAAAAATTTCCTGGGCTGTTTGTCTGCTGGCTTTGGATCGATATTGTTGCGAATTCTTTCAAGTGGAAAGAATTGATATGGCGATGCGTCATTGAAAGAAATGTCTGTCTCCGATCCGGAAATTTGTATGTTTTGATGATGGACGAACGATGAATTGAGGACAAATTTTGGGAAAGATAAACTTGAGTCAGTACAATCCGAATGGGCTGATGAACCTCAGCCGGTACAATGCGAAATCATTTTTCGGAACACGTTTTATCGCTAACCCTCAATGAACTTTTATTTGAACATTTCTTCGTTTCAGATTATTTTTTGGCACGCAAACGTCGTGTACGGGAGATTTTCGTCAATCAACGTGCACTTCGTGTGATAGACGATGAAGTTTGGTGGGCCGACCTGTATACCTATTTGGCCGGTGATGCAACAATAGGGCCGGTCAACCTTGGAAATGGATAATTTAGGACAGTGCATGGAAATCACAAAATATTACCATCTGCATTCGTCATCATCCGTCATAGAACTGCCGACTCTTCTTTGGCCCATTTATCATGCAATTCTAATCTCAACCCGTGATGGTTATCATCCTCCAAGGCGATCTATAATTTAGCCCTAATTCGCAGACGCCCCCTCTGTTCCTCTTGACGTCCGCTTGAGGAAGCCTACCGTCACTACGTACGTGTCGAAGTGTTGAGATTGATTGGTTTCCGGTTCCTCACGGTTCTGCTACCTTTCAGTGGAAAATTGTCTTATGTTGGATACTCATTCCACACTGTGTTGAATTCCGTTGATAAGTGGCCCAAGTGGGTACGTACATTTGGAAAAGAATATCTTGATAGTCTGCTGAGGATTGTGAAAATGAAATGTTTTCTCGAATCAAATAATATAAGAATAGTATCTTTTGAGTATTTCCTTTCTATGAATACTTTTAAACCATCATTTTATTACTACTGATGTATACAAATAATAATAAAGTATCTTAATTTATTATCACTAAATCCTATATCTATTACTGTGAAATACTTTTTTTTAAATAAGTTTTGCCACAATTTTATTTCTAACGGTCGTTTATCTTTTATCGTACATTCGTCACTTTACTACGTCCAGTTCCTTTCCGACGACTACATTTTACCGAGTTTCAGTCGCGTTACCGTCGGAAACTTATTGTAAGTGAAACTGCCATCCGATGTTATCGGGCATTACTATTTTGCTGCCCAATTGTTACTCCACCGAACATCATTCGAGACAAATTTTATTGGACTCTCACGAATCGATAGGGGAAACTTAGAACAATCGACCACGTTTGGAAGGCGTTCTGTGAAGTTTTTTCTATGCCAAAACTGAAAAATCGTTCATTTTGAAACACTCGGACTCCCCGTTATTTTTTCAAGGGCTTGCACCTAGTGGACATTTTCGAAAATATGGATTTTTCGTTTCCGACCGATTCTCGCTTAAACGAAGACATATGTTTTCGATACATTGTTTTTTTTTATTAATAAAAATAGAGCGTTTTGTTCACCGAAAATCGATACTTTCACTTTGGACTTGGGGCCATTTATTTAACAATCAATATTTCGTTAAATCCTTCGTCCAAGCACAAGATAATTTCATGCAAAAGCGAAATACGTTTGATTGATTTAGTTCGGAAGATTCGCTTCCGTCACCGCGACGAACGTTTTTCATACGGCACTCTGCGCAAACTGCACTGTATCTATCACGCTTATAGATATTTCTCAGTACAAAAATTGCACAAGATACTTCAAACTATACTCTTTGATGCAAAAAAAAAGAAAAACTCGTCATTTTGTCAAAAAAAAATTACACGAAAATTCCTCCTCTTTCCGGCCACGAGCTTGGTATAAACCGTTGACACGTGACGTGTCTTCAATCGTAGCTACTGCAGCACCGATAAACGTACCTCCGGCCTTTACGGTTACGAATAATTTAATTCGCTCGTTCAAATGGACCATAGCAACGATTTCCGTTCGGAAATCGTTGCGGAAGGAAAAAAAGAAAAAAAAGCATCGCTCGACACGAGCGTGCATAGTACGAAGGGTGCGCTGGTAAACGTCATTTTATTTTGCCTTCACGGCATGCGAAGTTCGCCGGGGAATTCAATTTACTGTATAGAAATCTCGGCGAATGATATGCGGCGAGGCTTTGTTAGCTGACAACCGTGGGACATGCAGTTTTGTTCGAAGCTCTCGGAAAGGCGGAGGAAGCAGCAGTTTTTACGACGGTGGCGACGTCGGTGAAATGGGACAATCGATAGCACGAGGCGGTTGCTGCTCGGCAATGCATGTGACCAGAAGTGCAAGGACAACTTTTTTGTAGGTCGCGGATTCGCGCGAAAACTTTTTTCATTCAAATGACCCGTCGTATGATAACTTATTTTTTTTCTGTTTCTCGTTGTTAGAAATATGTCGGGGAGGTACGTCCTACACGGTAGGTTCAACGATCGTTTTTATTAGGGTTTCACAGCTTCTAGGCGCCCTTATTCGTCGTGTCCGTCCGACCGTCGCGGAGTGTCCGTCTGCATTTTTGGTGACCATTCGGCTAAAGAATCTAAAACGGCTCGTGAAAGGAACATTCAATGGGTCTCGTAAAAAAAAAACAACTTTGCGACTACTGCGAAAAAGTTAGTACTGTGGAAAAAAAAAAATGAAACGACTTTTGATTTTGCAGGGTTCTAGGTGCGATCAATCCGACACTATTTAAAAAATGTCTGCTGTGAAATATTCAAAATTATTATTATTATTATTTTTCAACGCCAGTGCTTAACGAACAAACATGGCTTTGGAATCCTTTCAAAAAAGAACATTTATTTGTGTATTCCAAAAGCCTTTTTTATGTTGCCCTTTTCTTACCCACCAGGTATTCACGTATTTTTGCGAACCTTTGATGTAACTGCACAGAATCAGCCTGTGCTGGTAACAGGACAGGAGGATGTAACAGGAAATTCACCCCCGCGATCGTCGTAGCACCGTTTCATTGTCAGCTGTTTTAAGTGGTGAGTAATTCCATTTCGGACGAAGGATTTCCGAGATCTTCTAAAGCGGTGGTAGCGGTCTTAATGACCTGGCAAAGATAATCGGTTCGAACCACTGCCATCTCGAGCACGTGAATGTTTTTTTTTGGCAAATTATATACTATGTATTACGACAGACACACACTGTCAATCAGCCTTTTTTGCTTATTTGGCATACATACGATCTATTACTTCGAAACGAATAAAGGATTTTCAGGCGATAAAGCGAAAAACAATGATCTTCAGGTTTAGAGAGAATTGCGAGTAGAATATGAGAAAATTAATGAATATAGATGAAGATATCACGGTGTAAGGATTTCAGCAATAGTCGTGTTAAGGGGTTACACCAAGTTGACTAACTTTTTGTCTTCGACAGATTCTTACAATATAACCTTTCAAAAAGTTTCTCTGAAAATTTCAAGTCGGTCCTTCGAAAACTGGGGACGTTATGAGCGTTTGCAGGTAGGTCCGGTGAACCGGTCTATAAAAACTTTGAACGCGCTTTTCTCGGAATTACTTTTTCAGAATCGGTGACCAATATACCTCAAAAACAATTAAACCGATCTGCTTCAAATTTCACAGACATATCTTCTATTTCAGAAGGCAGTCCTTAATCGAAGGATTTTTTTAACGCATACTTTTTTTTTTATATCAAGGAAAATAGAGCGTTTCTTTCACCGAAATTTCAACAACCGCTTTCGATCGGCAAACACTTTTTCCACAAATTATTATTTTATTGAATCCTTCGATCAAAGAATAGATAATACAGTACAAAAACTAAGTTAATTTGTTTTTTCGATTTCAGATATTTTGTTCCGAATAGGAGACGTCACCGCGAAGGACCTTTTTTGCACAGCCGTCTGTGCAGTTTACTGTATATAGCACGTTTATAAATATTTGCCAATAAAAAAATTGTCAAGCATACTTGACATGATACCCTTTACTATGAAAAAAAAAAGTTAAAAACTTGCACCTAATTCCCAAAAAAAATCGCAAACACTTCTTTTTTTCGGCCGCTAACTAGGTGTAACCCGTTAAAAACTTATCAAGCACATAGTTTTACGAAGGTTGCGGGTGTCCGATGAGGATCCTAAAAGAGATAAACGGGACGTCTGTAGTCTAAATGGACGGAATAATTGGATATAAAAAAAATGCATGTCCATAGCATCTTAATGATACAAACTCCAACATAATAGATGACTTTGATACCACAGTGCACACGGGTTTTTCATCTGGGACGTGATCAGAGTAATCTGCCGAAGGGTTCCGATACTTGCACCCTTGCCCATTCAAGGGTGACATTTTATGCGCGGTAAACAGGCATCGCTGTGACTTAGTAGCATTCGTATGGTGATTCCAGTTCTAGTGTTTTAACGCTGGTAACACCCGAAAGTCACTGGAATGCCGCAGCTCTTTGCCGCCCGTGTCTAAGACCATTCTAAATCTAAAGACTTTTGATGAATGAAGTTTTTGAACATTTCTCCGTTAGCCATACGATATGGATGGAAAGCGAAAGCGAATTGTGAGACGCGTGTGGTCAAATGTCGAAGGAAAAATGAGACCTTTAAAAAAACGTTGTTCAGAGAGAGAGAGAGTGAGAGAGAGACGGAGAGAGGGGGATAGTGCGCCACTTGCACTTGAGCAATGTAAGGTGTGTGCCATCGTCTGTGACTAGAAGGAGGCAGGGTCGTTTTTTTACGAGATCGAGTGTGCGTATGTTCTTCGCTTCTGCAACTGCTTCCATTACAATTAATTAGAGTTTTCAGCAAGGAGCACCAAAACATACATACGTATCCATTTTTTGCGGCACGAACGATGGTTGCAGTAAATTAGCATTGAGGCAGCAGGGTATGACGAAAACTGAAAGGGAGCGTGGCACTTGGGGTACGCGAAAATAAGACCAGGCAGAGCGGAGGTGGAGTGGGGTGGGCGGAATGCCCGCGGCAAAAAATGGCTGAGAACAATCCTCTCTCGGTCCTTCAGAGAGTTATTAGCCGTGAAGAAAGAAAGCAGGAAGAATAGCTAGCTTTTTCCTTTTGGCACTTTGTTTCCTTTGAAAGAGAGGGAGGGAGGGAGAGAGAGAGAGAGAGAGGGAATGAGGGAGACAAATATGAAAAAGAATAAAGTGGTCCAAGCCAATTACAATTTTTTTATCCAAGTGATCCCGCGTGGTGAAACCCATTAACGAAGTTCACGAATACTATCTTGCGTATTCAATTTTTGTTCCATACGCGACTCACGTACTCGTAATTCACTTAGTTAGTTATAATTTATATCCCAAAGATGTGAAAGCCCGGGGAGCACACTCGAAAACCATGCAATCACAGCCAGGAACGCACGTTCAGCCACATCGATCCACATGCCTGATTGACAAGCGCACCAAACGAAATTACCAATACATTATAATACCCGTCACGTGGTGATTTATGCTGAATCATATGCATTGGCACGGCGAGTTGTCCTCCGCGGGGTATTTTCGATGCTGTCTATCGACCGTACGAATACCCAAATGGTAGTGGATGCATTGTGCACGCATGTATTTTCAGGATTATAGCCATACGTCGTCTCGGAATAAATCTCTAATACGTATACCACATCTACTTTCACATACAACCGGACCGGATGAGTCCGCCCAAACACACAGGTGCGCGTATCCATTTCTGTACAGAGTATAATTAGTCCTTCCTCAATTAATTTCGCCTAAACAATTTACCTGTCACCAACAGGAATCAGCTTTATCGTGCTAACTTTAGACATGAGTGGATTGTCCCTTCTAAAGCACAAAAAGAATGTCAACGAGGCGGTCACTGGTGGACGCACGTGTATAGTTTAGTGTTAATGCTCTGCTGAAGATGGCTATTTATGAGATTGTAAATATTTCTTTACAATCCAATAAATCCAATGTATCGTTGGTAAAGCCAGACTCTAGCGACAGCGCCTATGGCGTCACTGCCAAAAAATACTTGGTAATTGTTGAAACGCCCTTTGAGAAATTATTATCAACGGCTGACAACCGACGCCAGGAATAGACCTCATCTCGATTCAATGGTTCTTAAACTCCGTTGTTTAGAGATTTTCACCTATTTGGAAAAATTAACGGATGGCCTCTTTAACTCGTGACAGAGCTCGGCAAAAAACGCTGATGCGAACTAACATTAAATTTGTGTCATTGCTGCATCAGGTGTGGTATACAACGAACCTTGTTATAGACTTCGACAGATCGAACAGCATAGTTAGGAGTTCCCCAATAAACCGGGAGTCAAACGGGCTACTCAGTTCTATCCCAATCATATAATGCTTTTCGAGGTTTCGAATTGAGCGGAGAAGAAGCATACGGCTGTATTTTGCCAGTGGGCCGTTCATCAGATTCGCACCGAGCCTCATTCTTTTCATCGCATCCTCTTTAGTAACGAAGCAATTTTTTGTGACAATGGGGCACGTAAATCTCTGCAATTTGCACCACTCGGCGAGTGTGAAATCAACAGTGGATACGTCAGGCTGATCACTAGCAGGGGTAGCGTTTTAAGGTATGGTGTAGTATTTTTTAGTGACGATTCTATTGGTCGTACCGTAAAACCGGGTGACTTTAACATCAAGGGTACATTTGACAGATTTTGGGGCTACTTCAACAGAGCTCCAAAATACGGTTCCTCTGGGTGCGCAGCGAGCCCCCCTGACCTTTTGTGGCGGGCGGCGGGTGCGGGAAATAAACTTGAACAACATATTGTTCGAGTTCATTATAAGATTTCTAAAGTTGATCGTAATGTAGCTCAAGTTGATTTTGATCTCAATGATAATTTTAAGACTGATTACGTTCCTATAATAGTACCCTAGGTATACTTGAGATATTTTTAAGTAAAATGTTTCCTTAAGGAACGACACGACTGTAACGGCCCATTTTCGTCGGTTCTTTTTGGATTTTTTTTTTTTAACAAATGACAGCTGACCCCCGCTCATAAAAAAAAAACATCCGTGAGGCTACAATGCTTGGCCGGAAGCAGCAAGTTAGTACCGCAGGAGCTACATCCGGCGCGAACGCTGTTCTTTATGGACTTTAAATAGGTAATCCGATGTACGTAGAAACATTAATAAATTTATCCGAGTCTAATTTGAATTGCGTTTTTCTCAAAAGAGTATTTGTCAAACTGCTGATCGTACTCAAAAAGTATTAGGCGGATGTTGTTCCAACGTCGTCGTTAATCAACTATTTTTTAAATTTTCGACGTAGTTTCTTTGTATTAATAAAAAAAACGGGTGATTGTTTTATAGAAAAACAGACGTGAGCCTATTCAACTCTGCCAATTTCATCTGAATTCATATTTCGAAAAAAACGAAACAATAATCGGGAATTTTCTTCATTTATGTACCGAGAAAGATCGTTTTTCAAACGATAAGTGAAGGTTTCAATTTGTCGCAGTGTACTTGGAAAAGTATTATGCTACGTGTGTCGAAGTCAAATAGAGGAAAGGTGGATCTCCCAATTGGAATGTTCGACATGAAAATTAACGATCTGCGTCTTGCGTGGCCTGTCTACCTTTTCTTTTTCGAATTTAAACAAAACGCGAGGAAACAAAAATAATACTCGACGCCAAAATGATTCATTTCGCTCGAAATTTTTTAAAGAATAAGATGTAATTGTTTTCAAGAGATTTTCCATCACTTGTCCAGGGTGCCATTTGTAAAGGTGGCAATCGATCGATTCGAGGAGAACCACATCAATCGCATAAACGTCTTCATATGGATCCAGAAACTGGTTAACCCAGGGTACCTGGCGTTTACGGTTGATCGGGTCTCATTGCACCCGTAAAATGAAGGTGGTGTAGGTTTCCGATACATTGGCCGTTGAAACCCAAACAAACAAACATTGGGCGCTATTAAAAATTTGGAAACGGGAAGGTCACAGGCCGTACGTGTTTCACGTTGCCCGAAACATTGAAAGATAAGACTGCGAACGCCAAGAGATTTTCTTCGTATATAAGAGAGATAGTATAGTTGTGCTGTACATTGGAATCGGACAAAATATAGAGGAAGGCTAGTCTTTTGACCGATGATTTGGTAGGTGCCATGCGTGCTTAATCCAAGTTCGTCTAAAAATCGGGGTGTAGGGTTCTTTTAGGGGATGAAGGGGGTTGGTGGTTTTTTGCCAAACTACAACCCCCACGGGGTCGACACCGGGAGACAAAATGTCCACAAAAATCCGGGCTTTATTTTTGTCCACAGCGCCGAAGTCGTGGAAGTTCATTTTGGGAGTGAAAAGGTGGGGTAAATTTTGAAAAATCAGTTTTAATTCGATAACTTTTTACTAAAAATTCATACAATTTTTGTTCAAATCGGAACTTTGTAGCCCTTGAAAAGACGCGTAGCCCGCGAAAAGACGCCTCTCCGATAATATCTTCACCCCCAAAAAAATTGTTAAAGTATCAACAAAAATAATCGTATATTGAATAACTCAAACACAATCGTTCTTTCGGGGGAGGTTTAAAGGTACGAAATGAAGAATAATTTGTTTAATATTTTCGTTTCCATAGACCACCCTTGAATTTTGCTTTTTCCAATCCCTCTCGGGGTTGAAGATTCAAAATGAAATTCTGGGAAAACCATGGACCGAAAATGAAGAGATACGAATTAGGCGCTGTGGACAAAAGTATAGCTGAGGTTTAAAGCTACGAATTGTTCCACGGCGGCGAATTCGTGCGGTCAATAGTTTCTCTAGAATTTCATTATTAATTTTTAATCCCCGAGAGGGACTGGAAAAAAACAAAATTCAGGGGTGGTCCATAGGAACGAAAATATAGAGAACGTTATTCTCTATATTTCGTCCATTTAAACTATACGCGAAAAATCTTTTATTTTTGAGTTACTTAATAAGCAATTATGTTTCGGTATTTCAACCTTTTTTTTGGGGTTGAATATATTATCGGAGAGTGTTGATTACATACTCGATCGACGAATCGATCGAATTTATCCTAAAAAGCTATTGAATTAAAACTGATTTTTTTTAATTTCACACCACTTTTTCACCCCTAAAATGAACTTCCACGACTTCGGCGCTGTGGACAATTCTAAAGCCCGGATTTTTCTGAACATTTTGTCTCACGGCGCCGACCTCGTAGGGGTCGTGGTTTGGCGTTAATTCACCCCCATATCCCTTCATCGCCTAAAAAAAACCCTGCACCCCGATTTTTGGGCAAACTTGGAGTTAGCACCCGCGGCACTTACAGAATCAGCTGTCAAAAAAGGGGCCTCCTTCTAATTTTTCCCGTTAACGGGGTTTTTCAGCGACAGGATGACTGTACTAAGAAGCAAACGAGGCGCGTAATTGCGTATCGAAAAGCGGCTTTTCGCTGAAAGGCTGATAAGTAATCCCTTCAGGTTCCGTTGCGCCACTTGCTCCCGAGATTTTCCTGTTTGAATTGAGCGCCCGTTATTCGCGTACATACACATGCAACATGTTTCTGGTTTATCATGACGAAAGTCTGCGACACAATTACAGCAATTAACAAGTTAAAAAAAAGGCGTGTTTCTCTGGGTCTTGTACACGCTGATGGCGTCTTTTCGAATGCTGTGTGAGTAAGACGACCGAACAATTTATTATCACACTCGGCAGGGAAAATACAATCTGTTAGCCAGATGCAAAAGTCCTCAGGGCACAATTTGCAATTTGCTGCTCGATCTAAGCTTCCAATGCAAATTTAAAAGTGATTTCCCTTTTATCAACATATTTTTCGAGTAGAGCGAAGTTTTTTGAATCCTTATCCGTGCGGAAATTTGTCGGGGAGTCCCCGCAGGACGCACCGCTTCCCCATCGGGATTTGACAGAAACGCCGCACATAGAGGTAGGAATGTCCATATTTGACTCCGAAGTAGGAACGTCCATATTTGACTACGTTATTCCCCCGATTGACATCGTTTGCGAATTTTTTATTTTAAAGTCTCAAACGTATTTCTTGGATCTCCCAACAACAAATATCCTTCGGCGATTTCGTTTATAAATTTGCCGGAGAGTCCCAATATGCACTCACATATCTATAGGGATTTCCCAGGGACATCGCACATAGGGAATCCTCATTATGATCCACTTGGATTTTCTACTGTTCCCCGATCAACGCCGTTTGAGAACTCTTACTACTTTCGAATTAAAAAAATGTGACATGTCCCGAGAAAAGTTTGGCTTGTTGAAAAATAACTTGGACGCTTTGTTTTCTTGTTTTCTTCCGCACATGCCACAATCAACATTCTTCGTAATAACTCTGGCAAAAGTTCTATTTGAGATTCAAAATCTTCATTGATTCATCCATTTTATTCTTCTTGAATGATGACAATTGTCTCGCATGTATTTCATTATGTTGAAGTTCGTTATCTCATACGTAAAAACCGTACAACAAAAAGTATCCTTCCAGAAAAAATAAGGCACACGTTCTATGTGCTTCGATCAGGCTTCAGTTTTGCTTCACAATTTTGCGAAATGAGACGGACGCACCCACGTGTTCATCGAGACGGATGAAAATACAAATGTCTTTTGGTAGTTTCGCGCATTTTAAATTACTTTTGGGATCTTACAGTCCCAAATCGCGTCTTTGACTGTTTGACTCGGCGATCCCGGGTGTAAAGAGACGTTCCTCGGAAACCGGAAAGATGTGACAAAAAGATCTCGAGGGAAGAAGGCGAAGAAGAATGCGACAGCAGAGCACACGCCTGACCCAATTAGCGTCTAAATAGACACGCCATTAGCCCGAAAAGGATCCGACTCGTTGGGCATAACCTTGCACCAGATATCTCGCCGAAAATCACACCTTATTTATGTAAAAATAAAATGGACGTGTACATCAAATGCTGCTGTTGCGGCTTGAAGTGGAACTTATCAAAGTAATACACGCTAAGAATATTTTTAAAAAATGTACGGAGGGAGTATAAAATTAAAAAAAAATTAATAATTACGTTTTCCATGTCAACGCATTTGCATATTTGCGTAGTAGAATGACTCCGTGTAACACGTGAGAAATTTCAAGCTCGTCCAGTTAACTTTGTGCTAAAGATAATCCTCGGGTTTCCATGATCTTCATAATATTGCAAGGCACGGCAACCGCCTTGACGTCAAGTGCCTTAAAAAAAATTGAAACGCGATCATTGTCAAACTTTCAAACGACATCCCGCAACAAAGCCCTATTTAGTGTATTGAAAATAGTGGGATGCACATATCTCGCTATTGCCATGCACGAAAAAACAGTAATCATCCAAAAATAATATTCTTAATTGTTTTACAAAATTATTTAATTATATATTCCAAAATGATACATTTAAAGCATATTATAATATAACATAATATCATTTTATATTGCGTAATATGATATGCTATAAACATTATATTTCGTTGCAATAATCGGGAATAGTAATTGAGTTTCTTTCATGAATACGCCGTTCAATATGAATTTGAGCGACGAACTGAAATGCAAGCAATGCAAGCTGTGTCCGCATCGCTCGTAGGCGCCGTAATGTAACAGGTAACTAAAGTATAGATGATGCTTTAAAAAAATAAAAAAGGAACGGCATGTTATTAAAAAAATCCCCTCAAAAAAATTATCGCTTATTTTGACTGATAAAAACATTCTGATTTACCTTATAATTATTTTTTATTTTAATTCAAGCAATAGTTTTAATCTACTTTTCAAATTAATCATTCGCATAAAAAAGAGACAACATATTCTAAACTAGCCAAGCCAGTTTACTAGACATGTTGTACACAAAACTGTTAAACCTTAGGAATAATATCTTTCCAAATATTTTATTTTCATTGAAAAAAATTATATTACTGTTAGGGGGCGTACGCAAATCACGTAACGCAATTTGGAGGGCGGGAGGCTCCGGCCAGGTGTTATGGTCTACTTACGTAGGGGCAAGGTTTGCGTTACGTCACGATTTTCGAACTGCCAGAAGTAGCAAGCTTTTCGCATATTCGAGATATTAATTTAAAATTCGCGCCCAAATTTATCGCGTAAGGTTGGCAGGCGAAGTTCACTGTACAAGAACTTGCACATTAGCTTTCCCCCTTTCCGAATACAAAATTTGAAAAAAAAAATTGTTTTTATCATTCTTGAATGTACATATATTGGCAATGAAATATGTTGGCAATCTTTTTATTCACGAGTCCGAAAATTGACGGAATTACAGTCACTTTAGTGAGAACAGGTAGCGCGATCGGTTAGCGCCCTCAGTCCCAATAGGCCATCGTTCATAATGGATGAGGTGCAGGCTCATTATTTATTTTATTTTGTGCAATGTAATGAAGGTAAAGAATCGTCATATCGCCCGTGACGAAATACTTTAATGTAAGTATAAATATTCTAGAAAAAACACAATTTTATATCAAGAAAAAAGAAACGAAAACTTTGAACGCGTTTTTCTCGAAAGCATTTTTTCCAACCTTGCCCCAGGGAATACTCAAAACCGTATCAACCGATTTTTAATTTTTTTTACCGTTTTGTAATCGCAGTGGTTAAGGTTGAACATAGTCGATTTTTAAAACTTTGTTAATTACTATTGTTAATGACTGCATGAATAAAAACCAAAATAAAAAACGGCTACGAATAACGATAGCAACACTATAGATATCGATAAATTGTTGACGTTTTATTTACACATAACGGTTCATGAAGATATCGATGGGACAATGAAGGGACATTTTGTTTGTACTCAAATCAAGGCATATATCTCGGTTAATTTTTAAGATTTTTTCATAAAAATTGGTATAAAACTAGATGAATATATATTTAATAAAATTAGTATAAATCCGATCTTTTCCATTAGTTATGTCCATGAAAAAAATAGCAATTCTGACTACAGCGCACTCGTTATGCCTCGGAATATGGGGGCGGGGGGGGTCGACCAGGCGTTACGGTCCTGGTACGTGGGGCGACGGGAATGCGGGGGGGGGGGGGGGGGGGGGGTAAAAAATTGGGGAATTTAGCGTTACGTAATTTGTGTACGCCCCTTTATAACATAAAGTTGATATCACCATTGTATAACAGTACGTATGTACCGAACAAGCACACTGGGAATGCTGTGCAATGACTTGGTGTGCATAGTTAAGAAAAAAAAGCTCGGCGAGGCATCTTATCCTCTCCACTGCTCAACTCTCAAGTTCATTGAACAATTAACAACTGACAATTGAATTGGGCAACAATTGAATGAAACAAGTATTATCGACTTCAATGTTGATTGCTTTTAGTCACTATAAGACAAATATATATTTTGGCTTTTCGACTTAAATCAATCAACATTTTACATTTCCAGAGACTGTGAAGCCAAAAACATGGATTTCTTTGCTGCGGTCGGAGGCATTTACTCGGTATAGAGAAGCGCATCCTTAAATTTATTTCACATCAACTGACGATAATTAAAAATGTATATCCATAGAGATATACATTCTGAATTGCCTTTGGTTGATGTGAGAAAAATTAATAGTCTGGCTCCTCGATGTTTAGAAATGTGAGGTTTTCAGTGTCTCCGATCGCTGCGGAGAAATTCATCCTTTTAGTATCGCAGTTTCTAAAGATACAAAATGTTGATTGTTTTCATTTACGGTATGACCGACAATAAAATGCTCATATAATGAGGCACTGTAATGCCAAAAATATGTATTTGTCTTACCTTGATTGAAAACAATCAACATTTCATACCTTGAGACTTTATTTTTGTTGCTGACACTTTTTATTACCTGAAAATTAGTCTCAGTTTCTGAAACCGTACCCGACAGAGACTTTTTGTATACCTGAGAATAAACATTTTTTTTTTTACCTATGTTGAACGCGAGCCAATTCCATGCTTTGCCGTTTTATTCTTTCCAGCGTAAAGTAAGAGTTCAATGCACTACTATTTCTGATTGCGACGAATCTTTTGAGGTTTGAAATATGAGACATGCAGAACCTTCGTCAAATTTATTTTTGGCCTTAAGGAGGGCCATTTATTTCACGCCTAGAAACGCTCTAGCCATGGCAAGATTAGAACTGTCAAAACGCCGCACTCTGTAACATATTATTATATATGTACATATAGCAGGCAATATATCAGTCACCTGTCGAGCTGCACGAGACGAGTCTGAAGCGCGTCGTTCTTTGGGCTGTCAAAGTTTTTGTTCGACAACTCTCCTAAGGGCGTGTGTACTATGTTTACGACATGACAAATTGACTTTATTCGATTCAACTAAACCGCGATTGTGGACCCACTTTTTCGGAAAAAGAAATTGCTCGGAAATTCGGCCGAAAATTATGAGATCTCGGGATTGAGTGGACGGATCGAAAAAAAACCTGGACCAAACGACAGGGAAAAATCATATTACACTTGTCAAACGTGATCAGATTTTCGATTCGTCGACGCGTTTTCGTGTGGCGTCGATTCAAAGTTCAAAACTGACGGTCAAAATCCCATCCTAGTATATAAAGTATACACGGCGTGTTCGTCAGTGGGGTAAACGTTTTTCATTTTTCATTACTTGGCATCAAGACGCTACCGCGTCTCTTGACTCACGGTTGTAGAGTCGATGATAACGCGTGAACGGATTCTTTGCTGGCTGTTTGGTGTGGGTGTGGCCACCAATTAACTCGAATACATAGCGTCACATTAGCACGTTGGAAGCGTTTTCTTACCCACCTTACAGGCATAGCAAATCCCTTACACTGGCTCTGCCATGCAGCCGACTTATACATGCAATATGCAAGTGTAAATTTATGCTGATCGCGCAATCTCTATGTATTTTAATTTGCCCACAACAAGACTAGATGTGTTTACCAATCAGTGGTACACGCACGACATGGAGAGGGTGTCGACTTTTCAGTTTATTATTTAAATGTTATTTTCCGTCTTTTGCGGAATCTTAACAATATGTTGCCTCAACTTTTTTTTACCAATAGTCGTGACCTCGAAATTTCAATGGGAAATGCATTTTTCTGTGTGAAAATTTTTCTCTACTGTACTTTGAAATTCCTGTAAATGATTCCAAAGTGTTCCTAATGTTAGAATCTTTTCATTATACATTTGATTAAAAAAAAAACGCTTTGATTCTTGCTGTTTACTTTTGTTCAACGGAGACTTTAAGACTCGAAGACTTTTTCTTCTACCGATTCCAAGAGATCCAAGACCGCAAGAGAACGCCGTTAAAGTTACGACTATTATGGTCCGGAAACCCCGGAACGAAACAAAGAGACTGTAATTACAGTGTTAAAGGTTCAACCCTTTCACTAGTTACAACAAATATATTCACCCATCCAGTATAATGAAGAGGCGGGTTATTATAACGATGTTTTGTTCCCTGAAAATTGAATGGTAGAAGTTTGGGAAAGTATTCGAAAACATTCCTCGATTCGATATCGCCAATGGTCGAAACCTGTGTCCCGTCAAATCCACCTAATGGCTTAGTTTTTTCGTCGTCGAATTAACTTTTGAATCTTCGAAATTCGTACGAAGACTAACCTTTATCGGAACATTTGATAAATTCTTTTTTAATTGAAATAATTTTCTGGCGTTTATTGAAAAATTATGAAAGTTACGTTGGTCAATTCACTGTCTCCGATTGAAATTTCAGTAAAGGTTCATATCTTTACAGACGAATTGAAAAAGTCACTTGGGCCATCCTGCCCGCGGCGAGACTTCTTTTTGTGATTTAGACAACAGCCCGCACACCATCTCGTGCACGTATCTTTTCGTACAAGGCATATTGATTCGCACGTTTCAGTACCAATTATTCAGCCGTGGCAATATAAATTCGCAAGTCAAAAAATGCAATGCGCTTACCATTCCAGAAGATCTTCCACGATAACGCCAATACGAACGCGCGTTTAAGGCGCACACGAAAATGAAAATAATAGGTGATGCTTTGCAGATGTCTCTCTTTTACTTCATTCCTGCTTCGTTACTTCGAGCACGAAGCACGAGAATTGCTAATCGTCGTTGTATATATTTGTCTGTCAAATGTGAATCGGGGCGAAGAAGCATCGGGTTTGAAAGTTGCGAACGCGTTAGCGTGCACGCGGTTACTGTCGCATCTTTACTTTCATATAAATCCCGAGACGTGTCCCTCTTACGGATCCGGTTGCGCCGCTGCAGTCGCGACGTGAGTTTTACGCCGACGCAGCATCTTCCACGCGCCATTCTCTCATCCCCTCCT
The DNA here is from genome assembly GCA_951751655.1 of Ophion costatus. Taxonomy (NCBI): domain Eukaryota; kingdom Metazoa; phylum Arthropoda; class Insecta; order Hymenoptera; family Ichneumonidae; genus Ophion; species Ophion costatus. The sequence goes on along the minus strand of OX632359.1, from coordinate 48,392,323 downwards.
ATTTACTACCCCCAATGCACCCCTCAACGAATGGAGCACAGAGTCGCTCACGATATTTCGAAAATACGATTCAAATGTTTTTTTCCTTACTTCCTAAGTTCCGGTGTGTACCTTTGCGGTTTTTTATGTGCCGATTTTTTATACCAAATCTTGATCGATCCCCTCGAAATTTGGGGCGTGGAGTTATTTCTAGTTCCTTGATGAAATTCTGAAACAGCAATACTCGTCCCATTAAAAAATGTCCTTGTTATTTCTGAAGCGCCACCTCGTACCCACCACTCGATGACCCCATTCGAATTTTGCATCTTTTCTAGAAAAACTTTCCTCCTTCGTCGGGTAGGTTGGAAAATATTTCTACTGCTAGTTTTGTTGTTGCCTCACTCGATATATTTATTTCGTGCGGACTTATTCCGTGGCGATCTCCTGCGCAAGAACGCCCGATCATTCCGTGTTTGATTTCAAGGAACATGTGCCTCGAAAGTTTTGTGCAAAAATTCATACAGAATAAACGCGATTTATCGTAAAAAAAATGAGTCCGCCCATAGTTGAAAATAGTATTTGCTGTACCATTTTTTCGGAGTATGTTATACCATTAGTGGCACGGCACACCATACCCTTTCTTGCATACTATTGAACTCTGATAAAGGGCATAATAGTACTCATGCGCGTAGCCACAGTGGGGTAGGATGGGGATCTCGCCCCACCCACGGCTCATGTAGTCAAGGGAAAAAATATTTGAAAATGAAATTACATAATTTCAATATGGACATTTCAAAATTAGTACAACATTAATACAGTACGACACTACAAGCAGGTAATTTTACTTTGGAATGTTTCACACAATACGATTTTAAACCGACTGAAGTCGGTTTAAAATCGTATATTAAATATCGGTCGGTTTAATATAAATATAAATCGGTTTATAATAAATATAAAGTCGGTTTAAAATCGTATATTAAAAAAATAACAAAAGTATATAGACGACGAATAGTTTGAAAACTATTCGTCGTCTATATACTTTTGTTATTTTTTAATATGCATGTACACCGACTACGCTGTATTGGCTGGTCTGCTTTAAATGGTTGTTTCTTTACTGTGTAACGAAACATAACGATGTGGTCCCATCAAAATGTTATGCAAATCTGCCAAGTACGTAATCGATACGACACAAGACGAATTGGTATTTCAAAATTAGTACAAAATTAACAGAATCGTATTGGAACGACGAGTAGGTAATTGTACTTTCGAGCGTTTCAAATGAAACCATTTTAAAGCGGCTTCAAACTGTTCATCGACTATTGATTTTGTTTATTTTTTTTATAAGCATGTACACTGATTACGTTGTGTTAGCTGGTTCGATTTAAATGGTCATTTTTTTGCTTTATAAGAAAACAGCGATGTGGTCCCATAAAATGTTATGCCACGTCTGCCACGTACGTTTTCCAAAAACTCGAAAAAATCTCATAAACCTAGCACATTTTTCAACATCTGGGCCCCAATTCAGAATGACAACTGAGCGAATAAAAGCACGCTTATTTATACGTAGATTACCCCCACGTGATATGCGCGTGGCGCGATCAAACCATCTTACAAAATTCAGGTCCAGGGTCCAGTCAATCGAAATGTCATAAATGCTTTGACTGACGAACAAGTCGCTCAATAGAGTATACTTATTTTTTGGCTAGATTTAGATAAGTAAAATCTAGTTCAGTAGTTTTCTAATTTGACTGTGGAGGTTTTATTACGGACACGACATTACTTGCTGAGCAATTTAACAAATGGCGTTAACCGTATCTATGTGTCTGAGTAAATTGACCTTGTCAAATTAAATAAATGAGTACCTCAAAATGATAAAAACCATCACAACTAAATCGTGCATGCCGCAAAACTTTAACCCAAATGTTCAAATTTTACTGATATTATTTACAAATAAACAAATAAAAAATATTTACACATATTCATTATTTTATTCTCAGAATTGTCAAAGTTCACATTTTAACGGCCAACAAAGTGCGCTCAGAGCTATTATGACAGGATAGAGAAAAGCTGGAGACGAGCGAAGCAGCCGCAAAAAATTTGTACTCGTAGGTACGGCATACGGTTTCGACATGATTGAAGTCGATTGCCATTTTGAGAAAATCATATCGACTTTCTCCCCCCCCCCCCATCCCAAAACAGGTCCTGGCATGCCTCTGATAGTACTCACTGTACCTTAGTGGCAAGGCAATCATAATATAGTTGTGGCCACCATAATATGATTACTCTACCAAAGAACTATAGCTACTTTTGAGATACCCTTGTTTATCATGGTAAAAGATACACGGTAAAACTATCGGGGACTTACCATAGTTTACAAAAGATCGTACAGTAAATGTTACTCTACCGTTTACTATAGTTTTCATAATGATAAAATACGGAAAAGTATAGTGAAACTGAGAAGGATCTTTTGATGTGGTGAATCTCGGTACAGTAAAAGTTGTGATAGTTTATTGGCAGAGCAATCGCAATGACATTTTGTTACGCGTATTATGATTGATCTGTCAATAAACTACCGTTAGCTTACTGTACTATATTTTGTCACGGGTAAAGCCATGAAATTTTCTGTAGGTGTGCCTGCTGGAAAATTCGTCGAGTTTTTCATCGAACATCATAATCAGGAACAGGAAATTTGTCCAAAAGTTTCCTATGCAAATTTCGCGTCGGGGCGTCAGCTAAAAAACTTGAGACAGCACTCCGACGCCCCCGGGAAATGAATGTTGACCCTTGTATGTTTTGGGTTCGTAGCTATACGCCAAAAACAAATCAGATGCCGTCGTGACAAACACAAAGTTCGTACAGCTCCAGTTTCTCGTAGCAATTTTACCCTGCGTGAACTCTCCGGATCTTGTACCAGCGTTTCATTCCATGAACGCTTTTCAGTCTCCGTTCTGTTCCATCGTGTACCCGCATCCCGTATGCCACACGTGTGCTCTATGCGCTAAAAAATGGAAGCCTCAATAAGCGACGACAGTGGGGTCGCACTGGTTATTTTTTTTTTTATTATTCTTTTGCGTTGCTTTCCGCGTTGTTTATCCGAAAACTGAAATGTCTTTGTTAATTGACTCATTTTTCTTTGACGAATGAATCTACTTTCAGGTCGGTCGTTACGCCACACGTCTCGGGATACTAATTTTTGTTAACCGTAAATAATGAAATTAGTAAGTAAAATCAGACATTTCATTTAAAGAATGAAAGTTTAATTTTGAAGATCCATAATAAGTTCCACCACATTGTACTCGAGAAGTATGTTTAAGAAAGTCTAGGCAATTTAGCACAGTTTCTTATGAATAATCGTAAACTCGGCTGCCGTCGATTTTTCATAAGAAACCACCCTGATTTGCCAACATTTTATTATTTAATTTTTATTGCAAACGATGTTGCGAAACTTATGGCACCTCTGAAGTTGAACCACCGTCGGACGTAGCTGTGTTCGAAAAAATCAGTATCCTAAAAATTACTACGTGAAACGTTTGGCCCTCCGCACTTTACGACATACCGACGACACGACGACATTTTTCAATGTGTGATTGATTTGAAATGTTGTTTAACAAATTGTACACGCTGCACCCTATGAATAGTGGTATAAATTGTCGTACGTACCTATCTCATTTTCCATATGTAAGAAGGTGCAGCGTGCAAGCTTTCAAACGTTTTCCCATTTTTATTCATAATTCTTTGAATAACGTGTTGCAAATATTACAATGTTCATAGTTTCCCAAGAGCTTTGCGGCTGTCGGATTAACGGCCAGGTAGACTTTCCACTTAAAAAACTTCCAAGAATATCGAGAAATAAATACATAACGGTATATTTGACAAAAGTCCTTCTCGCTTCCAGACCAGCTACACACAGGGTGTCGGGACTGCGAAGCTAGTATTTTACGGGCATCCAAAGGCAGCAATCTTTTTGGTACGTACTGATGTTGGATTGATGACTCAACATTTGCGAATAGCACACCAGTTACACCTAGTAGATTAGTGATTGGTAAGTTACTGTGGTAATTGCGGTACTGCATTGCTGAGGTTATGAAAAAGACGAATTTAAAGGTCCAAAGATGTGGCCCGTTGAAGTATAATTTCGTGGAGATTTTTTTTAACTGGAAGTTTTCCCCTGCAAACTTGTCAACGAACTCGACAAAAATAATATTCTTTTGATTTTTATGCAGATAACAACTGCAAAAATAGGTAAAGCTATTTTTTTAAGAGTTTTTCTTCCATTTATGGAAATGAAAATGTTGAGTTTCTTCTCCTTTGCCTGCCGCGCAAGATAGTGCACGGCCTAGGGTGCTTAACATTGGAAATCGCCGTACCAGCTATACCGACGGGCTCTTCACTACGGTGAATTGAAGAAAATGCATTTTTTTACTATATCCATGTTACGATTATTATAGGTTCGATAACATACAGGATATATAAGGCGCCTTGTCTCTATATTTCCTTACCATCTTATTTGTTTCTTTAATAATCGACGCCTGCACTTGATTGTCGACGTTACCCCAGAGTTACATGCAGAGGACCTCGTATCTGTTTATTACAGATACATGACTCCGTCGGTCCTAGTCTGTTGGATCAAGTTGGTCGTTGGCGTAGAATGACGTAAGAGTGTAAGGAGGGTGAGCATGATACGTTACGATCGTTATGTAACTGACCATATAGATCCGTCCACAACATTCATTTGCCGAAAGAACGAGAGAAGTTTATTGTACACACCGTTTACAAAACAGGCAATACATTATCCACGATCTTATACGTATTTGTAATTAATACTCGGCCATTAAAACATCGTTTCAAATTTCCACAGAATATCTCCGTGCATCAAATAATGATGCCTTACTGCGTCCTACATCCACGTATATTCGTATTTGTTCTTATATAACAATTTCGCTGTACCAGGCGAGTGTGCACGTTCAATCGTTTCAAAGTCGAAAAATGCAATGACAGACTGCTGGTATCAAAATAGTAATCAGAATCGCTATTATTATATTTTTTAGGATGATGTACTTACCTATTATTATCAAGTCTTGGTATCTAGCTGGCACTCATGCGAACCCTACGGGCACATGTCAAGAAGAACTCTTAAGGGTTGCTTACAAATCCACTTTTACACTTACAAGGAACATCACTCAAGTGTCCGCCTTTTTTGTACTTTTGTATTTTTTTGGAACTCATATATGTGCTAAAGCATTGAAAACTATTAGGCACATCTTTTTTTATCTGCTGAAAAACGTTTTTACGGGGGAAATCGACCCCTTAAAGAAGAGCGTGTCACCTCTTAATTTAACTTTTTTTCAATTATTTCATAGTGAATTTTTAATCGCTTTAGATTAGAAGAATTTTGTTTTATTCAGATTGGTGAACTGCTTGTCGGTAAAACTGCTGAACAACCCCTCCACACGTCTTCTTTAAGGCGTGGTTCCCCACGTTAAAAATACGTGGTCAATAGTTCTCAATGCTTTATCACTAAATAAGTTTCAACCAAATCGACGGCGGAGTGATATTCATGGCTAGTCTTACCAATTAGCGAACTACATCGACCCTTATTCGCTGTTATTGATGGCGTGGTAGATCTCCCGGCTCTTGATGTGGTAGATCTCCCGGATAACTGGCTTTTGCAGCCGCTCACACGTCCAAGCCGAAAGCTCGACAGTTGAAGGAGCGTCGTTTACTCGTTTTGGCACCACTCGAGTCGATGATGAGACCGTGTCCAGCCTCCATGGGCACTGCATTCGCAAGTTCGTAGTATTTCGTGATTTCCTTTCGGATGATACCATACCAAAAACAGACTATACAGTCTGTTTTTTACAGCGGATGTGGTATATGCTTTCTCTCGCGGCTTTCATCCGGAACCCGTCCGTGGAGTTGTTTAGTAAACTTGACAACGGGTTGAATGTAAGGCAAAACCACAGCGGCCTCGGAACATGTCCTTGGAATATCCCACGCTCCATCCGAATTTCCGAGATCGTTACCTGCTCTTCTCCCGTACCCATTCCATTCCGCCATGATCCGTGTCAGGAATTCTACGGTGATTGAGTGTATCTCGAGCATGCGTAGTGTCTAGGCAATCCAGGAACGTGGTATGCAGGCCTTTATGTATATTACGTGCAGGTTCTGGTTCCGTCTATGCACTTGCTTAGGCATGACTGAACCGATGGTAAGCTGCCCCTTGCATCCCATTTGCAGTTTATGACATCCTTCCTGCTAATCTGCTAAAATAATCGGAACTTTGGTGTAGGCGTAGGTCTTGTTGTTGGCTGAGAAAGTAAGTGGTTCACAGATGGTTGGCAATAACGTAATAGGTCGATACTTTGTGTTGAGCTGCCGAACAGATGGCTTCGCTTTTCCCGAAATCATGACATTTTTATCCCTTAGCTCTTGTAATTTAGACTGCATCGCCATAGTCACTTTGCATGAACCGCCAACTTCTGCTTCAACGCGTCGAGGTACTTCATCAAGCAGCTATTTTGCCTTTTTCGCCGTGAGTCGATTTCCAGTTTGTAGAATACTGGCAGTAGTTATTTCTCAAGACGCTTCGGCGGCCTTTGCAGAGTCAGCAGTTGCGTCTCTACCTATATCTCTTCTCATCGATTTTATGTTGTCCTCGAGGAGCTTTTGGCATTCAATTTGAAGGCCACCATCTTAAGAATGGTCGATCGTCGTTCTCTCGCCTGGACAGGCCAACACCCTGGGCTTTTATCTTGCTTTTTCGGACCGTTAAACAATCGAACGAAACTACGTCTGCCGTCAGCAGTACGCCTTTCGTTGCCGAAGATACCATAGCAGTTCTGTGATCCCCTTGGCGAAATTTGTCCCGGGGATTAAAATCCTCATTCCAATCTGTCCCAGCTCGTCTTCCTTTCGAAGTGAGGGAGCACCTCTGTCCTCTCGCCATTCGGCATCTTAACGGCTTCCGGAAATTCCTCAACTTAAGTGCCCATTTTTTGATAGATCTTTCCGATCGAAGAAATTGAAATATCGGCATGAGCCAAACTATCTAAGTCTATCGTAATCTTTTTGGGAATGTTTCTCAAATTCGTTCAACGCGATCTATAAAGGGTCTGACGGCATGCAGTTTAAAAAACGCAGCTTTCTCTCTTCGGTCAGGTCAAGTGGAGTCAGCAGCCCGACCTTACTTACGTAGTCTTCGGTGTTCCGTAGCTTGACCATCGCTCCGTCAGCTCTCGATCGCATTTGGCAAGCCTGAAGGTCATTATTCAACCAAGACCATAGAGGCGTAGCGACATGCACTTACCCAGCTCAGTCACTTTTCACAGCGGTGCATCAGGGTTGTTCGTTTCTTCGCTGCTCCTGTCCCGCTGAAAAATTGACACCCTATAATCCGTGCCACCGTCATTGTTGCCACAAAGACTTCAAGTATGCAGATTTAAGATAGACTTATCCAAGTTAGTAGATGTAAGGCATCGGGAATCTCAGGTCTTTTCACTGGATTCGTGACAGCGTGTTAACGAAGTACTTTCCGGAAAACTTTGCGCGTTACATGCACCCACTGTAAGTTATATTCTTCATGTTTCCCTACAGGGCGGGGTTTCGTTCTTCGCGTGTATTATAGTTATTATGCTTATGCAGTTATTAGATGAGAGAAAACAGAAGTTCATAAATATTCAAAAGTTGTCGGAAACTAAAAATAAACAAGTTTTTTTTGCGTGTATCTGGACATATGTTTTTGGCAGATTTACGTCACAGATCTCTGATGAAATTTGTGAAGAACGCTTGACTGTTTTGTGGCCAAAATGCACGAAAAAAGGCCAATCAAGGAATAATTAATTGGGTTCCAACCATGCGAATATCAACGTGCAAAGATTGTCCATTTCTCTCACAGAAATAATTTCTCTTCAGTTCGACTACACATACGTATCGCACGTTCTAGAGAAATTTATTATATCACAATCGTGTAAAACTATTGAATCAATTCAATCATGTTAAAAGGATCGTCGGTGAAGCGTCAACGGCTTGTTGTGTACCCATGATGATCAGCGTAAACAAGAAATGGGTGTGGGGCGTGTAAGATAATCGAATTCTGTCCGTTGTTCTATTTTAGCTTCATATTTTGTAGGCAGTTGCAGATGACAACCGTTACAATAATAGAGAGTGTTTCGCAATCTCGTTATATCGTCTCTAGCTCGCTTGATAGGCGTTATTCAACGTTTGTTTTACGCAACATTTCTCGAAACAAGAAACAGAGCTGGCCGGCCGCAGTCATACGAATAATAGGAATAAATCCGAAACAGCTTCCCTGCGACGATTTACGGTTCTTCCAGTGGGTTCTTCTTGGTAGGATGGTGGAGAAGAGGTGGCACTTGAATGTTAGAGGGAGAGAGGAAGGATATCGCGAAGTTATGGTTACGCAATTTTCAACTGCTATCCAATGGATATTACGAGTCCTGAGGTAAATCCGATTAATAGTATTATCGAAGATAAAAACACCGCGTCCGTCTAGCGATTATATTTCGCATTATCGGAGCAGCTCGATAGCTTACGTAATCTTGAGGTATACAGAGTTCGATGATATTGTCGTATGGTGGTCGCTCACGTGGTGTTCAAACTCCAACACGTGATCGCGAGCTCATATCGAGCTGTTTTTTTCTTCCTGATAAGTATTACTTAGTCAGAATGTGTATGGTGTTTCACTGCCTGATGCTGAAGGATACTCATTTTGTCGCGATAATGTTAAATATGTCCAGTACTAGTTCAATTTCGAAATACCATTAATTCCACCATGTCGTTGTCAACGTCAAGAAATCGTCTATATGCGTACATCTAACATGTCCTGATCGATTCATCATCGACGAGCCGGAATTACTGTAGCTGAAACCACGAAATTTGGATTTGGATTTGGAATTCCATCCCGTAAGGGGGTGGAAAGGCCTAATAACGGTTGTATGGGAATTCGAAATCTCTGAGCCTAGAGGCATGAAAATTTGTATTTGGACTTCCTATTAGAAATGGATGAATACGTGTTTTATCGCTCTTTGAAAATCAACCTTTAAGTGAGTGAAATAGAGAATGTAAGTTTGTATTGGAAAAAATATGTTTTTGGTTGGATATTCTAGAAACTTCGCATATATTTTCTACCCCCTTTTCGCCACTTTAGGGGTCGATTTCCAAAAAATAATAAATGCGCGCTTACTTATCTGAATGATCGATTATTTATTTTCTGCGCCAATTTGGAATTCCACTCTGCGCGCATTCTCTGCACTATCATTTTCTCTGAATTATTCGGTTCGTCCGAGGAGCGCCGTTCATTTTTCGAATTTTAGCAGAATTTCAAGGGCGGACCATCGATTTTCGCGCCGATGTGTTTCTCACATGGACTATGTCGCATGTTCCAGAGTGAGCTCTGTCAGTAGCCTGGTCATCTTAGTCTCAAAAGGCAAAACCACACACCTGGTTTACAAAGAGGCACTGGGGTAAATGAAACTCAATTTTCCGGTGATTTTTTATACTTTGGGAATTTTCAAATAACACCTTTGGAGTACCGAGGAAGTATTATGTCTATCAATTACGAAATTCACGCGAGCGACAGCCGCCGGTGACAGTTATAATATATTAAAGTTTTAACCTTTTAAGGACGGGGCTAATCGATATATCAACCAGCAGTTAGGCTTGGGACGAATTGAGAAATTCGTCGATTTTATTGATATCTTTCGTGTAAAAAAAAGTCGATTGCAATGGAAATTTTCCCGTCCTCAAAAGGTTAATATTTGGACGATAATGTGCCTGCAAAAGATGTTAACTGCGGCTCAATTTACAACTTTTCACAATAAACTGTTCTATATTGGTGAGATTTTTTGTTCACCGAAAATGATGCAGCATAACTTGTAAGTACGATTTTTGCAGTTGATCGTTTATTGGGATATATCTCCGTTTGAAATAAAATCACTATCTTTTAATATAGATCGACGAAACGGCCAACCTTCCTTGACTCTCCATTCCCAATTCCGACGGGTTGGAGGGTTTCGTTTGAGGTTGTTATGGTGTCTATTCGTCGGGGGTGAAATACGAGGGGGACGCCCTATGCTTATGCATGTAACCGATTACCAACTGTTAGCTATCAAATAATCGTCATATTAAAGTACGTGGTCGAAATATTTTTCTACATCTATTTGTGAAAATATGCATCTTTGAACATTCGGTAATTACGTTCAATGTTTTCATTACTTTGTATCATTATTTTCTATAACTGTTTCTCGCTCCATTAACGCGAGACGAATTGGCAACGTCGTAAATCGTGGTATATGATAACGGCCAAGTTGGCAGAAGTGTCGCGAAGTAGACACATACGCGCACCACTCGTAACTTCAATGTCAAAAAACGGCTGGAAATAAAAGGTGTCTACTAAAGCTATCTATAATCTGGACGGAATCAAAATCTTTGATAATTTTTAGATATACTTAAAAAAATGTATGTATGAAAAAATACCGCTTTATTTTATCTTTGCCTATAAATTTGTCGAAAAATATAATTCCTGAACATAGTTATCAAATCAATATTATGTAATTATTACTGATTAAGACAATAAGAACAAACAATATTCGTTGTTAATTATTCTGACCGAGTAGTTTGAGATTCACGGGGATATATAATTACCGAATACGGATAAGATAGGTAGCATTTGTGCCGTCTACGACGTTGCCATGATTGCACAGCCTAATATTTCGTGAGCTTGATTTTCGCACAAATTCACTCTTGAAAACATTAATAATTTCGTAACGGTACTGTGAATCCTCATTTTCATGGTAACCCTTGGTACCATGAACATGAATCCGATAGTTAGTTGAACCGTACCTATTTTTTTAGCTCCGTTGTAGCATTTTCTTAGCAGATATTAATAATTTACTGAATATTGATCGGGAGTTTTCCATAAGCGTAATTAGCCCATGAAATATGTCGAGTTCCCGATTTTTTGTCCCACGAACGGTACTGTGGATCGTATCCAAACTGCACAGGACGATCAAAGGACGTTTGTAACCTCCTGCAAAGGGGTTAAAAACGTCCAGAAAATAATTTGAACCCGCTAGTAACATGTTGACCTAACCCCATAACAGCCCTAGGGGTACCACTTCTGTGACTGCTCAAAAACGTGATTTCCGGAAATGTATTGAAAGAAGAGTATTGCATCGAATGTTTTAAAGTTTCAAGGATATATTTGTGTATAAATTATCTATATACAGTAATTTTTTTATATGAACAAAATTCAATTTTCAGCCACTTATGCGTCATCTCCTGTCGCCAAAAAAAAAGATCACCCACTGCTGCATTGATTGCGGCCTACAGAAGGCCTGAAATAAAAAAAATAATAAAAGTTCGTTAAACGAGAAGGTATTGCCGATACGATGACGCAGGTTTGTGAAAAAATGCAAATCCAACAAAATGACGGAGTTTTGAATAAAAGTCCCAAATTACGCTTAAGTATTTGATGGTATTGAAATGGCAAATTGAATGTTTTTATCCAATCGAAAAACTGGAGGGTCATTGTGTGAAGAAACAAATACGAAATACCCTAAAACGAGATTCAAGTCGATCCGATGATTTGTATTTGAAATAGAACTGCAGCAAACTTGTAGGAAAAAAGTCGTTTTGAGAAAAACGCGTTGGAAGATAAAAATATTGATTTCATTATTATAAATCGATAAATATCATAACTAGACCTAATCTGATACTCCAGGCCCATTCAATCCACCTGCCTCGTCTTCGAAAAGCACCTGCTGGGCTTTTAAAGCTCTCCTTCGAGCTGATCGACCCTCTTTCGAGGCAGCCTGATGACGATGCCCTGCTACGCGCACCCTTGTTTGATCGCTGTCGACAGCATAATCCCTTGTTGCAAGTCCAATTATCACTCCCATCATCCTCAACATTTTCAGAATTGATGAAAATCTATCATTGTATATCCCGACAGCAAGGTAATTGGCCAAAAATGGTCGCATTTGATGACCCCTTTCGTACGGTACAACTTTTGTTTCAAACATTTTTTTGTGACGTCCATAACTACAGAGATATTCAAGGTGGCAATAGTTAGTGCCTCACCGTGTATATATATATATGTATATATACATATAAGAATAAATGTGAATCTTGACATCTCCATGTCTAAAATTAAACAAGCACAGTTTAGTCGATAAAGGAAAAATTTGTGTAGCTACACCTCGATGTTTAAAAATGACTTTTCGAATATGAGTCATGATCTTGACGATTATTTTTTGGATAGCTTATCTCAAATGCGAATAGTGTTTGTAAATGTTATAAGAAAAAAATATATGTCAATGGGAGTCGCTGGAAACCCCACAGCAAAAAATGAATTGTGCAAGGACCTTTTTTGCCTACTGTACGTATGAAAAGAGTCGTAATTTTTTCGAGAAACTATTGACGCTAAGAGGATCTTATGGCTGTGAGAATCGCTCCCTAAATGAGGTGACACAATCGGATGTACATAGAACACGGACGAGACTCTTCAATCTTTTTCGGTACGGTATTTGTAATGCACACAAACACATGTATACATATCTTACGCTCCTACGTAATACATTGAAGAGATTCTCGTCTGTGGAGCGCAATTATTTCTGTGAAGTTTCATAGGCGGCTAAAGGCGTTGAGAATCCGATGAATATGATGTCGGCACGTTGGTATGACTATCGCGTTTCTCCGATTGTATCGTATAGCGATAACATTCGAATGCGTTCAAATTGCTCTGATACAATTGTTGTCATTAATCAAAACAAGTACACATAATTTTCATTTAACGCGATTGCATAGAAAAATTAAATAAAAATGACTACGATTCAATCACTTCGTGCAAGCGCAAAAATCAAATTTTATTTTCGCATAATTTTTTAACCAATTCACACATTTGCTTAATATTTTTTAATGAAAATAAAATACTAATATTTTAACGAATAGTTTACTTGAAAATCGATATCGAATATGGTGAAGACAATAAAATACTATATTTATTCAATAGAAATTTTATCTGAATCACACGAGCGAAATTCATGTTTTCTTGTGGACACGAATCAACAATATTCGTATTATGAATTAAAAGGTTTTTTGTTCGTTGCAGAAAATGCATTCAAAACTATATCATTTGTTCGCAATAACTTTTGCGATAGATTCAATAATATATTGTTCTCAGCTAACAATGTATCTTTTGAATGAAAAAAAAGTTTCAATTTTATCATGTTATCAAAGTCAATAGCGTTTTGTTTGGACTAATAAATCCGATTATTTACAATTGAATGAACGAAATTTCATTCAATAACACCATCGATATTGGATCAATCATTTTTTTCTCAGTGTATCTAAGGCCTTTTGCAGCCCATCCAGTTCACTTGTCTTCCATACCTGTCATTTCCATTGTCTATTTCGAGTTTCCGAAAGACCCCCCATCCTGAGGGTCCTGAAGCCATAGATTAATTGCGCGTTCACGACTATCAGATAGCTACGACTATTTCATTTCCGACGATGTACCGAGCCATCATTTCTATGATTTGCATGGAAGTAATGAGGTCTTGTGCTGTCAAAGTATAACCTACACTACCAAAAAATGGCACGCTCGACATAAAAATCTAATTTCCCTCGAAAGGATCCCGATGCGTTGTCGGTAAAACACGAATAATTATTGTTAGTGGACGAAACAATGGCGGGATAAAAAAATCGTGGAATATTGTTCCTGCTCTCGCGTGAGACGATTTCGTTCACTGAGATAAAGCGGCCAATTTTTTGGATACGTACATGATGGTCATTACCGCAAATCCCAAATAACAAAGTGCACAATAATGATTAAACGCAATATAACGACTAGCCAATAATCATGGTATTGGGATTGATTGTAAAACGCCTTCGTTAGCTGGCTCACGTCGTTATTCATTAATGTGTTACGTGATGATTAAATTGCCAGCGAGGGAGAGAGCGAGGCGGCCTAAAATAGGTCGGATATTCTACAGACTCGTGTTGTGCGTTCGTTAAGAAAATTCTTACATTTTTTTTTTTCATATAATGATCAATTTGTTCTAGGATAAAAAAACAATCGTATATTCTTTCTTACGTATATTCCTATTTATCTCGAGCCTCCCTCGCCTTTAGATATACGAATATCCTACCTGCGTCCCATAAATAAGAGTATAGAATTATAACAAATGTATTCATTACAACTAATGAATTAAAAATGTTTTTGATGCGGCAAAAAGTAAAGCTGCCATTCATACTCGTTAATGTCAGGGTCCTGTTTTCAGGACGGGGGTTCGTGGGAATCTAATTTCAACGTGTTATTAGATGTTAAGGTAATACAATTATTCTCCAATGCAAAACATTACAATTGTTTCAACTAACTGATTTCATGACAATTAATCTGCAGTATGTTTATCTGCGTTCGTTTAAAAAAAATAATTTTTACTACATCTGTTGTAATCAAACATATTTATTATGGCATTGCTATATATTATTCCAATTTATTTCTAAAATAAAACAAAACAAAATATTAACTGATTGAAACAAAGACCCAATTACGTGGAAAAATAATTACAGATAGAAAGTTATAGGTATGCGAAAGCTCTTAAAGCCGTTTAAGACATGAAAAAGAAACAGGCTAGTTTGTATAAGCTGCCAGCCAGTTTGTACAATTCACTTACGGGGCTACATCTACCGAGGCACCTAAAAAAATGACCAAATTCCGATTTTTTTTCTGGGTAACGGTTAGTGAAATAGAAACGTATGTTTTTTTAAGGTAGTCCTACATCTTCACACTAGACATACCACTGATCATACTTGAGACCTGTACAATTTATATTTTTAGCGTATGCAAAAAAAACCTGTAAACTGTTTAATGAATGTTCACATTTCATTAGACAAATGAAAAAATAGCTATTCCAATGATTCGCGTAGTATTTGTAGGTTTGATATTTGGCAACATTGGTTCTATCTCCGTCTTTTTTTTGAAAAAAAAATGAAATATGTGTGGAAATTCGAATGAGTGAGATGAGGTTACGACTACAGTCAGCTGTTGCCTTACCGTCACGTCTGGTTATCGTAGCAAGTGGTAATAAATCCAATACCGGAAGTTCATATTAAACTTGATATTACATGAAAATTAGCGCAATCAGCGTATTTTTTTCTGATAGCATTAGATTACTGTTTAGTATGTAAATCTGATTATTTTTAAAAATCTAACGGATTCTCACTATTGTATTGGAAATTGCTTTGTTTATGTCGTCTCGGGATTCCTTCACAAAAGTACGCAATTTTTATATTTTTTTTCTTCTGTGATAAGGTCGATAACCGACCCAGAAATTTTATAGAGACGATTATTAATATATTTAGTGAAGCTCGAAAAAAAATTATGAAAATCCCATGAATTAAACCCTGTCGATAGGACTACCTCAATACAAAGGTACACATATTGGGAGCCTTTTAAAAAAAAAATTACCAAAAATACCGAAAAACAACAAAAACATGGCCAACCGCAGGTGCTGACGCTATTTCGCGACTTTCAGCGGTGGGCATTCTCCAGCTTAACCGGTCCATCTAAAATCTAAAAACCGAATGGGTTATTCAAGTTAACAATAAGTACGAGTCTTTGACGATCGTCGACTTTTGAAAGAATTTTTTCTTCAACAACGTGGTACAAAATCTATTTTAAAAAGTCGTCATTTTTACGTAACTATTAATACATGAAGATTGATTTTTTAAAAGTGAGATTGCCAACGACCCTTGAATGTTTCTCATCGTATGTCCTGTATATTTGGAAACAACCCATCAAGTTGTTCTCGAGATGTCATGTCCACCGACTTTAAAAATAATGTTTCGAGAATTGAAACATTATTTTTCGCGTTCAGAATTTGAAACACGCGTTCTGAATTTGGAAAAGTTTGGTGATCTCTGGAAGTTGCAGCTCACTCGATTTTAGAAATATTTCAATGAAACTTTGGGGGTATATGGAAAGGTGATGCTATCAAATAAAAATATTGTTGGAAAATGAAATTTTTTGACCCAACTAGGTAGATGTAGCCCGTTAATGAAGAAAAAGAATGATAAGAATAATTCATTAAATATCGGTAAAAACTTACTCGTTCTCTTAATACACCCCAACGCAGCAGTCCCCAGATCGTCGTGATATTAATTCTTTCATTCATTACCTCACACAATATGACATTCCTATATATGTATAATATACGCGGAGGACTGCCTATCCTTTAACGAACTGCAAGGATCCTTCGAAACTTTATTAATTTCGTTGGATAGTGCATAAGACGACAATTAAAAGTTTGTATCCTCGTCGTCCCCATAGTTCAAACGCGTCAACCATTCCGAACTTTTAAGTGAATTCTCATGCCTAATAATAATTATCATGACGATGATAATGATAATAATAATAATCCACGAGAGGCTAGGAGGTTGTAAGAAAAACCTGCTGGTGGACCACTACATCACGCAAGACGCGATCCAGCACAAGCGTAACCTCTCAGTCGCTTGGATAGACTACCGTAAGGCGTTCGACACTGTGAGTTACAAACTGATTATACACGTACTCGAACGCCTTTCAGTGAGTCCTTACATAGTGGGATGCATTAAGCAGCTCATACCACTCTGGAAGACACGCTTCGCAGTGAAGGCAACGTGTCGACTGGAGTGGTGAAGTATAGGAGGGGCATTATCCAGGGAGATTCTCTCAGCCCCCTCCTGTTTTGAGTGTCACTATTACCCCTCGCCTTGCGAGCTGCACGCACGTACGAAGCGGGAGCCCCCGGGGAGCGTGGTCGAGGGATCACCCATTTATTTTATATGCATGACCTCAAGCTATATGCTCTCGGGATGTGGGTGGGATTAAAGTTCCCCTTGAACATCGTAGCGACGTACACGCGGGCGGCTGGAATGAACTTCGGGTTGGACAAGTGCGCTGTTCTTCATTTCAGGAGAGGGAGCGCAGTGGGTGCCGCGGCTGATGTTCGGTGGGTAGACGGGAGCGTCTTCAAACACTTGGACGCCGGAGGGTCTTACCGGTACCTTGGCATCGATTAGCGCTCTGTACAAAGCGCTGAGAGTGTCAAAGGGGCCCTCCGCAGCGTGTATAGGTGGCGTCTCAGACGGATCTGGAAATCAGATCTGTCTGGCAAAAATAACATCACCGCCACTACCATGATCGCTGTCCCGATCCTGCCTTTGTTGCAACACAGGTTGTTGCAACACAGGTATATATACATTTTATTCGAAGATATGGCATAAGAGATCAAATGAATACCTATAATTGTATATCGCATGAACTATATCAATTAGTTAATATCATTGTGATAATTAGAGAGTTTCATTGAATAACGTGCTAAGATTTTTCAAACATAACCTATATATATCTCATTATCATTATTTTCGACTTTTTCCCCCGCTAATTATGCGATGAATGCATGTTGTTCATTGTGCATTGCTATATTAAAAAATATTCTTCCATCTTTATGCATTTACGGAGATCTCTCTGGTATATATCATTTTACATTTCTTTCGCACGCAGCCCACTTCTCAAGCATCATTCTGGCTTATACACAGCTCACTTCTCATAATTTGTATGCTCCGATTCTGTCACACGCAGCTCACTTCTCGAGGTCTTGTAGCGACTGTCGGTAAAACAGTCCCCACGCAGCAGTGCAGCGACGAATGTCCTGCTGGACAAAACCGCTCCCAACCGCTTCAAGCTTCAAGATCCCTTTTTCGAGAGATTGCATCGAGACTCCCGAGCCCCATGGCGATAGCATAAAGCGTATAAGCATTCGATTAATAAAATAAGTTTTTATTTTGTTGTAAACCCGTTCTCTGCGAAACAATGTGTGGCTGCCGAGGGTTGTGAGCTCCCCTCAATACCACGCGCGACTGTTTTACCGATAGTCGCTACAGTCTTAGCGATAGTAGCGCCATCTCTGTTTGATTAAATGTTTGTAGGCACTTTTTTCAAGTCTCTCCATAAAAGTTCGGACTCCTCCCACTCTAGCCTTCATGACCCTAGAACTGGACCTCTGTGCACGTCTGCCTTCTTACTAGCAGGCGTATCGGCGTTTGGTGAAATTTAGTGCGCGTGGCGAAGTTTCTGACGTTTGTCAAAACTCTGGACGTGCAAGCCTTAGATCGTCTATCTTCGCTACGAAATAGCAAGCGCTCTAGAATAATAAAAGAGAACAGATGGAGGGTGACCTAATCGGAATAAAGTCGAACGACGATTCGCAGTTCATATCGTTTCAAGATTTTTCACCGATAAATCGCTCTGGAGGAACTGGACAAGCTCAGCTTGACGTTGATTCTCCTCATCGTCAGCAAAACTTTGGCAACCTCGGCAATGATTCCACGGGGATCGGTATAATGGAAGATCTTCCGGATTCACCGGATGTCAAAGATCGTAATGTTTCATTCGATTCCTTCGAGTCTACAGTTTTAAGAGCATCCCATTTCTCCTTGGCAATTTTATTTTTCATTAACGAGTTGACTAGCATTCCAATACCGCCGAATGTTTACTTCGCCAACCGTGGAAACGCAACATTTATCGCAACGAAAAATCGAACGATCGAGAAGTGAGGTTATGTCGTTACAATTTACAATTCATATTCGATTATATTTTTATGAAATTTATATTCAAACCTAATGTATACGAAGTGACGATTACAATTAAAACCCTCAATTTATCGAAAAACAATCCAAAAAGACGAATTAACGATAGGTGAGGTTATAGTGCGACGATTTGAAAAATTTTAACTTATCCATCGGTGTGACCGATTAAATTTTCGGCCGTAATGCAGAGCCCTGATCAGTCAATGATGATAATTATATATTTATAAATGAAAGACTCGACGGAGCCTTACCGATTGTGTCCGTTAATTTCACGCCGGGTGGGAACTTACCGCAGTCCCACAAAATCGATGCAGCCGATGCATTAATATTTTCTAAAAGTATTTGACACGATACGTAGCTAAGTGTTATTTGAAATTATTTTTTCAGCCAATGAGCCGAGAAGCTTCTGGACCATAGAGTATTATCAAAAATTCTTCAATGTCGACACGGACATGGTCGTTCAGCGTCTGAAACGGTCGATGATACCCCATGCTTCTGACAATTACCTCATATCCCAGATTAGGCCGAATCCTGATTTGTACGGGCCATTTTGGGTCTGCGTCACTCTGGTATTCTCAATCGCCGTGAGCGGAAATATCGCCAACTACTTTCAGACTGCAAATAATGGAAAGTTCCATTGGAGATATGATTTTCATCTGGTGTCCTACGCCGCTACTTGCATCTTTCTTTATGCTTGGCTGCTACCGGTAGTCCTTTGGGGAGCTCTCAGATGGACCAGCAGCTCCGATAATACAAACGACGAGTTAATCGAAGTATGTGACATTAAATCTGCCCTATGAATAAAAATGTATACTCGATAGGTACTCAGTAGGTTTTGGTACATCGAATTAATGCCTTACATCTAATTTTGACGATATGCCTTTATGGTTTTGTACACACTTTTAAAATACAATACTCCAAAAAATTTAAGGAACAGAAAGTGTCTTAAATTTTTTTTAAACGCTGTATCTGTGTGGAAAATGGTCGTTTCGAGAAGAGAAAAAGAATTTCGAAGCTTCAAGTTTCTAGTTTCGAGATCTTTCGGCAAAAATGTTTGTGAGCTACGGTTATCGCGCAATGATAAGAAATAGGGCGAGAAAAACATTTGTATATTTTTTCGTTTTTTCTTCAAGGGTCCACGGGCGCGGGAATTTTTTTCTTCTTCAGTCATATCGGTGCATAGGTCAGTTAGCTTGTTTATTCAGCTTCAATTTGGTTTTTTTCGTCTCTGCGTCAATTTTTTGCTGAGTTATTCGACTTTGAATGAAAAAGGATCCTTTTGTCTTTGATAATCAATATGTTAGCCACCAATGCTCGCACGGGGAACTAAAGGGCAGCTTTGAAAACTTGAACAAATTTCGTACAGGACTCTTTCATTGATATTTGACCAAAAAATAACTTTTTATAGTTTTTCAGTAAATCTATAACTACTGTACAAGTATTGATAAAAAGACTAATGTTGCCAGGTTTTTTCAGCTTAACTCACCCCCGATAGCCCTGTAAATTTTCAAATTGTTTCATCGAACCGTTTTCCCGGACCAATTGATCAAAGTTTTACAAAACAATTAATGGAACAAGTGTATTGTTCCTAAATATCGTGTAATCATCATCAAAATGAAAAGACGAATGTTTTCGACTTTTTGTTACAACTTTAAACGAGCTATTTGTTAAATTTAAGGAAAAAAATCCGAAGCATTTCAAGAAACAATACTGACACATTTTTGACACGATTCGGCGTTTGCGCACCATAATTTCACTCATCTTTAATTACATTAATTACATTTTACATCTTTAATTTAATTACATTGCATTTCTGCAATGGTTATTAGGGTTACAAAAAACAATTTTTTTTTCAAAACTAGGCATGATCAAAAATTGAAAAAAAGTTCAAGTGAGCAAAACCTTTCATTAATTTTTTTTACCGAAACTTAGAAAAATGTTACAAAAAGAAGATTGATTTTAAAAAAAAACTGTTGGTTGTTTTCTTCCAAACGAAAGACGAGTTGAAACAAAAGATCTCAAAACCAAAAACTTGAAGCTTTTTTTCATCTCGTTACGAGCATTTTTCATACAGACTTCAAAAAACACTGAAAAAATAAAAGAACTTTTCTGTTCCTTAAATTTTTTGGAACAGTGTATAACATTTCAAAAATGTTCTCTGAAAATTTCGTGTCGTTCCGTTCACAATTAAGGGTTTCGAGTTTGTCCAAAAGTTATTTTTTGAAGATGGTGACCACGATATCTCTATAATCATTGGACCGATCGGCTGTAAATTTGACAAGCGTCTTTTACATATCAAAAGGCAGTGCTTGAAGGAGGGATTTTTGTTCGACGCATACTTTCACTTTGAACTGCGGCAATTTTTTCAAAAATCAATACTTTATTAAACCCTTCGTCCAGGCACGAAATAATTTTATGCAAAAATTAACTGCGTTTGATGTCTTATTTTCCGATGATTTGTTTCCAAGTAGCAGTAGTCATCTCGAAGGCTGGTATTTAAAAGACTGTCTGCACGAGCCATTGTAGCTACCACATTTATAAATATTTTTCAATACAAACATTGTAGTGTACTGTAAGATACTCAACATCATACTCTTGAGTGTGAAAAAAATTTAAGCCGGACGTGTTTTCCCGGAAAAAAATTACACAACCGGTACAATACACTGGAGACTTCAGGTGTTTTTATGCACAAAGTTCGGACGTCGAACAACTGAAATCGACGTGTGGCCGTTTTTATCAATAGATTCGTAAGGAATGTTAAGTATCACGTATTATTCTTATTGCAGTCAAACGTTGGACCTGGTATGTTGGAGCTTCTTTGCCTCTACGGATACTCCCTGGCCATTTACGTGCCTATAGCTTTTTTGTGGACCATACAAATCAGTTGGCTGCAGTGGTCGCTGCTCGGTGTAGCAACGTTTCTTTCGGGCGGAGTCTTGTTGCAATCCTTAATGCCGATAATCACAGGTTCGTGATATAAAGATGGATTATTTCTCAAAAAGCTACAATGTGGAAGTTTGAATGATTGGAATTTAAAGAAAACAAACATTTTATCTGAGTAGTTCAATGTTGGCAGTTTTAGTCTACAAAAATGTGATGTAAACGCTTTTTCCGATTTTTATTAGAAACTTACAAAATAAAACTGCAAATTACGCATAATAATTTTTAAAAAATAGTGGAATAAAGAAATAATAAAGACTTTTCATGGCGTTCCAACGATGCAAACTTCATCAGTGTGAAAAAAGCAACTCTCGATTATTCGTTTCATTCGTATTCTCTTTTTATCACTGTTTATAGGCAAGAAGCGGCCAATTTTCATGGCTATAATATTGGCCATGCATCTTTTGCTGTCGGCCGGTTTCATGCTCTACTTTTTTTATGATCGTTCGAAAAGTTCATCGATTCCTGAAATCGTCACAGTCGCGCCAACGCCACTCGCCAACGTAACGGCAAAGGTAGCCGTATCTGCGGCAAAAATAGCTGCCTCGGTTCTACCATCGGTGCACGCGTAGAGTCGATTTTTCTTCCAAATCTTTTCAAGCATGAAATACGCATTGATGGCGATAGGGAGCTGGCCTCGATTTAGCCGTGGTTGTCTCCCCCGAACGCCGGCAATAACCGTAAATGTTTTGTAAGAAAAAAAAGTACGCAATGCTGGTGCAATGAGCGAATCATTGGAACAAAATAAAAGAAAAAATTAATCTCAGCGTTCTGGGTGATTTTATTGAAGTTGGGCGTTCGCACGGGTAGGGTTAATTATACGAACACCGCGTTAATTATAGTCCACCGTACGGGTCACCGTGACGTACATAATATATTCAATATAAGATATCATTTCAAATCACTAATTGTACATAATTAATAATGTTGTTTCATTCCCATCTATAACCATCGTGACAAAAGGCAACATTTATTTTGTAGTAGTGGGTGTGCGCGCGCGCGCGCGCGTGTGTGTGTGTGTTCATACATATGGTTTTTGTTTTCTTCATTTTTTCCGCTCGTCCCCTTTTTAATAATTATTATCGTCGTACTTCTATATATATAATTACACCCCCCCCCCCCCACACACACACGCGCGCGCGTGCACACACACACGCACACGCACACACATTTTCGTCGTATTAATCGTAAAAGTATGAGGAATTTGGTACGCCGTTCAGAAATGACTTCGATATTTTTTACATTGGCAAGTTCGGCTCGCGCTTAAAATACTGAACGCAGTACAAGGCCAATATTAGCCAACAATTTTTGGAGACGATACTACAATCATTCTTGTTTTCTTTTGGTAAATAAAGTATTCACCGGTCCATCGTTGATGGTTTTTTTCCGCATACGAATATCTCCAAAGAACTGCATCGAAATCGATGCAGTTCTTTGGAGATACATTGGACATTCAAACGATCGTACGCGTCAACGATGTCTCTTCGGTACAATACACGTGCGCAACAAAATATTCCAAGATCTTAACGGGCCACATCTACCTAGGTGGGTAAAAAATGGCATTTTCCAAAAATATTTTTATTCAATAGTATCACCATTTAGCTACATTCCCTGAAAATGTCATTGAAATATTCCTAAAATTCAATGAGGTACAGCTTCTAACAGTCGGCCGGATGCGTCCCACTTCAAACTTTAAACGCGTTTTTCTCAAAACACAGTTTTCAAAGTCGGTGGACATGATATCTCGGGAACTACTTGATGGTTTGTTTCCAGGTCGTCGACGATCTTTATCGTCGATCTTTTTTACTTTCGATCTTCATTTTTTAGTACTTACGTAAAAATTACGACTTTTTGAAATAGATTTTGTATGCTCGAGTTTCAGTCCGTCGCCACGTTGTTAAACAAATTATTACAAAGATTGACAATCGTCTAAAACTCGTATTTATTGTTAACTCGAACAACCCGTTTGCTTTTTAGATTTCGGATGGACTGTTTAAGCTGGAGATTGTCCACCGTCGAACGTCCCGAAAAAAAAGTCATCATTTGCCGGAGGCCATGTTTTTCTTGTTTTTCCGTATTTTTTTGGTGATTTCAGTCAAGGCTTTTGATACATGTACATTTGTGTTAAAAAAAATGCGTTTCTTTTTGACCAACCATTCCCGAGAAAAATAATTCGGAATTTGGCCATTTTTTCGGGTCTCTAGGTAGATGCAATAACCACTTGACGTGCGCTATTTCGACGTACAGGATCTATTGCCGTTGAATAGGTGATTTTTGAGACTGACGGCAACTTGGGCCGCAAAACTTTTTTCCTAAGTTTCCTTGGAGAGTCTCGTGTCGGGAATGACTACGAATTCATATTCAGCTCGATACGTCGAAAAAACTCTCGCGAAATCTTAAGGGCCATACTGATCGTTCACGAGAATTCCAAAACGCAAGTACGAGATATTTTTGCATGCGGTGCTAATCAACGACTTGGTCCGACCTTTCGTTACGTAAAATACGAGATATATATATATACGCAAACAAAAATCGTGCTTTCGTTCATCGAGGAACCACCATAAATCTGTACTACAGTCTAATACAGGGTATATAAAATCGAGATAACTTTTCCCATATGACGGCCCTAATAACAAATGTTCCTGACCACCCTGGGAGTTGAGCCAACGGACCCCGCGGTAGTCGCAATTCATATCGCTTTTATTCGTATTAAGTATACGAATAAAAGCTTCGCCCCTGAGACTTTGATTCAGCTCACTTAAGGATGTTGAGTCCCAAATCGCAAATGATGGTAGAATTCTGAAAAGTTGGTATGTTTTTGTATGAAGTATTTCAGAGGTCGGGTAAAAATTTCACGACAATTAGGAAGCTCGTTATTGAACGATTAACATTCACAAATTAAATGCTGTCTTATAGAAACTGATGTAACTTTGCAATAAGTTTCTTTTTTGACCTCTCAATTTTGTAATATCTACAATATCCTGAAAGGAACGGAAACAAAACGAAGTTTATTGATAAATGTTTTTTTTATTTCTTTTAAAAATTGTTCTTAACAAAATGTTAATTTTTTAATAACGAGCTTCCTAATCGTCGTGAAATTTTAACACGACCTCTTAAATACTTCGTACAAAAACATACCAAATTTTCCGAATTTTCTTATCATTTTTTATTTCAACCCTTAAGGAGGTTGAAGTAATGATGATAGAATTCTGAAAATTTTGTATGTTTTGACACGAAGTATTCAGGAGGTCGTGTAAAAATTTCATGACGATTAAGAAGCTATTTATTGAACAATTAACATTAACATGTTTCATAGGGACTCAACATCCTTAACAAATGTTTGCCACATCGTTTGAGTGCAATTGAGTACTTGCAATTGCCATTGTATCGTAAAAAGAAGTCGCTATGTGGCGCTTCTTCAAATCAATACTTCGTCTTGGCAAGCAAAATGGTTAACTCTCTTTTCTCTACGGCTGCGAGACTGAATCATAGAGGAAATTTAATTAAAAAATTGCTTCTGCGATTTCTATACCAGCAGCAATCGTTGCTGGGGTGTTTGAGACTCTCAAAAGAGTAACTGCAGCGGAAAACATCTAGCACTCAAAAAAAAAATTAGGGCTCATTCATTAATCAGATGATTTTTTGTTTTCGACCATTTTTTACAGCCCTTTTCACCCTCCGCCAAATTTTAAGGCAGGATTCTACTTTGAAACTTTGAAAGGCTAAATTGGATGAAAACACCCACCTGGAACACGTCGAAGGCATATTATATGGCCCAGGCATCGCTGATTGAGGGTAAGATAATTTTTTCTACGATTTATCACTCACCAAAACTTTAAACGCGTTTTTCTCGAAACGACATTTATCAAGTACCGTGGTCGTGATAACTCAAAAAGTACTGAACCGATCCTTATGAAATTTGGAACACATATTCTATATGTGTGTACCAACCGATCTAACTACAATCAACTTAAAATTTTGATTAGAACTATCTTTTTATTGCAAAAAAAGACCCAAAAAAAACGCGACTTTTTTTTTCGTATTTTAGCCGCCATTTTGTTAATTTTGCACGTATATAAAATATTCTAGTTAGGTCGGTTCCTGAAGACATACCGAACATGAAACTATTTGATTTTTTTGTTTCAGACCATCCGTCGGGAAGATTTCACGACCACGGCAACGGTACCTGCTTTTCGAGGCGTTGGCTTTAAACATATTTTACGTGTACAAAAAATGAATAAAATACATTTGAACATTTTTTTTATGTACTTAAAGAGTGTATTTATTGAACAGTTTAAACCCCATATCGATATCTTTAATAGTATTCTCAGAAAAAAATCACGAAAATAGCGTTTTTTTTCATGGTTTCAAAGTAGAATCCTGCCTTAAGTGTCACTGTAGCTGACTTTACCTCTTGCGCTTGTTACATGATTTATTAAATGCCCCTTAGGGATTATATAAATTCACAATTTTTCCCAACTTTCCCAACGACTTTTAAATTCAGCACGAATGGACCAAACTGGCGACGGAGTGTCTCGAATTAAACGTCATTTTCATCGTTTGTGCGCACATTTGTTTGTGATTTTGACCGTGTTCATACTTATGAAATAACATGAAAAATTCCGAATCGCGAGGAAGGAATAGGCTCGAATGAAAAATCCGTAAACCCTATCGGAAGACGAGTTCCTCCAGGATCGACTCGCCGCAATTACAACTGTAGCTAAGAACAAGTACTCCGGGAAGGGGCCAGGAGAATTCTCTTTTCGAAATATTGTTCACCTCCTTTGAGATTATGCCGTAAACTTCTCTCTTGTGTACTGTATTTCAAGATCACACAACCCGGCATTCACTGCCTGGGGTGAATTTGTGCCTAAAGAGAGAGAGAGAGAGAGAGAGGGAGAGCAGTGATTTTTCGCAACTCGTGGATTCGTAAACCGTACGATAAAAGTCGCTTATATGAGGTCAGGTGTGTTATTATATTTGACAAGGTGGCAAAAGAATAGGTACGTACTCCCAGGGTCGACGGCACATTCCCTCCAATAATGTATATTCACAGTAGGTCGCACTGCCATTAGGCGTATCTCGTTAACCCGCACGCAGGCGAATTAATGTACGCATATACAAGTGTGAAATCTCACTACGGATCGACTATGATATATATATATATATATATATATATATATATATATGTGGGTGTGGGTGTATGTGTTTGTTACATTTACCCTGGCTTTCATTAATTACGTACAGTATAAGAATTATCCAACGTTCAATCGTTATTTATATTTAGTTCACAGTTTTTTGCCTCTTTCATTCTCGCTTTTGTCATCTTTTTACACGATTCAGCCCGGACTAATGGTATGCTTTGCTCTCTGTTCGTTACGGTAAGACAATGCATATGTTACAGTTAAAAGTCGCTTTCTCTTTAAACGCGTGTTTACCAACTAACAACTAGTTTCGACTGTAACGCCTTCGTTACAGTTAGTTCTTCCTACTGAAAATTATAATTTATTATTCGAAACCCAAACAAACCCAAAGTTTGAGGTGAAATAACCCACGCAAATTCAAACTTTCCTAGTGAAAGCGAGAATTTATGTTTATAAACGCAAACAAACCGAAACTTTGGCCTCATTGCCGGATCGTTTGGACTCGGACGAATTTTATATAAAATGCTTACCCTTCCAAAGCTGAATATTTTTTATATATAATAATAATTTATTACGATTGAATTTTATATTTGCCGAACTTCACTTATGCCCGCATATAAACAAGTGCGAAATATGTATTGGTGATTTTTTAAAATAAAAACTCACCAAAGGGTTGTTAATGGCAGGTGGATGATGTACCTAGCATCCGGGTCAAATTGACCCGGCGTGTCAATTTGACCCGGAGAGTGTATCAACGGTAGGTTATCTAACATTCAAATTTATTTGTCAGCAAATTCCATTCATTACTAGGAAAAACTAGTTGTTACGAATGCGTTCCGTAATACCTTCGCTAATTCACACTTCGCACACACACACATATGTATGTATGTATGCACAGTTGAAACTTGTTTTCCCTATTGAAGACTAATTGTTACGGAACGCATTCGTTACAACCAGTTTGTCCTAGTAATATATATATATATATATATATTTGGAACTATTTGGAACTTCGTCTTTGCTTGTGTGTGTGTTCAAAACTTTGCAGTTGCACATTCGTTGCCATATGCGTGTTCGCAATCTTTTCTCATATGCAATCCCGAGCATAAGTGTACAAAGCTGCGAATACTTATCTCGGCAGGAGTAATTACGACCCACACCCTAGGATTTTCTCCGCTATACCATACGTTGAATATTTTGTAAACGCCACTCGATCCTAGACTCGCCGAAACGCCGCAGGCATTTTTACGTACGAATATTGTGTTTTTTTTTTTTTTTTTCGTCGTATATTTTAAGCGTGCTAGGGATCAGTCAATTACGCATAAACTCACCAGCCACCAAATAAATGTCCATTTTTTTAATACCAAAGTGAAAGTACCAATTTGTCTGTCGATGATTGATTGTTTGGCTGATTCAGACCTCATAATATTTTTGAGTCCCTCGCTTTCTAATGCTTCCTTTGCAGGTTTATTATTATTATTATTATTATGATTACTATTTACATTGTAATAATCGACTTATTGCTCCGGGCACTTCCTCTGTTTGCACTGGGAAAAATACACCTACCCTCGGGAGTTAAGCTCCATCTTAAAGATATCTTTAGACGAGGGAAAAAGTTGCTGATTTTCATGATTTTTCTTTGGAAATTTTTTTTTGCCACTTTTGAGACGTAGAGTACGTTCTATTACTGCTTTTGGCTGTTACGTGGAATTTTCGAAAAGATAATCTTCAAAAATGAAGGAGGTATGGCACGGTGTTCCAAACTGCATTTTCGAAGCCGACATGTGGCTAAAAAACTAATCGACCGATTCCAATGAAATTTAGTACAAATCTTTCTCACCTTATTGTCTAAAACGTGACCCTCAATGTATTGCAAAATGAAAAAAAAACGTATTTTTTATTCCATAATGTAACAATTTTTACCGGATAATTCAATATTTTTGTTTCAAAGCATGCCATACCATAGATTTTCAACATTTCTCACTTTTTCTCGGTTCGTATTCTGCGTATGAGTGTTAATGGAAAAAAATCTTTATTGATTTTTTTTTCAGATTAATTCAGACAACATCCGCCAAAACCTGTTTAAAAGACCATGCCACACCTTCGCCATTTTTAAAGACTAATTGTTTTTTTCAAACATGTGACAGCGAAAAGTAGCAATTTTGCTTTTTGAAAAAAAATCATGGAAATCAGCAATTTTTCCCTCGCCTAAAGGTATCTCCCGCCTTAATCTAGACCGGAGCAATAATGCTGGGCGGCATTCGGGGGCTCCGAAACCACCGCGGCTGCCGCCCAGTCAAAAAACGTGAGAAAAAAAATTATTGTTGTTATTGGTACTTTTATTATTCTTATTGTTGTTACCAATATACGTAATTAGGTGCTAGTCGTACAAAGATACATCGACAGTCTATACAGTACAGTATATATTATGTTGTCCCCTATTCACGGCTAATGAGCCATTGGCCGATATAGACGGGCTTGTGTGAGAAAGATAGCGTGGAAATAAATATTTGATATGTCAGTGAGTATGGTATAAGAGCCTGGTTAGCAATACCCAAAAAAACGCCATGCCTTTTTCCTTCTGTAAGCACCGAAAAATGTCCGATATGAAATTTAAATTTACGAATGATCAAGCAGTTGTTTTGATTTTTGCCCCGATCGATACACAATTAATGAATCGATATTCAACGAATACCATTTGTGAATATCGCGTGGAAAAAAGAATCGCGCGTTTTTCCCGGCGAAGGTATGCGCCGAACGTACAACGTACACTGTCGAAATATTCCGTGGCGCATGAAAATGTTGATATTTACTCATTTGTTATGGATATTCACGCAAGGAAAAATATACCTAACGAATCGAGCAGACCACATTTATTTTCGAAAGCTCAAAAATAATAGCAGCGATTTCTCATTCGCGAGGCAATTGCAGTTTCTACAGAAGCTAATCATTGTTTCGATCCGATTTTTCCTTTTAAATTGTTTTTTTTTGTGTAAATTCTTTTAAACTCATTTTTCAATTCTGTTTTCTAGCAATGGAGCCGTAATCTCGAGCACAGTTATGCCGTATTTGATTGATCTTTCCTTCTTACTCGCCCAAACTGTAAATGTATTTATATATAAACAAAATATGACGGATCTTAACAAAATTGTACCGTCGGATTCTCGGTAGTATAACACACAACGTGTGCCATTATCGCGAAGACTTTGCCAAAGTTCAATTGGATGTTATGGAAAATTGTCAAAGTGTAAGGCCGGGTCCATAGTTTAAGATTTATACTACACTATAGACCCGGCAAAAACGCTCCGATAGAGCCGCATTGTATGGTCCCGGTCTACGTACAGTTGCACTGTACTTGGGCACAAATGCAAAACGATTCGTTATTTCATCGGACGACAGAGTGAGATATGAAGAAAAAAAACTTTACGAAACAAGTGCAAACTTGTTTTGAGGACGTGAAAAAAAATGTAGTAGCTGACTTGCCGCATCGTCCATCATATCCAAATTTTCCGGGGCTTCCGAGTCCCTTTTCTATTCGTCAATTAACGAAAAGATAAACCCGATTGTTAAATCAGGAGAAATTTTTTTTTTCGTCCTCGCCCAAGAAGATGAGATATTGTCGATCTTGTTACTCATTACTTTTTTTTTTACATCCAATTCGTACGTATCGAGTACTGCTATCGGACGTACACTGATTATTTGATTATCTGCACTATTTCAACGGTTTATATAATAACATGTAACCATAAAAAAAAAGCTTTCACCCTCCCATCGAACTCGTATACATGCGACAATCTACAATATACACAACATCCATACAATTTTTTAAACACGTGGCAAAATTTACCAAAATTCACCACGGCGATTGGTTTGAACGAATAATGAGTGGTTCATCGCTGAGGTTTCGTAATGGGCAGGCGAGGTCGTAACCCGTGCCAATGATTCAACGACACATCCTTTCGAGGTAAAACATAGGTGTACATGGAAAAAATAAAATTTCACTGGTGTGTGTTGAATGATGCTTTCGATGCCGATCAACGCAAGATCGGCACTCGAAGCACTTCACTTTATTGTTTATTATAATATGGGCATGTTATTTAAATGAACGGCGTGTTCGTCTGCAACTTTTGTTTTTGTTTGTTTTTATGCATCATCTTTCAAACGTATATGAGTGTCTATATATATATAGACACTTCGGAATTATCACGCACACCGAAGTTTTATCGATCACCTTAAGCATTAGTCTTTAGTGTTTGATTATACTACAGTATTTTACAGAAAACTCGTGTTTCACGTCCGGACGTGGCGTATATCGATCCCACGTGTGCCGCGACTCGTTCCCCGAGATATTAATTAATTTACGAGACGAGCAGTCGGGACACGTTCGCGTATACCCGTGCGAAATATAGGCCGGTATATGTGCAACACGAAGCGAACATTTTTCAATTTATTACTTTTTTCCGTTCCTTTAATAATAACAATCAATACCCTAAATGTAATCAGGCCATGTCATTAAAATATGTTGTATAAATATCGAGTAGACTTGAAAAACCCCTGTGTCAGTGTGAATAAAATTTAAACTAAGGTTAAGTAATTTTGTCACTAATAATAATAATAATGATAATAATAATAATAATAATAAGACTCCCGCCGATAGGGCCAAACATGATTTTGGTAGCCTAGATTATTTATCGCTCGGTTATACGTTCGCAGCCTGCGGACGATCTTTCGTGCCATTTCTTTCGCGTTTTATAACGCGCGCTCAAATTATTTCCATTTCCAATCTATAACTACGCTTTTGTACTTTCGTCGGATTTGCAAATAATTCGTCGCTCGTCCGTCGAGTGACAAAAATAAGACCCTTCAGCTCTCCGCCATTGTTATTTGTTTTGTTTTCGTTTTTTTTTACCTCTAAACATTTACGTTTCGTAAACTTATTTTACAAATCCCCTGCCGAACGTGTAATAAGTGAATAACGATGAGACGCCGTAGAACAAAAATTCCGTGCACTTTTGCAATGGTAAACGAGACGAAAAATGCGTCAAGGGGCGGGCTTTACGGTGATGCAATAATAATACTTGAAAACAGAGGATGAAAGTTGGAAGAGCAAAATGTTGGCTCGATTTTGCGAGCGTTTTGCTTTGTCAGGCTCGTCACTACGCTGAATAAATCTCATAGTCGTCAATTATTTTATTCCAAAAACAAATTATTGGATCATAAAGGAACCCATTTCTATTGAGACTCTGTTTCATAAAATAGTTTATTAAAAAAAAAAACGAACTCGCTGTAATATTTCTTTCTACGGACTACGTAAACTTGTAGAAAATATTTTTTCTTTATGTTTAGTATCGAACCGCTAGGCAATGGCCAAATCATTTTCATAAGTTATGTCAAAACAGCAATTACACAAAGAATTCCGTAAAAATACTATCGGGATTATTGAAGAAGATAAAATTGCGTAGTTACGAGTCTGCAAAGTTAAGCCACATTGAAAAATGAGGACAATTTTCCAACGATCGTTTTTCTCAAGCCAACGTCCTGTTGCGTTCACAGAAGCGTAAAAATCGCGTGTGATGCGCTGTAATGAGGGCGTTACTTTTTCATCGTGTGTAATATATATAAGGTGATTTTGGGGCACCATATTTGAGGAAAATACGCGTGAACGAATAAATTGATTTGACATAGACATTCTCAGCGGTAATATAGCGCACGACGAAAATATAAATCTAACCATTGTGACAAGTATAATTCACCAAACGACACAATAATTAAAAAAAGAAAACAGAAAAAAGAAAACAAAGTCGTACAGCAGATTGATGCTTACATTTTTTGTGTATGTGTGTGTGTGTGTTTACATACAATAACGCAATCGTATAGGATTGTTTAGTCGTGAGAAATTGGCTTAAACCTACAATTCGTATAAAATGTCAGCGTAAATCCGTCAGCCATCCGCATCTAGGAAATTATTGATAGGTTTTCACGTTCTTTTCTTTGCTTTGTTTCTACGTTCCCTTGTTGATTATTCCATCGTTTTCGTGTTTCCTTTTTCTTGTCTTTTTTTGTTTTTTTTTCTTCTCGAAACTCCAATATTTCTGCGAGTGCACGGGTGCCTGGCATTTTTGTATCAAGAGCGGATTTCATATTGACACAAATGTTTTGATCTATCGTTCGGAACAATCGTTTAGTCTACTAATCCCTATACGGTACCAATTTAACGTTTTATCTACAATCGACCATTCAATTCGGCAAAAATATTTGGATACGCGCGTTACCAGGTACTCCACTAGAGTTCTATGATGATATAACTGAACGATTGGAAGGAAAAATAAAAGAAAAGCATTTAGACGAATACACCCACCCAACAGTACTACGGATTTACAAGAATAGTAATCTATCTTTACACGTCCAATTGTATTAAATTCTAACGAATTAATCGTACTTGCGAGATTATGCATACGGATATTATGCTGTGAAACGAATAATCGTCCATGTTTCGAGAGGTTCCTTTCTTCCCTTGTATTCTTCAATTTTAACGGGCAGACCATTGCCATTAGGGCATCATAGTTAACATTGAGAACATTAAGAACGGTCAGACAGAATTAATGAAAATTCATAGTTTATTCCCCCGAGGGCTATATCGCGCCTCGAGTGTTGCCCGAAATCGTTCCCTCCTATCGTCGACCACACGAAAGCTACCCCTTTCTATACTTGCTTTTTTGTTTGAATTTTTTATTCGGATGCAGAAACGAATCAATGAATGTTTTTTTCTTTTCGAAGAAAAAAAAACACGAAAAATCCATTTTGACGGAAAAGGAGACACGTTTTTCCAAGATTCAAATCTGACCCCATCAAGTTTAATTGTACATGTATTTACAGAGGCAAGCGGCCCGTAGGAGAGTCTCAAAGCTTGCGAAGAATTCCAAAACTGTTTCGAAACAAAGAGATAGCTTTGTGTCAGCAAAGATTCGAACGTTTTGAGGAGATTGCGAAAAAATATACCTCTCGCCGTACTACGTTTGTCTGTTCAGGCACAGCGGAGTTTCTCTTTGACAACGAAAAAAATTGCACGTGCGTTTCATTCGAATCCTCGAAAATGTCCGCTTATTTTTTTTATTTAAATATCGCCGCATGGACGCGAGAAAAGTCCGAGATGAAGGTACTCAATTATTCAAAACGCAACTGAGTTTCTATTCCACAAAAGCGTTCTCTTGTGTGAAGTTAGATTTTGGGATCTATCCCTCGAATGTTATTGAAAATTGACAATTGAAATAATTAGCGTACATTCTTTTGGATTTACATGAAAAAGTCGTGCATTTTTTCCCCAAATAAAACGGCTTCGTACCGGGCGCAAAAAAGTCGAAATCTGCTCTGTTCTCCTGGTACGTCAAAGTGGCAGCAATCCCCTT
The DNA here is from genome assembly GCA_951751655.1 of Ophion costatus. Lineage (NCBI taxonomy): Eukaryota > Metazoa > Arthropoda > Insecta > Hymenoptera > Ichneumonidae > Ophion > Ophion costatus. The sequence goes on along the minus strand of OX632359.1, from coordinate 48,358,206 downwards.
GAGCGATCACAATGACGCACGGAGCCAAATAATTGACAAAACAAAATACATAAGTTTACTGATTCCAAAAATATTTCATCTCTCACACCCGTTTTGTATTTATACATTTTTTTTCCTCACCTCTCTAAAAAGTATTGACCCTCACTCTGGATCGCTTATTTTACGCCTACGTATTGCCCAAAGTACTCGTGACACGGCATGCGACATTGAAAAATCAATTCTCTAACGCGAAATTCGACATTCGCCACCAACTCCACACACATACACACAAACACACACACACACACACAGACACGCATTGAAAATTGTCGCATTAGATCGTTACATTGTGTGTGCATATATATATTTTTTCTTTCTTTATTGTTTTACTGAAAAGATCTCCATCACTCGACCGGTTCATTTTTTTCGTCATTTAATCCACAACCAGCCTATAGCTATCGTATTTACTGTTCGATCGACGATGTACGTCGACCTTTTTTTTTAGGCACTAAATCTAGACCTAAACGAATATATATTTCACTCTTTCGTTTTTATTAAGAAATCTATTTACACAACACTAAACTTGGCCTCCCCGGTCGAATAGGATACCGAGCTCGTACTCATTTCCAATTTCATTAGTAAATCTTTTCGCATCTTTTCCCTCTTGACTATTTTTTTCTCCCGTTAAAAACTACGCGTAAAATGTTATGAACATTACAGAGTTTAAATATGTTATTATTATATATGTAAAATATCACAACTAGAACCATTGATACAGTTACTTGATGCATATATCTATAGGTGTTTTTATGTATGTATTGTTCTTGCTCTCCCGCCGATATTTTCGTGAGCTCAAGTTAAAATTGGATACATGTGTTCGTCGGTATTTGTAAAAATTGTAACGTGTATCGTGAATGGTTCGGGGCATCAATGACTCGCCAGTGACTATGGATTTATAGCTCATCGAAAAACATTATATACTTTTTATTCCCGTGGACTCGATGGTTTCGATTATTGTACGACGTCGAATCGTGGAAACAATAACATGCATCGGAAACGATATGTTTATCTCTTTGACACTTTGAATTTAAAACAAAGTAACTACTATTGAATATGTTTTCTAGGCGAATCAATCAAACTCGAAACTCATCACTTTCCCCTTGTTTTGCTTTCCTCTGTTTATCGTGAGTGGATTTTTCTCTTGCTCGTTTAACGTATGAAAAGACGTTTGATTATTAGACGCAGGTTAGGCGCACAACGATTGGATTTTATTTTTTCGAATTGCCGATGAGAGCTATCTAAATCATGGGGACGGGACATTTTTTATTTAACGTGAAAAATCATGCGAATATTGTCGAGAAATTTGCGCAGAATCTGTTTTAGGCTTTTTTAATGTGATTTTTCTTAGTCAGTGACGATGTTTTTTTTTGTTACTTTTCACGTTTGTATATCAAAGATTATGTTTCCTTACACTAGTTGAGTGAGAACAAAAAACGAAGCAAAGAAAATCAAGAATACCGTCCCACTTAACTAGCGAAAATTAAAAGAGGAGAAAGCACATCCCGAATCATTGACTTGGGAACAAAATTGAAATTTTCCTCTTCCCGCGCTACTTTCGAACCCGCTCCACTCCTTAACTACACCGCGCACAATTGTAATTTAAAAAAAAACCAAACAAACATTTTTCTACAAAAATGTACAGAGGAACAGCGTAAACAAAAAAAACTTATGGAACAAAGCAAAGGATCGTTTACTTGTTCCCTACCCGTTATCCGACACTTGTATTTCTCTGACATTTACAAATAAATTTATGGGGAAAATACATTTTTTTGTTTTCTCACAATCCGTCAAAACTTTTTCGTACATGTACATTGGCGAAGAAAATGTAAATATGCGATTAATATAAAAACGCATGTTACAGTTTTTTCTCGCGTTCGTGTCCGTAATTTATACTCACGATGACGACTTTAAAATGGACTCGATTAGTTGATCATTGCTTCTCCTACAAGATTTCATTGTACGTTCCTTGTCTACTGCACACTTTTGCCCAGCATATATGATGCTCGGGTGCAAAAAAAATTAATCCCAATCGAAGTTTTTCTAGGCTGCGAAGAATTAGAGCGAGTCCGTACGAGACAAAACATGGTGATCAAGGTTTCCCTGCATTAATTAATGCACAGTCCAACTATGTATACGAGGGATAAAAGAAATTTGACGCGGACGAACTTAACGGAAAGTAAAAAAAGAGGATTAAAATGACTTGATGACTTGCGTCGTCGTTTCTTTGCATATTCTACAAATATACTTGTGGAAGCATACGCATACGTATATATGTACATATAGACACAACAATTTAAGAGAAACATTATCAAGGTACGAACCCTCTTCGGAAATATTTCTTGCCTTCTCTTACGTTTTAAGCACGTAGGTTTGAAACTCGTGTGGCGTTATTGAAATGATTTTGCTGAGCCTACTAACGTAGATTTCTTCAATTGCATGTTCTGTCAAAAAATATCATCCTCTAATATATATGCATGAAATTGTCCGTGTGTGTGTGTGTGTGTTTGTTATAATTATTCGTCAAACAGGCACATCAAATTGGTTAAATATTCACCTCGTCCCCATAATTCACAGCGATAATAGTAATGATACTAATGTAAACAACGACGATAAACGATATACAGTTGTCATTGTTAGGTCACGCCGCACGTCCTCGTCAATCGACGCGGAGTTATCCGACTTTTTTCTCGTTAAGTCTTTGTAAAAGAGAGCTGGGCCTTGAGAGAAAAAAATCATAAGGGACACGGACGCACGAGTTTAATTAGGATTCGCGTTACCGGAGGGTCCCGTCAATATAGGTCAGGAGAAGAAACTCCAGCAAGTCCCTATCAGCATTTATTTGATTTAGTCTCCTCGTGGGAAGTGTTTGATTGTAGAACGAAAACGAGAAAATGTATACAATGTGTTTTTTCTTCTTCTTTTTTTCGTAATCAAACGCGAACGAGTGCTATTTTTGACGTCACTTGTCCACAAAACAAAATTCATTTCCCTATTCTTTTCTAATTGAAACTCCCGCAAAAGGCTGCCAAATGTCGAGAATTAAAAGAAAGAAAAAAAAACAGAAAATCTCACCACGCTCTATGTTCCTCTCATTCGCACACGTTTTATACGCCTAATTAGCGCACGCGCGTGGCACGTATCGCTATTATTTACATGTTATTTTATTTTTCATTACAGTTCACGCTAAATTCCAGGTGCGTGTAATCGAAAATTGTTCCTCCGTAATGCGTTTACGATGGGGGCTCGCACTGCACTAACACGAGCGTGCCTCGTTACTTTAAGAAAATAAAGAGACCGTAATTTTACTCCATAATTTTTCGTTTGTTTGTTCTGACAAAATGCGGATTCGCATTTCGACGCTTCGCCTAAAAATTTAGTCGATTATTTTACCGGCGTTATATCCCGAAGAAAGATCATTAACATAAAAAAATAATACGACTTAAGATCGTTGTAATTCTTAAACGTTCTTTCTTACGGAATGCAAGTGATAAATAATCGTTAACACAATGGAATCAAGAGGAATCGGTACGCAGCTACGAATATTCACCCCTTATAAAACAATTTGTAATACATTCATTAAAATATGTCAAAAAAGTTTATGTACCATGGAGACTTTTCAAAGTAACGAGGCTAGTCACAAACGAGTTTAGTAAGAGGATAACAGATCCGTGTAAACTGTTTGTTCTTTCTATACATACGTATGTTTATACATGAACTAATACGAGAAATAACGGAGGGACGCGACATTGGGTAACCACAATCGCCACTATATAACCAAGAACACAAGGTCCTTGTACGATGGCGTACACTCGAGTTTTTTAAATTTCTTCGATGATTTGACATTCGTGAGGAAGAACATGATTTGGTAACGAAATGCGTCATGGGAAACGGTCGCGACAATATAATAGCTATTTACAGGTGTTGCGAGGTGTTTTTTCTTATCTTCCATATTGTTTCACTAATTATCAGATATTTTTGCGTCCCACCTCCTGATTAAAACACAAACACATGATTAGATACTGTAATTCTTTCTGCAGTTTGATAAACACTGATTTCGATTTCGGGCAAGGTCGATGAAAAAACCACGCGATCTTCACGTGCAGATACTGTATATGCCGTCTATACACACAGGCAAACAAAAAAAAACACACACACACACACCATATATAGATGCATCGATCAAGCAAAAATTGCGTAGAAAAAACTTTCCGGCCAGATGTTTTTTTTTCCTCTTTATACAGATGAAGTTAACGATCGACAGAGTGAGTAAATCTCATTTGTTCGTTACTACTTCGCAAGAGATGCGTGCTATTAACAATGATTGCGTACCATTTCGAGCCGACTCCAAAATCTCATCGTTCATTTTTCTCGTGCTTTGTACGACAAGTAGAAGAAAAAAAAACACAAGCAAATAGGTGTACGGAACAAGATAATTGTTATTTTTCACACTGTATCCTGCACATGAAAATTGTTTAATTCTTTTCTGTCACGCAATGCACTTGGAAAAGCCTGAGACAATGGTGTACGGTATAAACGCATGTAATTGCAAATATTGTAGATGAATTTTATGAAATAATTGCTAATAGACAGTTATTAGAAAATATATATATATATATACATACACAAAGAAGTCTTTGTTGAGGATAGTCTAGCCGTATACTCGTGTTTAAATTATAGCAAGAATTAGAAAAAGTGGAATAATTTTTTCGCGCGACCCGTTAATTTGCTTAGTTCATCTGATTAGTTCAGTGTGTGTAGAAAGAGGCGAATAATTATAAATTTACATAGGGAACAGCCAATTTAGACCACTCTACAAATAGACACATCTTCGCGTTCTTTTCTTTCACGAAAAAGCACTAAAAAATACTAGCGGGAAGTAATTTCGCAAAACACCACACCGTAATAAACTGCACGACGCCAATGCAAATTCATTGTCATTCGTCTTCTCTTCGATTGCGTCTGTTTTACGATAAATAATTTTTTTTCAAATTCAGCCCGTAGGGCATCGATAAAAACCGTTCCTCAAAGTTTTCTACCTTGCGAACGTCACATGACGTCCGTGTGAATCTATAACCCGACAATTTATCTCGTTTTACCCGTATTGACGTTACGAGTGAATTTTCGGAAAACAATCACACACGACAATAATTGGAAAAGTTTACTTCCGCATTATGATTGAACAAGACTCGGTACAACGTGCCATTGGATGCAATAAAATTGGCGAACCCACCTCCCTACTCGCGGTAAGGACACAATTATCTTAGGCCGAACCTCTAAACTAACTCAAATATTTGCAAAAACACACTGTACGGTCCACGATTTGCAACAGAATCGTTTTTTCCTTCTATTTACAATTTACCAGGAAGAGATACGAATTATGAAAGACGCAGGGTGATATAAATGACGTGTATATAAGTATATAGAATGATGAGTGGAGAAAACACAACAAAGAATATTGTATTACGAATAATCGTAGAGGTAATTCTAGAGGCTGTGTTCCAAAGAGGGTCTGTTCTTTCAAGATTATCCGCGATCGTACGAAATTGCATATACATTCGTAACATTTAATATAAAGTCCCTATACTCCACCTCCCTCTCCTTCCTTTTTTCACAAAACCCAATATGTACAAATATGCTTTTTGATACAAGTTCCTTCGGCAAAGCGATCTAGCGAACATCGCTCGTAAAGTTGAGTCGAAAGAAACTCGTTGAAATGTTCGTGCCGATTCGATAGGTCCAAAGTCAACGGTATTTTGTCTCTTTCTCTCTTTCGAATGGAAAAGCTTCCTAATAAATAAAAAAATCAAATAAAATAATAAAAGACAGACTTCAATTAGTCGATATGCCAGGTTGGATAGCATGAAATTGTTTTTTTTTAGCTAAATCTCGAGTTATCGACACGACCCGTGCCCTAAGAGCCAAACAAAAAAACTTATACACCCGTTTTCCTATAAACACGAAGTTGTGCAGTTGCATTCGCGTTTACGTACATCTCGGTTAATTCGCTTTTTTTTTTGAGTCGGTCGGACGGGATCTGAAGATAAAATGAAACCTAAGCGAACCCAACAACGTGGGCGCGCAAAATGCAAAACTTGTCTCCTACAAATATTTATCGATTCGCTTAAGGCGTTCTACCGTCACTGTGTTTGTTTGTTTGTTTTTTTTTTTTCATTTACATATTTCCCCCTGTTTTTCTCCATATTTTACCGATTCTCGTTCAAGCCGAACAGTGTTGCGAACAAGGATATTAGAAATTCGATACCTCGAGAGTGTCTGTGCCCGGAAACTCGATTCTTAGGTCGCGTACGCGAACAAACTTTCGGCAGAGCTGATAACAAGTTACTTTTTATATGGGTGTTTGGGCTTTTTTGCTTTTCCGAGTGTACGATTCAATTCGGAAACAGGCAGTACGAAGGGATAGGAAACGATGTACCGCAGCCTTCCCTGCGTAGGACGGATTTTTTTTTTTTCAAGTTTCAACGTATACGTCGAAACAGTCTAGCTCTCGGCTCTTATTGATTTATCGTTTGTTTTTTCTTCAGTTCATCCAAAACGTGCTAATCTTGTAATTCGATAAAACGAGATAGTCAATCTCGAGGTAAAAAAATTACGTTTCTTCGTGTTCGCTGCACCTTCACTCCCTCCCGCCCTTGTTTTCCAAAGACTCCCTTATTGTCGGATACAACAGTGCGCACTGTGTACCTGCTCGACCTCGAGTCTTGTCAACGCGTTTGATTCTTCTTTTTTCCCTTTGCTTCTGAAGGATGAAACACAAACAACGCCTATTTTGCGTGTTTCTCGCACCATATAGTTAATCGAACGAATAATTGTCCGAAAAATGTCCGTTTTCGTGATATATTCATAACGACATTGTAAAAATCGTTGATTCGCTGGACCTATTCGGTAAACCACAAGCCCGATGGCTGATACTGATGCTTTGCCGGTGACAAGGGAGCCAGTCCGTAGACAGCCGTGGGTTGCATATGAGCGGGTAGCGGATGAGCCGCGTGACTCGCCAGCAATGGTCTTGCCGAGCTGTGATGGGCCGGTGGTGGCAGAGCTCGACTAGAATCATACAACGTTAGTGGTGACGAGCTGCAAAGAGAAAGAAAAAAACGGAACACGCGATAACACGCATTAGAGTTTTTGTTGAGGTCCCTGGAAGGTAATCCGTAATGTATTATCAATTTTTCATAAAACTATTGAGAATTATTAAGAGTATTCCTTGTTTTTCGTTACTGAGAGACACTCCTCTCAATTTAGCGCAATTTCAATTCGATCAACTGTCCTACGTGTTTTTTCTACTTCTCGGTTGATTGAATTATTTTACGCCTCGATGAGACAATTTTAATTAATGTACAGTGTTCAACACAGAGTCGCCATTGCTCCCGAAAACCTCTACCAACGACATTCAATTGTAAGAATGTTTTTTTAATCACGACAAGAGAAATCAAATGTTGACTAAATTAGAAACAATCTATTCATGCACGCGTTTTATATTTATGATCCACAAAAATGGTGCTTGTCAAAGACAATTCATCAATTGTAAATGGTGCCGCTAAACTACGATACTTATACCGTTAAACTGAGAGACAAGCAATTTAGACTCAACTTGTGATCACAACCTTATTTTATGTTTTAGTTGCGATTCGGGTCGCGGAAAGGTGCACCTGAAATTTCGTGGTGTCTGCTTAGCGTTTCATTATTTTGTTCATTCGTGGAATATCACTGTGACACGTTGATATTTAACTCGTTGGCGTACAGCGAAACTTCTTCATTTTCTGTTTTCATTACTTTTCTCATAACGTTAAATATTTTTGGCCGATCTCAAATGAGGCTCCGAAAAAACACTGCATGATTTTTCGTTGCTGTGATCGGGCAAAAAAAATCATTTCAGCCACGAAAAAAAAAACATGGCATTCCGAGAATGCAAACATCATTATTTGACGACGTTGCTACCGATACTTCCGGATGACCACTTCCGGCACATCTAGCACAGTTAAATTTACAGAGAGAAATTTATGTACTTTCATACGGTAACCTATAAAATTTGTCATCACAGCATTATTCCGTCAAGTTTCCAGTTCACGATAAGACATATGGAAACGCAATTCACAGCAAGAATTCAACAGATATTTTCGAACAAACAATCATCTTCGATAATGTGGTCGCGATCGAGAGACGAGTTGGTGCCAAAATCCGCGCTCATGAACGATACGTCCATATCGACGTCTTTTACGTTCGCAATAATCGCGCCGTCGAATCTTGGACGATTGGAATCGACAAGCAGCCCCTCACTCTCAAAGGAACAATAATAATTGAAAATAATAACAATAGTAAGAGAAATAAACAATATAAAGGAGTAATAATAAATGGTACACACATGCATGCATCAACTAGATGTCTAGGTACCCACCCGGGTGTAAATCCCTGATAGGTGGGCACTTGCTGTTGCTGTATGGCGGCTGGAGCCTGCGAGGGTGCGGCGGTAACGTAAACAGGCGGTGGTACCGGATGTGCCCGTGATCTCACGTGAGCGTATTCCTGGTATAAGGGTTGACCCAGGTGTTGAGCTCCCCCAACAACCGGTCCACCAGCGGGACTTCGGCCACCGCCACCTCCACCTCCGGGACTCAAATGAGCCGGATGCCCGTGGTGGCTGTGGCTATGGCTGTGAACCGGATGACCCGTTGAACCCACCACTTGGCTCTGCCTACAAAAACCCCAACCAACAAACACCATCCGCTCGTTATGCAATTTACATTCCCGACACAAAACACGGGCCTTCGCATACGTTTCTTCACGACCGGGGCGATCGATTCGGCCTGATGCACTTCTTGCCGAGCGAATCGTTAATTGTCAGGCAATGATTCTAGCAATGTATGCCCAAGTACAAAAAAAGTTTTTACAAGAAAAAAAGAAGAAAAAAAGAAGAAAAAAACAATTTGCTTGTTTCGAATCAGACCTTTCGATACTTCCGGTAACGTCTTCAGTGTTTCACAAGTGCAACGAAAATTTTTATGCAAAATGAAAATTTAAAAGAACCCAAAATAAATTGAATAACATGCGTTTAATACCGTTTTTCCGTTACGACAATCCAACTGACCTGTACTGATGAACCGGATTTGCGACTGTCCATTTTTGGTGATCCCTGGAGTGCGCCGCTGGCGGTTGTACGTATTCGTGCTTGTACTCCGTTCGTTTCCCAGGCCAGGACACACGTTTTTCCGCCCCGGTCGTGTAAACGATATGCTGCTCTTGTAGATGCGGATGCGAACTACTCGTTGTCACGTACTGCAACAAGTAGTCATGCATGTTATAGCCATCGTCCTGAAAAAAATACATCCCTGAGCAACCTTGATTGATAGAAACGAGAAAGTTCGCGAGTTGTCAAGTGTCAACGTTATCGACTTTTCGAAATAGACCCAAGTGGCGAATACGGGAGACGTTTGATGCTTCTCGTATATTTGTGTCGACGATGAAAAAACAGCGAGTAAGATAGTCAATCGGAAGAAATCGTACCTGATAAGTTGGTGGTTCTTTGCAGGCTGCCGCGTGGCACGGATGAGGAGCAAGATATTCGACTCCGGGCTCGGGCTTCGTCGCGACATTGATCATGTTGCATTCGGACTGCACCTTTGCCAAAAGTCGCTTCTTTTGGGACTGCGACGAATAGCCGGAGCTACTAAAGAACGAAAAGAAAAAAAATATTTCACTAATGCGAATCCATATAACTGGATAAACATAAATACTATGAACAAGAACTGAAGCAACGCCAATGATAAACACCATTTGATTGATTTATTGTTATTTCCAATGTTCCTTCGTATGCCCCTTGAATATTTTTACGAACCAGTTCCTTCTTTGCTTTCGCCACACTTTCGCCACAGACTTGTTACTTATAAGTACTGCAACAGGCCCCAAGGCTACGAACCTGACGTGATGCTGAAGCTGCGGCTCGTGTTTTATATGCTGCGTGGTGTGCTGAGGCTGAAGATGATGCTGTGGCACATGTTGGTACAAATGAGCGTGGCCCCGGCCCGGGCTAGCTTCGCCGTCGCTGTCCGCAACGGTCACGCAACTTATGACGTTCTTGCGTTGGGCCCTCGTGATACCGTGTTGGGCATTGCCGTGTCCGTTGCTGTGAGTCTGCTGGCTACCTATCGAGTGCGTCGTCTGAGAGCTCTGCACGATTCGTGGCGTCGATTGGACGCTGAAAACCAAACGACACAATGGTTGTCTCATCATTGGGCTGTAAGGCAAGTCTCTAATGAGATACGTTTGAGTGGTGTTCGGTAGCTTATTGAGTACACGCATAATCGAAATATCCAATGAAGAAATTGATTTTTCATCTCGGCAGCAGCTAGACGCGACGAAATTACAAGGATAACGATGGATTACGAATTCGTAAAAACTGCAACGTACCATTTGCCCGGCGTCTCGTCCTCGCTGTCACTTATCGTAATGACGGAAACCGCCGGCGATGGCGTGTCGTGTATCGTGATGGTTTGCTGGCGAATCGACGCGACCTGTTGATGCTCGACGCTGTGATTACTGACGTGTTTCCCGCTGTGATGATGAGACTGAACCGACTGCTGCTGCCAGTGTCCATTAACGGGCGAATGACGTCTCATACTGCTCGGTGGAGTGCTCTCCTTGACACGTTTCTTCACCGGACTCAATTGCTGTGTCTCCTTCTTGTGCTCGTGCCTGTGTTGCGACTGTTGCGGTACCGTCAAATGATGCTGGTGATGCTTCGTCACGCTTCGCTTGCCCCAGCTCTGCGACGGATGCTCGACCAGCGCACCAGCGTTGTAAACTTCGGTAACGGGAAACACCGGCCGCTGTTGCTTGCCCCAAAACAACAATACTATTAATATGCAATTCGGTCCCGGGGAACCACGCGTCGAAACAAAAGAAAAAATGGGGAGTATCGGTCGACGATATGTGGGCCTCTACGCGTGTACTGCGCTCGGGACTCGCGAGGATGATGAATTTACTCCCTTTTTCTTTTTTTTTGTCAAGTCTCTCGAAAGACTTCGTGCCAAATGACTTTCGGCGGGTTTAAAAATTACGGATGGACCACCATTCTTTTGTTCCTTCATGTAAACACAAGTTACTTCAATTACATTTACAAAATGCCCCAATTCTTTGCGCAGAAGATGTAACATTTCGATAGTACGTGGACCGGAAACATTGGAACGCGATACAACCGATGTAGAATTCGATTTCACATTTAGTGGTAAATCCGGTGCAACATCGATGCAAGAAAATGATCCGAGATTCATATTTTTGTCCAAGGCTACGCTTGAGCACGCCTTGTTCAGTTTTGCGAGAGATAAGAACGGAGTACGAGGAGGGATCAGCTGCGGTTTCTTATAAGTATTACGAGAGTGAGAGGGATCGGAAGAGAAGGTTTACCTGTAGGATCGCGGAACTATCTACGATGAGAGGTCTACCCCAATCACCAGCGTCGCTCAAAAGAGGCTGCTGTATAGCTGCGTGCTGCGGTGGTAACTGTTGCCAGGATGGTACGATCGCGGCCATTTGCCTGCTACCACCAGGCCACGAAGTTTGTACCGCGTTCTGAAAACCAATCGTGGGACACTTATGTACACGCGGGAGGATCATTCCCAAGATTAGGAATCAGCGTTATTCAAACACTCGGGAAATACATTTAAAAACAGAGGAAAACTGAATAAAACAAAAAGCACGAGTACAAGAAGGAATTGATACAAATTAAGATCACATCGGTACACAATTGCGAAATACCAATACCCCCCCCCCCTCCGATTCCTTATACTTTGGCTGTATCGATACGCAACGAGTAGGTAAACGCTGAATGATTCTAACACTCCTGTGACTCGCTAACAATTATCCCAAAGACTCGTGCAATATAGTCGGCAAGGAATTGACAAAAGAAAAAATTAGCGATGAAAAGCATTTTTTTCTCGTTGTAACAAAGCAGAAACAATGCTCCAGATTCGCAGCGGCTCCTCCAAAAGCGTTCGGACGAAACGAGACAGTTGTCGGAAACTCACGGTCAGCAACATTTGTCGCCCGGTCTCGACCATAGAGACTGGAACTGCGGCGTACTGTTGTTGGGCTGCAACGGCCGCGGCGGCGACCGCCTGTTGCGATATTATCGAGGGTTGGATCTGCAGAGGTGCCTGTTGGGCCTGAGGAGGTTGAGCGACTACGACGTGCTTCGCCGGACTCGGCATCGTCTGATAACCCGGGGGCGGACAGAGAATTCCAGGCACCAACTGATGTGGAAAGTCGTGAACGGCACTTCGGCCACTGTTCGAGCCGCTCGACGATCCACTGTACTGCGTCGCTCTCCGACTGCTGTTGCTGTATATCTGATACTGAGATTATGGACGATAAAGTATTAGATACGTTTTTTACGGCGATCTGCACGAAACACAATTTAAGGACACGAATTAATTTAGGGATGCCAAAACGTAGAAAAAAGTATTACCACGATGCCAAATATCAACACAGCCTGAATTATAAGTGTCAAATTGATAGGCCACGTAATTTAAAAAACTTAGAAATTAGTTGGAAAATCAAAGCCTAGAACCGTAACATTAAAAAACTGAATTTATGCGAGTTCATGATTTTGTTCTAAAATTAGTACGCGGAAGCTCAGGAGGTTAACGCATTTTTATTTGTTTTTTCGATCTCTGGAATTCCCTTGCCTGTCGAGACACTTGAAAAAATGTTCATTTGAAACATATCTCATACACATAGGGCATATGAAGCTTGAAAGATCGCAAGGAAAAAAATTACGGAAGCAGAATCGTAGCCATAGATATCGTAGGGTATTTAGGTATTTGTTCGTCGGAGCTAAAGTGTCCGATCTACGTACCAAATTGTCGTATCCCGTTTGGGCGGTGCGATGCTCCCTGACCAATCGTTGCACTTGATTGGTCAGCTGATTATTGAAAGTTAGGGTTACGGCGCTACCGTTTGTCGTGGGCACGAAATTGGCAACGAGAGACGTCGGCGGGGGTGGTTGCGGTGCCGGTGGTGGTTGATGATGAGCCGGACTTGCCGTAAAGTCACCGGCCCTTCGACAGACTTCCATCATCTGTACCGACGCCTTGACGTTGTTACAATGGGCGTAATCGACGAGATGAGCGAGCGTGACGAAGGCATGATTCAACGCTTCACCGGGTGTGATACGGCGCTCCTGTTGCGACCAAGACAAATGTAGTATTATCCACGATCGAAACGTTATCACGGAGAAATGTATTACTACATTTTTGCTGATACTTCGTTTTCCTTTCGTCATCAATTAGATATTACTACCTGGTCCATAGTGAGCATCCTTTTCAAGAGATCGATGAATTCTCTTCTATCGGCTTTCTCAGCGAGAAGCTGTCCACCCTCGAGATCCGTCGGTACGTTCACCTGACCGATGTCGTCGAGACAATTAAATATGTACTTTCGAGCTTCTTTGGATTTTATGCCCGTCTCCGCCTCGTGCTCTTCCGGTGTTTTCAATCTCCAGAATGGATATGTACCTGTACAATGAATGAGCCGTGAGTATCTCGAGGCGGTCCACGATTTACGGGAAATTCTATACTTGGAATGATCCATCTCCAGACCTTTCAATGCTTGATTACTGTTTTCTTTTTGAGGCATCATATAGATTTCTCGCACTTTCGCGAGTCCAATGATGTTGAAGTTTGTATGCTTCGATTGCAGCCAAAATCCTTCTTTATTTTTGCATTTGTTTATTTGTATTACGATCTAAACTCCTCTTTTGCAGTTTTACGTTACGGATCCCCGATAATGACCTCCAGAAAAATGTCAGTTATATTTGTAGATCAAAAGAGCCGGAATAATTGGGCAATACGAAAAAAAAAATCGCTGCATTTCAACGATGCAAACTTCAATGCCATCCAGACCAGACTGTCTTTCTTTTCTCTTTTAAGGACGTAACGAACTTTATATTTCACTATGTTATGACCGAAAACTGTAATACTAACAACGAGTAAAAATCATCAAGATGAATCGAGTACGTATTTATTTGATTGTCAGCAGATCATTAGTTTGAGGAAATCAATTTAAGTCTCAAGCGTTCCAAAACAACCGGGCTCCGGGCTGTGGATTTGTTTGGATCAATTGATGCAAGAAGCCGAAATACTTACTGTCCATGTCCCTGTAGAAGAACTTGGTAGTTTTGCTGGCATTGTTGAGCATGTGCTCGGTCGGCAAACCCTGGGTCTGGCTTATATATCGAATCTGATCGTATTCGGAGCTTCCAGGATAGAGAGGCCAGCCGAGAAACAACTCGGCAACGACGCATCCGAGTGACCACATGTCAATTGCCTCGCAAAACGGTAGCCCGAGAATAATCTCGGGTGCGCGATAGTAACGCGACTGCAAGTACGTGTTACAAACGGCCTTTGACACGTGAGAGGCGGAGCCGAAATCGATTACTTTGACGCGATACGGCTGACGCACGGGGTCGACCAGCATTATATTCTCGGGCTTGAGATCAGCGTGAATCAAGCCCAATTGCTGAAACGCCATTTACACTTGTCAGTTATAATAATAATAATAATAATAATAATAACGGTGATCGAGTTTTGGGCATGAAAAGCCCTGCAACTAATTTTCTTGAATAAATATTTGCGAATCGGGGTGTTTTGCCGAAGAAACGATTTATTTTTTCACTTCCCGGCCAACTTTCGACTGTCGTAATAATCATTCGTATTATAAAAGGACGAACAATTTTATGCCCAAAAAAGGGTACTTTCTCTCCCTCTCTCTCTCTCTCTCTCTCTCTCTCTGAATCTTTAAAGCACGACGTAACGATGGGTCGGCACTTTTCCAGGAGCTACATCTACAAATGTGGTGATTTTGGAGAAACTTGGACAAAAAATAGTATGAAAACTGTTTTTTGTGACAACGTCTCAAAAAGACGTCGCAAGTGAACACATTAAGGAGGGAGGGAACTCCTTTTGAACGCAGGTAACCCTTTCTTCCCTTGTTATGTTGAAATATATCCGCAAAGTTTATTTTTCAATTACCTTGAGCTTGAGAAGGGCCGTGAGAACTTGCTGCAGGATTGGCCTTATGTACTTGAGCGGTAAGGGCGAAAAC
The DNA here is from genome assembly GCA_951751655.1 of Ophion costatus. Taxonomy (NCBI): domain Eukaryota; kingdom Metazoa; phylum Arthropoda; class Insecta; order Hymenoptera; family Ichneumonidae; genus Ophion; species Ophion costatus. Next base: position 48,343,050 of record OX632359.1, on the reverse strand, counting down.
TTGTTCTGCTTGAGAAAGTCGTAAAGATTTTGCTCCAACATCTCGAAGACCAGGCACGTGTGAGATTTGTGCTGGAAACACTCGTAGGCACGCACAAAGTTGAACTCATCCGCATTTTCCTGGCTGAGTCGCGACAGGATGGAGACCTTGCGTGCATAAGAAAAACAGAGCAAAGGTTTAAAAAAGAAAAAGGAAACTGGGAAGGTCGTGAACTCACCTCAATTTGACCTTGGCGCGCGTACGACGGATGATTCTTAAGAATTTTTATAGCCACAATTTCGTTCGTTCCTTTTTTCCAACATTTCACAACCTGCGAAGAGAGAAGAAAACGGAACGTAAGTTACGGGTGTCGTGTTACCAAGCAGCACGATCGTGGCGATTTTCCGAAGGCCTCGGATTTACCGATCAGCTCTGACCGAGTCGAGGTCCCGTTATAAAATAGAATGGAAGGACTCTTGCTAATACGCAAGGTCGTCTCAGTAATCGAACCCTCGTATTGAGCAAGCTTTGCAAAATTAATCCGACGGATTAAAGTTTAATGCGCAAAACTCGTACAGCGGAGAATCGACACTCAGAATGAATCGGGAATGCTCTTGATTCGCATGATAGTGAGTAAGAATTGTGCAAATGATGCAACTTTTGATCCCATTGACAGGTAAAGTTAATACAACCTTCGTGGCATTATCGCGTTTGTTCTCCAACCAACAATGTTCCTCGTTCGTTCGAAATATAACTGCTACGGAGACCATGTGAATAATAGTTAGTAGTATATCGAAAAAGTTATATGAGAAAACAATGGGTAAGAACTCTCACTGCTGCGTCTTGAAACAAAAATCAACTGAAACTCCAAACTCTTTGGTGGACAAGGATAATGAACCATCGAATCAAATAAAACAGTGGTAGTCAACGACAAACACGTGCTAGGTGTTCCAATAATAAATCATAAGCCTACTACTGCTATTCAAGCGTGAAAAATATCGATAAGTATGATACAGTCTAATCGAATGACATTATTCAAATTTAATTTAGTGCTTTGATCATTTGCCTTTTGATAAAAAGTTGAGATATATTGTTTTCTAAACTTTGCAAACGTCTCTGAATAAGGACAAATACATGTTTTTTCTTTGTAGATTTTTACAAAGCTTTAATAATAAATTGACCAAATTAAAACAAAAACAGAAACATTATTTTAGGCAAAAATAAAATTTATAAAAATGGAATCGGATTAAATGGTTTCCATTCTTATAAAACAACGTTTTTTGTTTGTTTTAATAACGGCCGTGCGTGTGAGTGTACGTGGGTGTGTGTGTGCAGGGTGTCCTGTAATGAATGTAAAATCCTGCAACTGTCGATTAGTCAGCTCATGTCCTACTACTACATGCTGGAATTTCAGTTTAGTAAAAGTCACACGGTTTTCGAGATTTGTGCTTTACGTTAAATTTTGAAAAAAGTCATCCGCTCTTAGTTTTTTACAAGCCATTTCTACAAACGATAACTTTTTTAGACCGGTGCGCAAATTATCTCCGCCTCTTTTATCTAGCCATTTCATAGCCATTACGAAGTCGAATTCGTGGAAGCACGCGAGGGATCGACCATTTCCATTGTTCACGTGCCTCAAACCATAAAACAGTTCGTGCCCCTCGCTAGTAACATCATTTTTTCATACTTTTTATTTCAATTTGAAATTTGCAATAAGACTTCTTCATTTCACAGGCGATCAAACGTAATTAAAAGACAAATATGAAAGAATACCATTGTAGAATCAACAATAACTGAACGACTTTAAAGTAATTGGCACGATATACATGGTATATTTTTTTTTACATTGCAGGCTATCAAAGTCAGATGTTCGAGTTGGTTTGTATGAAGATTCTGCATACGATCTTTTTTAATAACATTTCCTTAAGATTCAAGTTTAAAAAGAAGACTTTTTAGGATAAAACAAAAAACTGAGAGAATTTTGTAATGACCGGATCGAAATGTTATTATTTGTAGAAATGGCATGCGAAAACCAAAAGTTTTTTACTAAACCAAAAGATTTTTATTAAACTGAAATTCCAACATATAGTAGGACATGATCTGACCTATCGACAGTTGCAAGATTATCCATTCATTACAGAACACACTCTCTCTCTCTCTCTCTATATATGTACAAGGTGCTTGGCACATGCATCGACAACATTTTCTGGAGGATTGAGAGGGTCATTTGCTAATTTTTTCACTCTTAGACTCTATGTCCTAAGTGTCACGGTAATTTAGATATTATTTTTTTTCTTCTTTTTCCCAATTACCCGGAATTTCGCCTTTAAATCGTCATAACTTTTTTATTGTTCGTTGTAATAATTATTTAAATAATTATTACAAGGCAGTAAATAATTTTTCTTGTATTCTGCAATGTGTCTTTACTATAAACAAATCATTATTTATTGATTTCAGGATAATAACTCATGAGCATCCAAATTGTTGAAAATGCGTAAATGTATGAAAAATGTCAACTTCTAAATTTATTATGAAAAAAAAAAAACTAAAAGCCATTTTGAACTTAGCTTTGTTTTAAAAACGTTCTCTGGGTTATAACCTTTCCAACGGTATGCTGCATGTCCTATAAATAATTAATTATGTGGTGAAAATAAAGAGAATAAGTTTTTTTTTATAATGAATTTGGACGTTAAAATGTTTCACACATTTTTACTTTTTTAAGACTGTGCAGGAAAACCCGAGGCAGTAAATTCCTCGCCGTGCACAAGAACACGGCCTTTCGCAGACTTCAACTTGGCGAATTTTGCGTCGGGACTTGGGCCTACACCCGTGCAAGATCCAACTGACCCAGGAGCTCAAAGTTAATGACCATAGACAAAGCCGTTTGTTCGCTGACTGGGCTTCGGAGCGTTCGGAAGAGGACCCCAATTTTGGCTGAAAAATCATCTTTAGCGACGGGGCGCATTTTTTTATTAATGGCTATGTTAACAAGCAAAATTGCCGTATATAGCACGACGTATTCCATTTCAACATCTACCCACCCTTATTGAAAAACCCTGTATGTTTATTATCAATAAATCGTTATTTGATACAATTGGTTTCAAGAAAACGACTGTTGAGCTTCCAAAGTCTCAAAAATGTGAAAATGTATGAAAAAATTTAACGTCTAAATTCATTATAAAAAAAAACTTATTCACTTTATTTTGACCACATAATGAATGATTTCTATGACATGTAGCATGCCGTTGGGAAGGGTACTTGACTTGAGCACTTTTAAAAACAAAGCCAAGTTCATAATACCTTTTAGGTTTTTTTTTACAGTGAGTTAAGAAATTGACATTTTTCATATATTTACGCATTTTCAAAAATTCGAAAGCCCATGGGTCAGTTTCTTGAAACCAATTGTATCGAATAATGATTTATTTATAATAAACATACATTGCAGTATACAAGAAACGTTATTTCGTGCTAGTACAACGAAGAAGAAAAAAAGTTATGACGATTTAAAGGCAAAATTTCGGGTAATTAAAAACAGACGAAAAAAAAATCAGATGTAATTACCGTGACACTTAGGACATAAGGTCTAAGGGTGAAAAAAATAGCGAATGAACGCCCCCCCCCCCCCCCAACCTCCAAAATAAATTGTCCGTCCATGTGCCAAACACCCTGTATATACATGCACACACATACATCTATGAGCGAAGCAAGCGATGAAAGATTCATTCAAACCAATCTTAATTTGTGGCCAAAAATTACGATTAGCAGTGTAACCAAATTTGTAGGATTTCTTGTTTTAAGTGCCCGTAACTAATTCCTCTTTTATTATTCTTCATAGATAAAAGTAGCTCAAGGCGCAAAAGAAATGAGCTCGTGGAAGATTTCGTTGAAATATGTCATGTCCTCGTAACGCTTACTTGTCCAAAGGTGCCTCGTCCGAGAAACTCGAGGACCTCGTATTGATTGGTCATCGAGTAGAGGACCTCGTGCTGGACCAATTGGTAATCACCATCCCCCTGTGGATTGCTGCCACCACCGGCCCCGTTGCCGGTGTTGGCAACCTGTTTGCTATGCGACGTCATCGCTGTCGTTTGTTTATGCTGCTGTTGTTGCTGTTGCGGTTGTTGCTGCTGCTGTTGTTGTTGCTGCTGCTGCTGCTGTTGTTGTTGTTGTTGCTGCTGTTGTTGTTGCTGTTGTTGTTGCTGCTGATGTTGCGACTGCTGTTGATGTTGTTGCGGCTGCTGGTGCTGGGTACTGTTCTGGGAAACTACGGTATTCCCGCACGTTGGATTTGTCGTGGAATGAACCGCGAGTTCCTCACCATTACCCTCTCTCGACCAAGTCTTTCGCTGTGAGTCGAACGAACGACGCCATGTTCAAAGTGTTCAGTGACAAATTTTAGGCAAAGTTAATGCGTGGGCGGGAATTCCATTCAAGTTTCTACGTTTGACGGTTCTGATGTTTGCATCTCTGGAATTCATTGAGAATTCTCTTGTTCTTTCTACTTCGTTATTTTGATTATTATACAATATGTTCTTTTACAGATTCAGATTGCAGCTCTCTCGTGACGATCGTAGTAGAAATGATTGGGTGTTTTTGTAGCCCAAAAAATGGAGGAATAAACAAAAACAATATACATAGTACTCCAACAATGTAAACGTCAAAACCGTGGGTCGGTGGATTCAATAATAATAGTGTTGTTTGAAAAATCAATAGCACGTCATTTTCAGGCATTACTGTTACGACCAGGAGTTGATGGATCAACAGTCAAAACAACGATTGCGTTGCATTCTCCGAGAAAGAAAAATTTGAGAAAACTGGGCCGTCTCGCCGATGTCTGGCTGTGCCTATTACGCTCGGATGTACATCGTGTGCCATTTATCGGCGCAATAGCATCGTCTTTCGTGCCCTTCATGTAGTGCACATAATTGCGGAGGCAAGCATGAAATATGAATACACGAGAAGAGTGTATGTAATGTATGTAATGTATGTATGCAACGATGCAAACTTCAGTATCATATGTAATCGATAGTTTTGCTCGACGCCATGCGGAAATGTTATCTAGGCTTACGAGATTTGCACAAAGAGAGGAGGTAGATATATATATATATATATATAGAAAGAAATCGAAGGAGAAAGAGCAAGAGAGAATACGGGTTGGTCAGAAACGGAGCAGGTTATAAAGACACCCGCCGTATTTATCAGTCAACGACCGCGGGTACAAAAATCAATATAGCTTCTACGTTGGAACGCGCCGCGATCCCTCCAAGTTCCCGCATTGTTGATAAACGTGATAGAGGAAAATGCCGCCTAGTTGGAGTAACGACAGTGGCGATCGTTATCGTTGATGAATAAAATCCGATTTATGACTGACATATGACGAGCATTGCCATCAGGACTAACCAGGCAAACAAAATACGCCTTCAAGAATTTCGAGTATAGCTTGTTAGGGACGCGCATAAATTGGTGTATTGAATCAGAACGCGATTACTTGCGATAACTCGGCAAATGAATTTCTCAAACTTTTCTCGTGTATTTTCCAAACACCGCTAGCTATCGATATTTGAGAGGCAAGATGTTTTTAAATAGAAGCATGAATTTTTGTTATGCCGAGCAGCCTAATGGTTTTCGGCAAGTTTGCAACGTTATTTTGCGAAGCAAAATTTCAGTTGATGAAAATCAATGGATAACTGGAGATTTAAGGATGTTGAGTCCCAAATCGCCAATGATGATAAAATTCTGAAAATTTGGTATGTTTTTGTATGAAGTATTGCAGAGGTCGTGTAAAAATTTCACGACAATTAGGAAGCTCGTTATTGAACAATTAACATTCACAAATTAAATGTTGTTTTATAGAAACTGATGTAACTTTGCAATAAGTTTTTTTTGACCTCTCAATTTTATAATATCTACAATATACTGAAAGCAACGGAAACAAAACGAAGTTTGTTGACAAATTTTTTTAAATTTCTTTTAAAAATTGTTCTTAACAAAATGTTAATTTTTTTATAACGAGCTTCCTAATCGTCGTGAAATTTTAACACAACCTCTTAAATACTTCATACAAAAACATACGAAATTTTCAGAATTTTCTTATCATTTTTTATTTCAACCCTTAAGGAGGTTGAAGTAATGATGATAGAATTCTGAAAATTTGGTATGTTTTTACATAAAGTATTCAGGAGGTCGTGTAAAAATTTCATGACGATTAAGAAGCTATTTATTGAACAATTAACATTAACATGTTTCATGACGATTAAAAAGCTATTTATTGAACAATTAACATTAACATGTTTCATAGGGCTCATCCTTAAGGATCTTGAGTCCCTATGAAACATGTTAATGTTAATTGTTCAATAAATAGCTTCTTAATCGTCATGAAATTTTTACACGACCTCCTGAATACTTCATGTAAAAACATACCAAATTTTCAGAATTCTATCATCATTACTTCAACCTCCTTAAGGGTTGAAATAAAAAATGATAAGAAAATTCGGAACATTTCGTATGTTTTTGCATGAAGTATTTAAGAGGTCGTGTTAAAATTTCACGACGATTAGGAAGCTCGTTATTAAAAAATTAACATTTTGTTAAGAACAATTTTTAAAAGAAATAAAAAAAAATTTATCAATAAACTTCGTTTTGTTTCCGTTGCTTTCAATATATTGTAGATATTATAAAATTGAGAGGTCAAAAAAAAAACGTCTTGCAAAGTTACATCAGTTCCCATAAAACAACATTTAATTTGTGATTATTAAGGGGTAAGGCCACTGTAAATTTTTTGAAAAATCGATTTTTTTTTATTGGCTTAAAAAAACTATTCGCAAAACTTTAAACGCGTTTTTCTCGAAACATGGTTTTTCAAAATGGCACGCAGCATAACTCGAACAATTTTCATTTTTTTTACTTGAAATTTTAACCAGATGTGAACATTTACATTATCTTGAGAATGTCGATCGGAATTTTCGAGAACTTTATTTATTGATTTTTTATTAACAAAAAACTTGCCGTTTTTTTCGTCAAAAATCAATTTTTTTTTTCAAACGCACGCCAAATCCACAAAAATTGATACTTTTTAAAATCCGATCGACATTCTCTAGCTATAGCCCTCTAGATTAATGGTTTTTTTTTTTTTTTGTTCTAGATTCAAAAGTGCACCAGTGGTGCTGCGTGCCGCGGAGCCCTGGAAGCAAAACATGTCCCGGGAAGATAGCTGTGGAACCGCCATTTTGTTTTTTTTTTACTGTAAAAAAATTTTATAATAAAGTTTAATGTATGCCCGATAACACCATTAAAAGTTTTTTTTCAAATACCTTCAATTTCGGGAGCAAAAAATTAGTGAAAAAACCTTTTTTTTTGGGCCGTTACAGTGGCCTTACCCCTTAATTGTTCAGTAACGAGCCTCCTAATTGTCGTGAAATTTTCACACGACCTCTGAAATACGTCATACAAAAACATACAAAATTTTCAGAATTTTATCATCATTTGCGATTTGGGACTCAACATCCTTAAAGAATTATCGTTGCATTCGAACGATGCAAGCTTAAAACAAAATACGAGCCTGTTAATTCAAATACCATTTTCCGCTTTGTGTTTGTGTGATAAACTAAATATTTCACATTAGCGGCAATAATTCGACGCGAAGGTCGAACCTCATGAATTATTTCAAGGTACTTCGCAAGAACTTCTCGTGCCTTCGAAAGCCTAGAAATGGTACGTAAGGTACGGAGCAATTTAGCTGGATGGTGGACGTACCTTTTGCCCGCAGCGCTGATATGTGTCTAAAAGCTTGATGGTCGACGCTCGCACCAGTGTCTGCTGATTCGGGCTCTTTTGAAGTCCATTATTGTGCAGCGTGGTAAAAGCGGTGTTGTTGCCGCTCACGGAGTATCGTTGCAGTCCGATATTATCGAATTGATAATCACCGGTCGACTGGACCAAAGGGTGCTGTATTACCGGCTGACTGACATTGTAATCCAACTTGCGCTTTTTGCTGTGATGGTGAGCGGTGTTGTGGCTTGAGCTGCTGCTTTTGCTGCTGCCGCTGCTGCTGCTGCTGCTGCTGCTGTTGACGCTGCTCGTCTGTTGAGTTTGGATGAACATGTCACACATTCCCTGCAACAACGAAAATTAACACACGTGGCGTTTGAACAAAAAATGTATGTTGCCTGTCATCCGGTTAGCCTACAAAATAAAAAATGCCAACTTTCCTTCCGATGCGGAATGAGTAAGCATGAGTGTTCATAAACATAAACGTCAAATGACGTTAGGGCAGCTTGCGATCAATGACGACTAAATGAAAAATATGGCAATTTTTCCGTTTCGTATATTACCGAAACAAGTGGAAGAGTTGCTATACACGTCGCTTATTTGCCACTCATCGAAAGTTCAACATTTATTCCAATGATAACTCATGCGAAAAATTCTTGAGAATAAACTAGCTTGATTATCGGTCGAAAGACTGGGCAATCCACACAGAGGACTGTACAATATTTCGCAACATTTTTTACCACGCGTACAAATGCTATAGAGGGAATGGCGCGCTTTTGCGTTACATGTATATACAGGGTGAGGCACCAACTGTTGCCACCTTGAATATCTCTGTAATTATCGACGTCACAAAAAAATGTTTGAAACAAAAGTTGTACCGTACGAAAGGGGTCATCCAGTGCGACCATTTTTTTTTTTTTTTCAGTGGCGGCGCTGTCGCACAGTAAAGGTCACTTCCACTTTTTTAAATGGGACGGTACATTTTTTTCAACTATCTTGTAGAGCATCGAAAACCGCATAAAAAACATTTAGGGATCAAAGTAGTTCAAGGTCATTTAAGATCAAAAAGTGACATGAACTTTATTTTCATGTGAAATTATCTCCATTCACAGTAGATGGTCAAAGTGATTGCCATTGGAATCAATGCAGTACTGCAATCTCCTCATCACGGATTGTGTAGAATTTCTTATCACTTTGGCACTTATCGAATCACAGGCTCGAAGAATTCTCTCACGCATATCATCCGGCGTAGTTGGACGTTCTTTATGAACAAGATCTTTCGAGTATCCCCACAAGAAAAAGTCCAGAGGCGTCAAGTCTGGCGAGCGAGCCGACCACGATACAGCTCCTCCGCGTCCAATCCAACGATTTGGAAATCTCTTTTGCAATTCATTTCTAGCTATCAGCGAAAAATGTGCCGAGCACCCATCGTGTTGATACCACATTCTGTTTCTTGTTTCTAAAGGTATTTCTTCCAATAACGGACCCAATGTTTGTTTGGGTTTGTTTGGGGACCTACTGTGAATAAAGGTAATTTCACATAAAAATAAAGTTCACGTCACTTTTTTTTATCTTAAATGACCTTGAACGACGTTGACCCCTAAATGTTTTTTATGCAGTTTTCGATGCTCTACGAGATAGTTGAAAAAAAAATGTACCGTCCCATTTAAAAAAGTGGAAGTGACCTTTACTGTGCGACAGCGCCTTCATTGAGATAAAAAAAAAATGGTCGCATTTGATGACCCCTTTCGTACGATACAACTTTTGTTTCAAACATTTTTTTGTGACGTCGATAATTACAGAGATATTCAAGGTGGCAACAGTTAGTGACTCACCCTGAATGCATGCAATTCTTCGCGAATGTTGCTTCTTGTGCAATTTTGGGGCGTTGAATTTTCCATTGGGGTAATGGATCGAAAGTTTTTTTTTATACTATTTCTCATGCATTTTCTTTATTATCGAAAATCTTTTCTAGCAAATTAACGTTATCTGTAACGAGGATCTCAAGTCATGTTCATAGATGCATTCCAACGATGCACTATTGGAATGTTTATTTTTCCTAGATTCTTATTTCCTATCTTTACTTTTTTCCTTTCATTACTATTTGAAATCGTATTCGCTCATTCACATGGTGGTTCTCCAATAATAATCCTATAAAATGTTCCGAATGATATCCGTGGCGAAAATCTGCCGAAATTTTGCGAATGAAAGATATCATTTTTGTTGCATTCCATTGACGCAAGCCTTGAATACATTGGCGATTCTTTACGCCCAACGTTGGATAAGCAAGCTTTAGGCATCGCTGAATAAAAATTGGGTCGACCAAATTTTTTTTCTCTCTTTAGCTTACTCTAAAATTGCCGAAATGTTTTTCACGATTTTTATCGAAGCGCAACAACTCGAATGCGCAAAATCAATTGCTCGATAGCAAAAAAAGAAAGTGAGAAAAAAAGAATTTTGTCGCGTTCCAACGATGCGAACTTCATCAACATCGACGTTGATGACGATGATTCAGCGAAGAGAACAATACATTTACAATAGTCTCTAGCGAGCGTTCAATCGATACTTTCTTCTATCTGCCTCTTTGTCTGGCTGTTTTGAGACCGATTCTCAAAGTGACCTTTATACGCATAAGCTTGCATTTGTCCAAAGATGATTTTAAAGACGTTTGCATAGTGTCGAGTACCGAAAGAATTATAGCCATTATGAGGACGATTAACAAAACCAATGTCTTCGAAATCACGTTTCCGCATACATGTAGGCGTGCCTATCTACACGGTCCCTACCTATGCGTCGTAAGGTTGTCTCGCGGACATTTATACGTGGACTGTTCGAGCTTAGAATGGCGTAGATTCGTGGGGAAGCCAGATTCGTCGGGTATGTTCGTGTGTTACGATGACCGAGGGTAATCCCACGAGCTCGTGGGTGCCTCCTCGGGGCGGCGGCGGCGGCGGTGACGACGACCCACTTCCCAATGAGTCAGCGCTCTGGTGGATTCGTCGAAAAAACAAAAAGCCACGATAAACAGTGTACATTGCGTTTATCCGAGTACATAGTCGGCAAGAGCATCGGAAAGTGAGCAAACAGCGGCACCGACGCGATAACCGATCGCAGCGGCTGCAACGAGTTCAACGTATGCAACTAAAATGACAGAGGCCAGAGAGAGGGGGGGGGGGGGGAGAGGGAGAGAGAGAGAGTACACAGGCTCCATTATTTTGGAAAACATGGTTTGAGTTTCTATCGACGAGATTTAACGTTGACTGCGGGCAAGGCGAAAAATAATCATAAAGTCGTAACGATAAGGAAACGGATATCGGTTCGAAAATCCAATCGGTTCGCGAAACGTCGCTTAGCTATATATAATAAGGCGGAAATGAGTACCGAGGCCACGTAGCGCACACGTGTCGAAATCGCTTGCCGAACGAGAAAGAAGTTTGTTATATCCCTAATAACTGCGAGCCCCTAGCGATAATTGAAATTGCTCGTGACGAAGGCCTCAACGTGCATCGAAGACGGCGAGAGAAGCTTTCAGTCAGCTTATTACTTGGCGCAATCGACCTATAATTGCTAGCTACATTCGTGCCGTTTATCTTTCTTGTTGTTTTAAGTTTTACTTGCACAAGCCTTTTCGGCATTTTTCAAAGCTCCACTGTTATGTCCACTGCTCTACACTTGGACTTTTTCCATCCGTCATGCCCCCCCCCCCTCCCCCCCCTTGCGACCGCAGCCGATTTTCTCGTCTGTATCGTATGCACCATGCATATCTGTCATGGGCATAGGGAAACTGCGAAAAACCTATATCGATACAACCGGTCCCACGTTCACCTCCCAGTCATGGAACTGGTCGCCTTTTGGCGAGAAAATGTCGAAGAAAAACATTTCACGACGAAAGTACGCGACTGGGATTCGAAACCGCGGCCTCCCGATCCGCTGGCCAGCACGCTACCCACCAGACCAACGAACCGGGTCCTCGTGCTGTTTATCTTTTTCATTTATTTTCCTCGTTCGCGAACTTGTAAGGTGATACTTCGACTTGTGTTTCGCGAATTGCGCAAAAAAAGTGCTTGGCATGGTACTTTGGTCGATGGCCATAATGAGACTGAACTTTGTATCATTGAAATGCAATGGAAATTAATATTTCCGAATTAATTTAATATCTCTTAGCAGATTTTCCGTACGAAAAAGCCCCAATGGTTTCATGACGTTGAAGTTCACATCCTTGAATCGCAACGATTTTTTTCTCATTTTTCCATTCCTCTATTTTTCTCATGATCCAATGACTTCTTTGCAAAATATCATAGTAAAAACGTTTGAGTGATTTTCGTACTCTAAATCGGTCAAAAAACGTTCGAGCAATTAAAAAGAATGGTCTTCCGTTGCATTCCTACGATGCAGGTTTCAACGTCGAATCATTTTTAAGCTACTCATTTAGAGATCCGACAAAAGAGCTTTTGTATCATAATCGAAATGGGGAAATAGGGATATACGGAAACATACGAGTATCGATGACCGATGTTTAAATTTAAGCAACCGTAAAAAGTATTCCGACGTCATTTGATCTATTAACCATCACTATGAAAATCCCAAACAAAATATTATTCGTTCGGGAGAATACGCGAAAACGAATTTTTAGCCGTCTCTCTCACTCTCTCTCTCGCACCCACGGCGGCTCTCGGTACATACCCAGGATCGCCTCAACCGTCGAGGTTAGTGGCAAAATGTGTAACGGTAAATACTCGTCAGGCCGACGGTGTCGACGTTTGTTAAGGTGCGCTCAAGTTGCTTCAGATATTTTCGCTCTGCAATGAGTCAGCGTGTAGTGAGTAAAGACCGCGATCGTGTAGGTTTGTGTTCGGGGGGGGGGGTTCTGGCCGCTAAAAGTCTTCGTCAACTTCGTATTAATATTCACTCGGGCCCACACACGGGCCAAAAGCGCGGTTCTCGTTAAAAAAAAAGTCCAGTATACGGATGCATGCATCGTTGGAATGTGATTTTTGACTTTGCGTGCTTAGCCTGCCAATATTGATTGGGCGTTTTTTTACGATTCTGACTAGACATAAAATCTCAATGGACCAAAAAGGTTTTGTATAATAATGAAAATGAAAAGCGTAGAGAAGAATTTTCGTTGCATTCCAACGATGCAAACCTTATGATACTAGTTGGAGCTTCAAGAGGGGAGATCTCATGACATTGAGGTTTGCATCATTAGAATGCAACGAAAATTAACTCTTTTTAATTGTTCTAATTTTCCTTTACCAATTTTGCGTGTGAAACTCGCTCAAAGGTTTTTACGTAGTCTTATTAGACATTTTCGACATGAATTTACAAAAAGAAGACCCAGGATAATGATAAAAATATATAAATAAAAAACGCGGAAAGAACAATCATTGTATTTCATCGATGCAAACTTCAACGTTATGAGATCTCTTTACAATGTGAAGAAGAGCTTATTATAGCCAAAATTCATTTTTCATTATTAAAAAACAAACAAACAAATCGGAAAAATCAAAAGATGTTATAATGTGAAAAAATCTTTAAAAAGTCGCTTATTTCCGCCTGCCTTAAGGAATTTTCCCCCTTGAAGAACCTTAATATTTTATTTTATTTTATTTAATATTTGATATTTTTATCTTGCCCGACATTTCGATGATGACGAGCTCGTTACATAGCGGGCGACGATGAAAAAAAAATATATATATAAAGACTTTCTTAAATAAGGAGCATAAACGAATCGCTTGCTTGTACTCCGACCGGAAGTCGTGGCTTCTGCGATCAGATTCATCGACTTCCGGGTTGCCGACAGGATATCGCGATCAAACGCGAAAAAAATAATAACCTTACGACGGACAATTTACAATCGTGATTGTACGATAATATGAGACTGCGGTCGCAACTCCCCATAGTGGCAAGAGGAAATGGAAATCTCAACCAGGGATTGTTGACCAAGGCGCACGAGTCGGAACGAAGCGCGAAAAAAAATACAAGCTCGCGGTCGTTATACAATGGCTGCCTACAGTTCAAGCCGACGTCAGTGATGACAATTACGAAAATCGTTTTATGAAACATTTCTTCTCACCGCCGATCAAACCTGATGTGCGGCAAACGAGCATTCGAAGCACTTGGGTTCCGAACTCTCGATGCTTTGCCAATTGATAATTGCCAGGCGAAAAAAAAAATTGAGCTAATCTCACGAGAAAAGAGTGAATTAGCACAGCTTTGAAATAATCGTTGCAGTGTCTAATTGTCAAACACAAATTAACAAGTGACAGCACCTTTAGAAAGCCAAATAAAAAGATTTTTTTTATATTAAAGGGTTATATACAAACGTCCAGCTTTTTCCTTATAATATTGCGCGTTTTGGACAAAAAAATTATTCCGAAATCTCAATTAGGGAAACAAGTTATCATGACGGTTCAAACGTAACCATTTTTAGAATTAAATTTATTTCAAATAATATTAGGAAATAGATTCTCCGATGTCTGCCCGGGTATTTTATTATTTTTTCATTTCAAACATGTTTCATGAACATTCATGAACGCGAATTTTGCGACAAAACAACATGATTTGTATTAAAAATGTGATAACTTGTTACTCTTCCGTATTTGGCTCGACAGACTATAACATCTTCACAAGGATTTTCTTAAACTCTTCTGATCCGTGGGGCAATTATTATGCAGACCACGATGTAAATAGTATCATTGAATTTAATGTTACGGAAGTTTGCATTGTTGGAAGGCAAGAAAAACCATTTATTTCTCATTGCAAGTTTTTGTCGTCGGATCAAAGCTACGGGAAACTTTTTTAAAGATCATCGTTAGAGACCTACAAACTAACCTATAGAAAAATGTTTTTTATAGCAATGAAAATGGAGAAGTAGGAAAATCGTGAAGTATTTTCGTTGCATTCCACCGATACAATCTTCAGCAGCGTGAAGTTTAAGCGGTTTGAGAATTAATATTTATTAACAATTGATATTATTCACCGTGGACAGTAGAGAATAATTTAGCGAAAAACGTCCGTTCCCTCGCCTTTTGATGGAACTGCGTTAATTCCCTTTTCTTTCGTTCGAAATAAATATCAACGTAGTGATGTGTCAGAGCATAGAGATTTTTTTTCAGCTGTCACTACGAGCTTCTCTCACGCTAAGAGAAAATGAGCTTGGATATACCGGTCACGCTTAACGAGCGTCTTTCGATGCGAAGAAAAAGTTTGTGCGACGGCGTAATTCGAAAGAAAATGAACCATATACATGACGTTAATAATCAGCGACAGAGATAGAGATAGAGATAAAGAGAGAGAGAGAGAGAGAGAGAGAGAGAGAGAGAGAGAGAGAGAGAGAGAGAGAGAGAGAGAGAGAGAGAGAGAGAGAGAGAGAGAGAGAGAGTTTGTGTACGTGCGTGCGTGCGTGCGTGTGTGCGTGCGTGCGTGAGAGCGTGAGAGAGAGAGAGAGAGAGAGCCCTGACGCGCTCGAGCTATATACACGCGGATGGACTTTGGACCGAACACGATGAAAGACAGCAAAACGCTTCGGGGCTTTTGCGGATAAATGGGAAACACGAGAGTTTCGTGTGTACTCAGTCTCCAGTAATTCTCGATCCCACCTCAACAGGACACGGCGTATTTTTTCTTCTTTACACCCGGCACGAAGATTCGCTTCAAATTCTCGATCGAAGAAAAAAAAACATTTCGGAACTTGACTGGAAATATATTTCGAATGTTCCAAAACGTCGAGTAAAAACATTTAGCAAAAATGTATAAGTGCGTGCCTATTTTTTTCCAAGCGCACAAACGTCTACAGTTATCGCGGTCCCTGTTTGACTATTTGCGCACCAATCGCCAAAGAAAATATGTTCTAAATGAATTTATTGAAGATTACGTAATGCTTTAGATTTTAAGGTATTAACGTATTTTATTTTTTTATAGTCGGCCAAACTATGGTATGGCAATACAATACCCAACAATGCGTGTTTGGATAAAAATTTCCGAATATTGGTAAGGAGGTTTGAAGTTTAAAAGTTGAAATTTACCAAAATTTCAAAAGTCAAAATTCATTAAAAGTTCCAATAAAACATTTCATTTGGTAGAGGGGTTCAAATTAGTGAGAAAGTTTAAATGTTCGAAGAAGTATCTTCACGGTGTAAATTTCCCGAAAGTTTAGACATTGCAGTAATTTTTGGCGCGCAAATAGATCATTGTAGTAGTAGAGCCATGTATCAATTTCGAACAAATCGATGAAAACGTTCAGATTTTAAAGGGGTTTAAGTTTCGAATGGAACATTTTCACGACCTGACATCCTTAAGTCTCTGAGATATTTGAATAACTTTTTGCCCATAAGTAAATAGTATTTTTTACATAATAGTTTTTATTGTCGGAAATCGGCGAAGAATTCTCAATGTTGAGTGACTTTGAATAGTAAGAATAATTCAAATTCCAAGAGGAATATACATAATGTTATTTCCTATAACAAAATAATATTACCTTTTTATACAAAATAAAAGTGTATAAGTTGGAAACTTTTGAAACTTCTTCCTCATTCGTTTCGCTCCGAAAGTCAACTTTGAAAGACAGCTGCACTCATGGGACATATCAACGATTAAATTTCAGACTTGCACAGATTTGCTCATAGTTAATTATGGGTTTTGGTTTAAAGAGCATTTTTTTGTTGTTTTTTTGTCATTTGTTGCGTCGTTGTTGATTCAGTGCCCGCATCTCGGGTATGCAAAGATAGCTCGGAAAGAAAAAGAGAGGCCGATCGCCTGGCACGTTTTCTTTCGAGGGCTTTAAGTGTCGCGCTGTGGCTTTCAATGAAACAGAACCCCTCTATATCTGAAGAAGATTGAGCGAAAGGAGGTGGCCAAGACACGTGTGTGTTACCGACGCGACTCGCTCTTCTTGTTCGTGCGGCCCCGTCTTCGTTTCATTCCGTGTCGCACACGCCAAGAAACGTTAACACCTGCGGCTTCTAGACGCATTTGGTTCTTCATGCGCAGCATTAGATACACACACATACACGGACGTACGTACGTGTGTGTATTATACAGGTATATAAATATAGACGACGTTATTTAACGTTAAATGAAGCAAAGTTTAAATACAACAAGATTTCGTTTATATGTTTCGCGATGAATATTGTATCTGAAATTCGTACATCTGTCCTCGACGCTGATACCCCTGGCTGTCCCTTTTTTGTCGTCCGCAATGCCATCCCCTTGGAGATTTGGAGCGAATTCGTTTCAATGATCATCATTTTTTAACGTCCAAGCCTTCGGTTTTTCCATTGATATAATGGGTGGCCCGAAAAATGACGGCCAAAAGGAAAATCCAAAATGCCTCGTGTCCTATCCGAATCATCCCCACGTATGGTCTACACGATCTTTTTTACTTTTTGAGAGAATAGCATTTTTCAACTTTTTTTCGATTCTTGCTGTAGCATCTTCTTTGTTGTTCTTTTTTTTTCTCTTCTGTGTATGTATCTTCCGCTTATAATTAGAAGTTTTCAAAAACAATTGGGAATCAAGTATTTTTTTTTAACATCTGAACTTTAGTGACTGATCATCTCAAGCCTACTTTTCTAACGTTTGATCAAAATGTTAGGTATCTTAGTAAGTGTTCAGTTGGTGATTTATTTATTGCTGAAAAGTGGACGTTATAAGGATAACAGAAGCAAAAAAATCCAAAATAAAGTACATACACGAGAGCAAAGAATTTTGTTAAATGCTTTCTTCTCAAAATATAACAAAGATCGTAGAAAACAAATGGGATAATATTGAAGTGTGCATCGTTGGAATGCAACGAAATTCCTCGTTTATTTTTATTACTATGTCGTCTTCTGCAGTTTTAGATTAGTGATCCTTACAAGAATCGCCAAAAACATTTTAATTATATTTGTGGTCGAAAAGTGCCAAAATAAGGGGCAATAGGAAAAACAATCCTGATTTCGTTGGATTCCAACGATGTAAACTTCGTTACTACTACATGGGGTGATTCGAATAGGTATTGGATACGAGGCAACTAGGATTTCCCCCTTTGGCCGTCGCTTTTCGGGCCTCCCTATATGTACGCATGCGCGCGCGCGCGTTTGTGTGTGTGTGTGTGTTAGACTGCATCGTATCTGTTCAAAACTTGGCTTCGAGGAGCGTCGTCGAACATTTTTGCGCGTAGGAACTCGACGCGACCCACGAATTTAGGGCTGGCCACCTGGACCCTGACGGATCTTTTCCTTCAATTTACCCCTTGCGAATAAATAGAATGTGAGTGTTTGCGCGTGCATATGTGTGTGCAGTTGTACAGCGACGAATCGAAAAAATTGAACGACATCACTGCAGGCCATCGCAACGTTGTATATAAATGAGAATCCCCCCTCTCATACATAATGGCAGATACCAACTTCACGTACGGCTATGCAATACGTCTATGCATGAGCACACAGAGTACGGTGGAGCGTATGTCGAAGACAAAGTTTTCTCGGGCATTTGTCCCGATAGACCATGACCGTTGTCCTATGTATAACGGTCGGATGGACAAACTTCCTCTCTTTCTCTCTTCCGCCTTTCTTTCCACCCTCCTTTAGATTCCCCAGGCACTGTGTTTTTTAAGTGAATACTTCTTAAGCGACAGCGGATAGACGCGCGTAAGTTAAACCGCACAAGAGAATGGAGGAATCGAAGAAGATAGCGGGGGACTGAGTGTGAGAGAGAGAGAGAAAGCATCACTCTCTCTCGCTCACACCTCCGTCTCATGGCTCTCGCTCGAGCGAGCGGCAGAGAGCCGTCTCTCTCGCCGACGCATGCGCGGGCAAGTCACCATGCGTTAGTCGCAATCGGTACGTACGAGACAAAGCCGAACGCGAAAATATCGAGTGTTTAAAACAAAAATAGAGCTATATTTTTACGTACTTTTTTGTGTAAAAAAGCCCTATGCGAGCGCTCGTGTTTGATAAATAATCAATATTATAGATATTAGTGTACGAATAAAATAGCGTACAACAAAAAGCTACGTGAAGTGAGGTTAGACATGGCCGATGGTCATGAAACGGATAGACCCTTGAAAGGACGTACAGGTATGTCTCCTTCACATTTCTTTGTTTAGTTGCATTCAATTTTGTTACATAAAAGAAAAATTATAGTAGTAAATAATTTTAAAATATATTAACAAAATGTTTACTACATTGTTAAAGTGAATACTTCTTATTCCTTCTATGTATTATAGTTTTAATTTTATTACAAAGTGAAGTGGCTTCCGATGGAGGCCGTATTGTATTTTAGTGTCATGCTAACGTTTCGTAAACGTTACCGTCTGCATCAGGGCTGAGCGCTGTGATACCAAAGTCTGAGACACGAGAGTTTCGGTATCAGAGCGCTCAGCCCTGATGATGCAGACTGTAACGTTTGCGAAACGTCGGCATAATGTTGAAATACAACACGGACTCCGTCTGGAAGCCACTTCGCTGTGTAATAATATAAACAGTCATGAAAGCCTAAAAAATAACAAGATCAATACTCATTGATTCTATATTCTTTTCAGGTTTATTCGATACTCCACCGGACATGGAATGTCAAAGACAAAGCGATGTGCAACGGGCTGACCCATGTGCCGATACTGCACCTTCGACGTCCGGAATTCCAAAAAAAAGGAAATCTAGTGCAGAGTATCAGCGGGAGTACAGACTTCGTTGGGTTTCTGTTCGGTCCGAGCAAGAACTTAAAGAAAAAGCTGCGGAATCTCAACGTAATTATCGAGGTAGAAAAAAGTTGGAAAAAGCTCAAAAGTTATTAGTAATTCATTTATTATGATTTAATATGAATGCCAATAGCATTCATATTATTTTTATCCGGAGGCCCCGCAGGGCTTTAGAAGGCCTCCCACAGCCCCTGCAGGCCTTTCGCATGAACGGAAGATAAAAAATATAATCGTTAAAAAATATAATCATTAAAACAATCATTCAAAAAAAAAATGGAAAAAAGTGTCTTGCAGAGGCTGATGAGGGTGACGCAGAGACCTACGGAACTTAGCGATGGCCCTCGGAGCCCTCCGGAGAGCCTACGGTGCTTACCGACGTCGCACGGAGCCCTGCGGAGACCTACGCAAAAATAATTTTCATGAAAATAATCCCAATTTGAAATAATTATTGAAATAAAAATTTAAAACAATTATCTAAATAATAATTTAATAAAATAATTCAAGTAATTCAATTGAAAAAATTCAATCAAATAATAACAGTTAAAAAAATTTGTCACAATAATAACAATTAAAAGTAATATCAAATAATCATAATTTTTAATAATCATTAAATTCAATAAGTCTTTACAATTATAACAATTTTTAAAAATCCTGTCAATAAAATAATTATCATAACAATTTTGAAAAATTATTAAAATATCTATTTTTAATCATTATTAAGGTTATGACAATTTACAATTTTTAATATTATAGCGATTTTAAACAATAACAATTCAAATATTTTTTTAAAAAATCGTTTCAATAATAATTTATAAAAATCATTCAAATAAAATAATTAACATAACAATTTGAAAAAAATACAAAAAAAAGAACAATTCAAATAACTATTGAAAAATAAAAATCCTTTTAATAATTATTTATAAAAATCATTCAAATAGAAGAATTAACATTACAATTTTTAAAAATGATTAAAGTAACTATTATAAATAACTATTGAAGTAATGACAATATCAAAAGCCACCGAAAATACTCAGAAGCGCATGCACCCAGAACATGAATAAATGCTGAAAATATTGAATTGTTTTTACAGCAAACAGCTATTGTTGTATGCCTATTGTAATATATTGTTATTATATTGTAAATAATTGTAAAAAAATGAAACATTAAAAATAAATTATAATTTGTCTATCATCCAATGCGACTCGTCCACTATCTAATTAATTACACAGAATAATATAACCAAATAAGAGTGGTCAATAAAAGACAAGAGAAGTATTCACCTCCTACGCATGTGACGGAGACACACAGAGTTTTTTAAATTTTGAGTATGGTTGTGAAAAATCTCGCATAAGATACTGACAAGGAACATCCCTCAGGTGACACCCTTCGATTTTGTTGAAATTTGGATATGTTATGAAGCACCGAAAAGTAAGCGATACGTTTTTTTTTATCGGCGGAAAAACGGTTTTTGGCGGTGAAACCACCCCTTGAAAATAGAGGTGTTTTTCGTTCTTCTTCGATAACGTTATCGTTCTCATATCCAATGCATAGTACACGAGAAAAAATAAAAATTGTTGCAGTTTGAATTTTTTTTATACCACGTACACGGTTAAAACGTTATCGACGAAAAACGAAAAACATCCCCATTTTTGAGGGTGCGTTTCACCCCTTAAACCGTTTTTCCGCCGACAAAAAAAATACGTATCGCTTACTTTTCGGTGCTTTATAACATATCCAAATTTCAACAAAATCGAAGGTTGTAAGTAAGCGGCTTGAAAAATAATTAAGGGTTGTTCGTAACGAAGATTTGCCAAAAGGAATTCAAGCGATTGATGAATCATGATTTTCGCTTCACGCCAACGATGCAAACCTCAATCTCATCGACCTCCTCCTCCATGGATCCCATAGCACCTCTTACAGTTTTATTATTCGTATACATATGGCACAATCGGAATAAATGAAACGTTTTTTCAGCTATGGAGAGCACTCGATAAGGTTTCGATGGTCACCGTCGAATGCTCCCCTCGGTAAGAATCAAATCCGGGCGGCCTCGATGTCAATCCGAATTGCCTCTCACTGGCGATACATAAAATATAGACGTTGTATATGCATGTCATTATATTAATAAGAGTACACACACTCACACACACACACACTCTCTCACTCGCACGCACGAGTCGCACAGTGGCGTGAATCGTTAAATAACTCGTTTAATAATTACGTCCGGGCGCGATATTGCACATTGACTTTTTGTACACGAGGCTGACGTGCTTTTGGACTCTATTTAGGCCAGTCAACGGGTAATTTCGATTTGCACTAAATTACAGGAGTTATTTAATTTTTTAAATCGCGTTCAGTTTCACGTACTGACTGTAAAACGACAGAATCCTGACCGATTCCGATACGGGAAAAGTCGCCATCTTGAAAAAAACGTTATCTATCAGTCGATAACCATGCACTTTAGGCTAAAAATTCTAATGACGATTCTTATAGATCATTCAATTTCCCATCTTTTTTTTCTATTAAAGTTTTTTTGATGAAACTTACCCTTTAAAACTTATGGCTCATTTAATGAAGTTTTTATATTAATAATGTTAATAGAACATTTTTAATTAATCAATTTCTATAACTTTTACTTAAAACTTTTTTTTATAACATTTATACTTTTACAATTATATCGCGTTTAATGTTGCACTACCGGCTACAAGGTTATTATGACGAGATATACACAGTATAATGGTGAAAATTTAATATATACATGAAAAACATATCAACGATATTGATATAACAATAAAAAATTCCGTACCCGGAATGGGAGCGATTTTTTAACTTTTATTATATTTCATACAATTAAAAAAAATGTATACTTCGAATTGCTCCTAGATTATTAGGTAATTATTAATTATGTTCAGACGGCATAATAGAATGAAAGATTAGGAAACGGGAATACTTATTGAAAATTTATTATCATAAAAAATACTAGAAAAAAACTTATAAATCTTCTTCGATTCTCCTGCGTTTCGATGGCGGTGAAGCTACAACGAAATCCAGTGTCTCCTCTTCCTCTTCGCCAGCTTCTTCGGTGGCATTGAAACATTTCAATACCTCAACCAAGTTTTTATCGGTGTGGTCAACAATTTCTTCTTCAACATCATTGGAGTCCTCATCCTTAACCACTATCGTGGTCTGATTCGAGCACGTTTCCGCAGTGCAGTTTTCACATATCACTGTGCACCCCAAACCTGCTTTCCGGCATCCACATGCGTCGCCATAGCCATTTCTGCATTTGCCAGAAATCAACTCCAACGGACTGGATGGTGCAATTGAATTTGTAGAGGTGATTGACTCCCTGTGCAGTGCGTGTCCAGCCCCAAGCGTCGGGATCCAGATAATTCCCAAGCCAGGCTTGAACTTGCTGATAAATGCGGAAGGAATTATATTTTGCAGCATTTTCAGTTGGAGGCAGAGAAGCTAGATTGACTTTATTCCTTGTAGATAAGCGGACGTAATTGCGATATCGCAGGTAGCGCGTCGTTTCGTTCGAGTTGCCACCGTAGTGTGAAATGAAGATGTTTTTACCAGCTTGCTTAACGTCAACAGGTTGTTTTTCTTCTCAGTAAGGACTTTCACTATATTAATTAAATTTGTTTGCCTTTGAAGCGTCATCAACATTTTCGTTTTACCAATATTAAACGGTGCCAATATTGTATCGCAACCACTAAAGGCATGAAGTACCAGTGAATTTTGGGCTAAATTCGTTGCACTGTATTTTTTGCGAGCGAACCAGAAGCGAAATACATTTTTGGGACATACCCTTGTCCAGGCTTCGGGAAGAAAATGTTTGTATATTTATTTCCCAAAGCAGTTAATAGAACCAGCGAATCAACGTTCTCACCGACGATCACAATCGATGTATGAGGATATAAGAAACCCTCCTCATATACCCCAGAAAAAAGTATAAACATTAGAAAAAACGGTTTCAAGTGGAAATTTTAGAAAAATGATTCATTAAAAAATTGTTATTAGCATTATTAATATTTGAGCAATTATTAAACAATGTATCCGCCGAAATAGAAAAAAAAAGTTTATTAAATGAGCCATAAGTCGTAAGCGGTAAGTTTTATAAATTTAAAAAATATTATTTAAAAGAAGATGGGAATTTAATTATCTATAATAATGGTTATTATGATTTTTGGACTAGTGTGCATGGTTACCGATATATAAGCAGATAACGTTTTTTTAAGATAGCGACTTTTCCCGTATCGGTGTCTGTCAGGATTTTGTGGTTCCATAGTCAGTACGTGATACTAAACCCGATTGAAAACATAAAATAACTCCTGTAATTTAGTGCAAATCGAACAAGAGTACCGGCCTTCTCCATTGACTGGCCTAATTCGGAGAAAAAAAATAAGGCTCAATGAACAGATGAGGTTTCGCACGAGATTTGCGTCGTTTGCTGCGTTTCAATGCAATGAAAATTGAACTGTTCGAATAGCCAACATTTTTTTGCCTTCTTTATGCGACGAAGATTGTCAAAAAGTTTGTCAGGATCGTCATCCTGATACAAACAGTAGTTTGAATAACAAACAATTTTTTTAAATGACGTAACCCCTTTTCTCGTTTTGCAGCATTGCAACCTTCTCAAGTTCGCGAGTTTGCCTACGTGGCAAGCCGATTCGGAAATGTCGTGATGTACGAAAAGATGATTAAAATCATTGTCGAACGTATCGGCAAGTCCTTCGAGCGAAATGACGAGTAAGAATTGAGTAAACAGCTGGTTGAAACACGAGACGGAGAAATTCGGGTATGAAGATCATACGTATATGTCTACTCGACGTTTGGTAAAATATGATCGATCGTATTATTGACGAGAATCCCGACGGAGCGATCGAAAGTTTGGTTTCTGCCCCCTCTCGCGGTTTCTTTGCCTTTTTCTTAGAGAGAGGCGGCTCAAATGTATCCGACTGGTCGCAACGTACCGGTAGAAAGTTCGGACGGTACGGTGTGTAAAAATAGATAGCGTCGACTTACGCAGGATGAAAATGAGCTGTGAGGGATATAGAGGGCGGGCAAAAGAGAGAGAGAGAGAGAGAGAGAGAGAGAGAGAGAGGGGGGGGGAGTTGTACAGATGCAGGCGTGGAAAATGTCTCGCATATACGAGAAGGGAACGCAGAGACAAGCCAAGCCAAAAAGAGAGCCTTCCCTCGTGGCTCAGCTGGCTCGTGGTGGCGTTTCTCTTTTTTTCTTCTTCTTCTCTCGTCTCTAAGCTCCTTAAGCTCATCTTTATGACTATGGAAGAACGAATGAGCGATAGTCTTCTCAGTCCTCTCTCTTTTTTCTCCCCGCCCCCCTCCTGGAACTCTCCTCCTTCCGTTTTCTCGTTCGACTAACTTGTTTCAGTATTATTATCGACGAAGAACGAAACATGATATGGGCTGAATAGGATTAAGAATATACTTGAAGAAATCTTCACTGTAAAACCAAACAATTTTTCCCTCGCCCGTAAACAGAGAGTTAGGGAGAGAGAAAGAGAGGAGGGGGGGGGAGAAAAAGGGAGAGATATTGAAATGTATTATGTCGTAGTGCAACTATGAGGCCATTTTAATCAATAACATTGATATCATCGCTGGGACAGTTGGCCGGCCAACAGCTGAGAACATTTACAAAATGAAAATGTGCAAAGGAAATGGGAAGAAAAAAAGACCGATAAGAAAAACAACGTAAGGCCAAGCAAACTCGAATTCAATGTAATGTAATGAAGGCATAAAAGATCAATGGAAGTCAGAATGAGCACGATCATGACGCAACTGGAATTGAAAAATAAAATTATGTCAATTAAAAAAAAAACTTTAACCCACGTTTTTAGAACGGTCTAAAAAGTATAAAATAATTTTTCCTAGCTCCATGCAGATTTATAACCCAATATAGATACCTAACCGCATAGTGGTTGTCCTGAAAATTTGCGATTGTCATTTTCTAATGGCTTTGAAAATACTTGTAAGATTTCAAACGAAAAATATGGGGCGCATGCAATAGATAATTGATCCGTGAATAGTTCACCTAGGTGACTAATCATTTTATTGAACTGCCAATAATATCAACGAAGGTGTGAGTTTTCTCAACGACAGCTACTCTATACACCCCTTACGTTGCATGCGCCCCACGTTTTTCGTTTTAAATCATACAAGTATTTTTTTTTTTTTTATGTAGCTTCACTTGTATGGGGATCCTTCCCCTATTACATTATTCACCATATTCCAATTCACATCCCCATCTTGCGGCCGCAGCCGACTTCCCCGTCTGTATCGCAATCACCATGACATTTCTGTCATGGGTATAGGGAAACTGCGGAAAACCTATACGAATACAGCCGGTCTCAGGTTTGCTTCCCAGTCTCGGTGCTAGGCGCGTTTCGTCGAGAAATAAATCACAGGCTCCACCTATGTACACACGACACACACACGTACCGGTGGTGTGTGACATCAGCGAAGCACTGGAGCTACGCTGGTTTCAAACCCGCGTCTTCCCGATGTTCTAGTTCAGAGGTTCAGAACCACTAGACCAGCACACCGGTTTAAATCTTAAAAGTATTTTCATAACTATTCAAAATTCACAATCGCAATTCTTCAGGACGATCGGTATGCGGTTAGGAATCTGCTTGGGTTATAAATCAGTATGGGGCTAGGGGAAACTATTTTATACTTTTTAGTCCGTTTTAAAAATATGGTTAAATGTTTTTTTAAATTTAGGTATTTTTATTTTCTGCTTTTTAGTCTTGTGTGTGTGGGTGTGGGATTTTGCTTCTCCTTCTCTAGGCGTCGCTTGCGTTGGGGGACTGTCTCCTCGACCATCGTAGAAGTCGTCACTAATGCACTATTCGCTATTAATATTATTATTATATTTTAAAAAAAAATTCTCTTTCACTAAACTATATTTTTAAATTTCCTCATTTATTTTTTTCACGATTTTCTTTTTCTCTCTCTGTGACAGACTTGCCTGTCCGTTCATTTGTCTGTCATCCAGACCTGAGCAATGTATCAAAGTTTCAAGTCTCTAGCTCATCCGGATGTTACTTTTAAATCGATTGCAAGATTTGTACCGAACAGACAAACAGACTAGCAAAGAGAGTTGATAAAAATGTGGTAAAATGATCAACTCAGCACGCAGCGACCTTGTAATTTGAAGATAAAAATACGTGTCAATGCGTAGCGTAATTTGAGAAAAACAGAAACGCAAAAAAAGTGCCGAGTGCCCTCCGGAAGAGCCATAAAGTAGGATTCCGAAATCATTTGAAGTATCAACGTTTAACTGATGTGCAGTTATTATTATTGTGTTTGTTGGACGTCAATGATTTATTGCATACTTCGATTTCATTTATTAATCCGCTGGCCTTGAAGTTTGCTTCGTTGGAATGCAACGAAATTTCTTGTTCTATCTTCATTTCCTTATTTTCATTATTTCTAGGGTTTCATTTTACAGAATTTATCATTCCAGAATTCAATTATGCAAAAAATATTTTCGTAAAATAATTAAATTGAGGTATTTAAAATATGAAAAAGAATTTTCGTTGCGTTCCAACGATGCAAACTTCAAGACCATGGAATGCTATTATATTCATATTTACCTTTTCCTGCTCATAACCTTCTTGTCTAATAAACACATGTACTCTATAACTGCCATGTCTTGTTTCCCTGAAGAAGGTGAAACAAAGTGAGCTTCGTAACGGAGGGAAACGACTTTTTCACAATTCGTATTAGGGATCTACAACTCAAAATGACCACAAAAGTTGTCGAGCAATAACAAAGATGAAAAAAATTCGTTGGGTTCCAATAATGTAAACGCCATGATGTTCTTGTCTACCGAGGATGCCATATGCGGGGAAGGAACTGCTGGATATCTCCCGCGATTAAAAGGGAATTGCTGGCTAAGACTTGCCACCCATTCGACGATTGGATGAAGAACGTTTCAAGCTAAGCATATCGGTTTCGTAGCTTCCGTTGGATAAAATGCTCATTGAACCAACAGCGCAACATTATTCGAGCGAACGAGAGAACATTTCGGATTAATTTTTATGGCGGTCGCAATAATGAGCCTTTCGCATCAATGTGCAACGATATAATCGAATTACGGACTTTTTCGTGGCTCCTTTTCTACACAGCAATCGGAATGACTGTGCCATCGGAGTCACTTTAGCGGTGACCGAGAGACTAAGTGCTTTTATTGAAGGAGCCAGATTAGTGTTGTTTTTGTCCACAATTATCTGCACGACGGAAACCGGAAGTGTTTTCGGCACAATTCTCACAGAGCAATCAGAAATTGCTACTTTCTCCGCGTGTACATTTCCACGGTAAGCTGTTCACGTCAATTCTTTTGATTGCCGTGGTAGCATTTGAAAAGACCTCCGGACTTTCTTAATCGTAAGAATGCTTCCAATTCCGAAAAAAAACGCATAAAAATAATAAACAGTGGTCGAGTGCCTATCGATTTACCCTTCTTTTGCGTTTTTCTCGAAGCTGTGTTTCATGAAACGGAGCGAGCCGTATCGCAACATCTATTCGTCCGATTTACTTCAAACGCGGACAGCGCATAGTTTATAACCTTTTTACATCGTACAACCGGATTATTTTACTTTCCGAGTTTATCCATTTGCCAACAACAAATGATAGGCATCGTCTTCTTTTGGTTGAAATCGTAAAGTTTTCTGCTCCGGAGCTCGTCATTTTCGTAATGTGCAAAATGCCAAAAAAGTATTCGGAAGTAGAACGCAACAAAACATTAGCCCAAACTTTTTTTGCAAATTTGAGCTACGAAAGTAATCAAGACATTTTTTAGGAAGCTTATTAGAAATCGACAATCCAAATTGCCATTGCAAGATATTGGATGACGAAGAGGGCGAAGAAATAAAAAAATTAATAAGAGTTCTCGTTGCATCATGTTGAAGTTGGCATCGTTGAAACGCGACGAAATCCAATTTTTACGAGTTTTTACGTATTCTCATTAGAGGTGCACGAACTTAATTTGCAAGAGCTTCGGATAAGCATAAAAGTGAAGTGAGAAAACCCGCTGCATTCCAACGATGCGAACTTAAGGATGTTGAGTCCCAAATCGCAAATGATGATAAAATTCTGAAAATTTGGTATGTTTTTGTATGAAGTATTTCAGAGGTCGAGTAAAAATTTCACGACAATTAGGAAGCTCGTTATTGAACAATAAACATTCACAAATTAAATGTTGTCTTATGGAAACTGATGTAACTGTGCGATAAGTTTTTTTTTTGACCTCTCAATTTTGTAATATCTACAATATACTGAAAGCAACGGAAACAAAACGAAGTTTATTGATAAA
Organism: Ophion costatus; assembly: GCA_951751655.1. Lineage (NCBI taxonomy): Eukaryota > Metazoa > Arthropoda > Insecta > Hymenoptera > Ichneumonidae > Ophion > Ophion costatus. The sequence continues at coordinate 48,314,279 of OX632359.1, read as the reverse complement.
TTTTTTTTTATTTCTTTTAAAAATTGTTCTCAACAAAATGTTAATTTTTTAATAACGAGCTTCCTAATCGTCGTGAAATTTTAACACGACCTCTTAAATACTTCATACAAAAACATACGAAATTTTCCGAATTTTCTTATCATTTTTTATTTCAACCCTTAAGGAGGTTGAAGTAATGATGATAGAATTCGGAAAATTTGGTATGTTTTTACATGAAGTATTCAGGAGGTCGTGTAAAAACTTTCATGACGATTAAGAAGCTATTCATTGAACAATTAACATTAACATGTTTCATAGGGACTCAACATCCTTAAACGTAATTTTTTTTTGACTCCAAGCTTACGCAGGTCCGTTTCCGGAAGAAAAATATTCGTCAGACCGCCCAAGTTACGCTACTTGTGTGTATTACCTACCCTCAATACTATATGACCCTAAAATCCATTTGCGACATACGCGTGAAGCAAATGTCCGACATACGCGCGAAGCCGCAGGCAAAAGCTACCGTGTATATTTACGAGTGTGAGTGTGTTGTGTATACGGGCGGACTAGGAACGGAATAATCGCCGAATGGCGCATCTATCGGCGAGGCTGGTATACGAGGCTTGTCATCGTCATTGCTATTGCTATCTCTCTCTCTCTCTCTCTCTCTCTCTCTCTCTCTCTCTCTCTCTCTCTCTCTCTCTCTCCCTCCCTCCCTCTCCCCCTCCCTCCCTCCCTCTCCCTATCTCGTTCGCACTCGGAAACTTGGCAAACATGTGACGCGATAATGAAGCATTCCGTACCATCCGAAGCCACAATATACGCGATATACTTCGACGAACCGCCTCATTACGGAGCAACTCGTGCGCGTTACCTTAATATACGAGCGGGCGAACATGAAAAATGCTTGAAAGGTTCTAGGCTACTTCCAAAAGCGTGCGCGTATCGTGACAGTCGATATTTTCGTACACATCCTCGCCATATCGGGAGACGGCGCAAGCGTATTATTTGAAAATTCCAACTTTCGTGGCACGTGTGAGGTGGGCTTATCGTGCCGGCTTGGCTCTCGGGCCCTCGTCACTCGGAGATGAACGTGAAAGAGATATGTGAGGGCGCGAGTGAGATAGCGACAGCGAAGCTGCGACGGCGGGGCAAGAGAGCCGGACGGCATCGACTCGAAACGCGTTCGCTCGTTTGCGAGAAAACTCCGCGACCGTTCCCTTCTTCATTCGCGTAGCCTAAATCTGCGAGATGAAAAAAAAAACAAAAACGAATCGTTACGTTTCAGGGAGCCGTATTTTCGTTGAAAAATAGAGAGCTTCACCTGCTTCGAAACGCGATCCGCCGTCTCTCTCGCACTCCCTCGTAAGCTCCACGCACGCTGTGACTCCCCCGAATCGGTATTCCCGACGAATTCTCGCGTTACGAAAGTGCAGTTGAAGGTTGCATCGTTGGAATGCAACGACACTTCTTTCTTTATTATTTTATATCCTACATTTTCTTATTTTAGAAAATCTTTTTCTGCAGTATTCTGTATTTTCCGACAAGCGATTGAAAAAATGATTAAAGTTTCTTCATAACGAAATTAATCATTTTCCCTCCGCTCAACGATGCGAACTTCAATCTCATTTTGGAAAAATAACTCCAAGAGTCCCTCTCCTCATCCCCTACATTGGCCGTTGAGTCCGAGCTAAATTGGCCAAAGGTTTGTTTGCCAAAGACCTCGCTCTGCCGTCAGCGACGCTACCGCGGTCTCTCTCCTGCTCGCATCTGTTTCGCGTCACAAAGCGATGCGAAATACCGACCGAGCCACCGACAGCAATCGTCACCGATTTTTCGGCAGGGGGAATAAAAAAAGAAGCTGCTGTTCGAAGTCTGACGGAAGTGTTCTTCCCTCTTTTCCGTATGCAGGAAAATCGTTGGGGAGAAAACGTGATTTTACCGGTCGAACGTGCATACCCCGTGCCTCCGGCGCCCCCTTTCGCGTTTCAAGAAATATTCATCTTCACAATTGGTGGCTGAATCACGAGATTCACGACACGGTTAATAATGAGAACTTGGATGTATAGAGGTAGCGTTTTTCCTTTACCTTTCACTCCTCGGCCAGTGTCTCTCGTTCTTCACGGACGGGCCCGGTCACGTAGCGTCATGTTCTTATTTAAACCTCGACCCGGACGCAGACCAGCAAAACGACCGCGATTTCGGAGGTACGGACTCTCGACGTTTGTAATGGAGATTCGTGTGCAAATATATATTTATGTATACATATATGTATCTCTCTCCCTGAGCTCGTTTCTTCGTCGTTTTTTCCTCCTTTTTTCTTCGTAGTTTCAGCAAAACCCAGCCATCTTGCGCGTGTGTTCGGCACTCTCTCTCTCCGTTGGCCCTGGGTCCCCGCGGTGAACCAAAGAGCGAGCGAGAGATCGAGAGAGGGAGCGAGCGAGAGAGAGAGAGCGAGAGAGAGGGAGAGAGAAAAAATATTGCGTCGGTGCCGCTGACGTGCGGTTACGATATGGTCGTCGCACTGTCCACAAATCCACGGGCAGGCGCTCGTCTCGACGAGGTTAATAACGGTTTGTAACAGAATAAAAGAACGAACAGTTTTTTTCTCTCCCTCCCTCCCTCCCTCCCTCTCTCGCTCTCTCTCGCACTCGCGTTAGCAAATTCCACGCGTATATTCCTTCCTGCCGAATCACAGTTTTCGCCACTTTTCAATAACCTCGCGCACCCCGACAACGCACATTGTCCTCTCTCTCTCCTTTCCTCCTGTCTTCCGTCGATCACTCACTTTCGCACGATTTTTCTTTTCTCTCTTTTTCTCACACCGCGCCCTTCCAGCAATTTTTAACGCTCGAGCGATATCCAGACGGCGCACCGCTTTATTTTTCAGAAGGTGCACTTTTAATCCCGCAAGGCTGTAGTAGACGCGCTATCTGACTTCCCCCCCGCGTGAATTTTCGTCAAGCTCGCATCGCTTGGCCTGCTCGTAGCGCACACACCACGACCATTCGTTCCTACGATCGAGGAAACACACTCGAACACGACTGACGACGGTGGCGACAAGGCACGGCCGCTCGGCGCGCCCGAGCCGCCGCGTCTCGTCGTACAAACTCGGCCCGACTCGGCCGCTTACGCGTAACGCCGCCCGCAGCCTCGTAAGTATAAAAGCGAAGCGCCCCCAACTAAACGAACGAAACGCTTCGGGTTTTCCAACGCGCGTTCAATCTCCCTCGTTGGCTCTTCTGACCCGGTGCGACAGTTCACGAGGCCTGGCCGTTTTTTAAATGCAAAGTAGAAAGGGATTTTTTACGTACGGATGCGTTGTATTTGCCCCCAATTGCAAATTTCAGAGGGTAACATCGGGGATACGAGACAATTATTTCTTTCGATGTATCGTGCTGTGACCGACGGACGCTACGCGATTGATGTTTGTCGTTTTTTTCTCTTATATTAAAAACAACGATGAGATGGAAAAAAATATCGTAGCTCGTCGAGCAGAGAGTCATTGGATGGACTTGCCGCTATTCGAAATTATTCTTCGGAGTGTCTCCCCGTCCGGTTAGCGGACGAATAAACGTATGTTATTCGTCCGGATAGCGGCTCAGTTCACGCCGTATATTCAGTAGGCGTACATATTATTGTGATTCGTGTAAGCTTGTATCCGGACGAATAACATATATATAATTGTCTGGATAGAATGTGTTGATTTGTATTATCCGGAAGAATGACCTACACGTAGTCATCCGAATAAAATCTTTATAATTTTGTTTGGGTTTGTTCGAATTCGGTTGGGTTTTTCTTTGGGTTTGTGTTGTTTGGGTTTGTTTGGTTTTATTTGTTTGGGTGTTTGTTTGGGTTTGTTTGTTTGGGGCGTTGTACAGCGTGAACCGCATGAACTGAGCTGCTATGCGGACGAATAACATACGCTTATTCGTCCGATAACAGGACGGCTAGACGCAGTAGATATTATAAAATTCAGAGGTCAAAAAAAAAACTTATTGCAAAGTTACATCAGTTTCCATAAAACAACATTTAATTTGTGAATGTTAATTGTTCAATAACGAGCTTCCTAGTAGTTGTGAAATTTTTACACGACCTCTGAAATACTTCATACAAAAACATACCAAATTTTCAGAATTTTATCATCATTTGCGATTTGGGACTCAACATCCTTAACATTGTTCTCTCATCGAGGAACGTAATATTACCAATTCCATTCACGTAAACCAAACGACTCTCTATACAAGACCAAGCCAGGGTCTATGGTTCACGACCCTCGTCTACGCGGGCTCATAGTATCGTTTTTCTTATGAGCCTAGCATAATGTTCACGTACCCGCAAAGTAACGCCCGCAGGTACAAGTGTCACGGACGATACGCGCCAGCATCGAAAACTTCGCATAGCATATGCGACGATGATGTGTGCGTGTCTATATCGCTGCGCTATTTACCTATCGAGTCAAGTTTAAAGGAAAATCGACCAAAGAAATATTGTTTTCTTCAAAAACTTTTCCAACCACTTGCTGCCGCTTAAGGGTTGAATTTTCGCAAATATTGGAATACATGTTCCGTTAACTGTATTGTAGAGTACTTATACCATTTTTCAAGTCGATCCAATAAAAAAAAAAATGTGTTTTTCAACAAAAAATTTTCTACCCCGTTGCAACTCCTTAAGGATTGAATTTTTTGGGAAATGCTGAAATACGTATTTGATTAATTTCATTGTAGAGTGTTTATGCAGAGTTTCAAGTAAATCCGATCCACAAATATTTTTTCCCATAAAAACTTTTACACCTCATTTCACCCCCCTTAAGAATGGAGTTGAAAAAAAAATGTTTTCTCAGTGCATCTCTGCACCCTCTAAAAAACATATGCACCAAATTTCATTTTTCTATCTTCAGTTGTTTGGGCTGTGGATTGTCTGTCAGTCGGTCGGTCAGTCAGTCAAGGGACAGTTATATATATATATGTAAGATTATTAGAGATAAAGAGATAGATATGCAAATTGACGACGTCAATTGGGAAAAAAGAAGACTTTGGATGAGCATAAAAATGGAGAAACGAAAAAAACAACAAAAAGATCGTTGCATTCGAACGGTATGAACTTCAACGTCATGTAGTTTTGACATCGCGAGCCATTTATAATGAGATTGAAGTTCGCATCGTTGGGCTGCAATGAAAATGGATCTCTTTGCATCGCTCGAAATTCGTTTTACCGATATCAGCTACGGAAATTCCTGAATCATTTTATATTGCGCTTTTTTGGAATCGTGCAATGGAAATTTACAAAAAATATTATATATTATTATGCAACAGGAATTGGGGAATGAAAAAAATAAATGTGGATTTTCGTTGCATTGAACACACTCTGTTCAAATAATAATAATAACAATTACGTTAATGTTGATCAATATTTATAAATGGAAAAACTTCAATTTGGCAAGACTGTGTATTGCTTGCGTATAAAATCCCGATCGCGTCGTCGCAATGTTCTTCTGAAAAAAAAATTGAAAATCGACCTTTTTTTTGAATCTCACACTGACGCGGCCCCGCGAAACGATTAATCTACCACATACATAATAATAATAACAACATACATAAACTACATGTTATTTGAACTTTGATGCATATTTCGTGCCTCGTCACTCCACTAGCACGTATTGCGAAATTTATATCACGAATTGTTCTGTTGAACGAGGAAAATCCAGTGTGGCATGTTTGCTGTTGATGTTGAGTTTATCTTCGCGAAGTATCACTCGGAGACAAATACTTTATTCGCCGTATTATATTATCGCGCGTTCTGTGCGAAGAGACCTTCCCTGAAAATAGGCTCGAAAAGTGTTTTCGTCTCGTGGCTCTCGTGGGGCTTTTCGCCTCCTTCCAAGATTCACTATCTCTAAATTTCACACGTCGTATTTACGAAGATATCGCGTTTCGCGTCGCGCCGCGTAAATTTCCGTCTCGTACACGCGGTAGAAATGGAAATTATGATTTTTGTACGCGTAGTGGTTCATCAACACTTTCCGCTGAAGAACAATGATCATTGTTTGAATAATTTGAGTGTCCCCCGGTAGGACACGCGAAAAGAGAGCGAGAGAGAGTGTGTGAAAAAAAAGGTCCATTTGTTTGGACAACATCGGATTCGATGCAGTACCGGAAACGAAATAAAGAACTTCGGATGACAGTAAGGCAATAGATAGAAGTGAAGTACGACTTAAAAATCTGAACGATTTTTATCATGGGCCAGATATGGAGATTGGCTTTGGATTTAGACAAATCCAAAAATTTGTCATTTCCATTTTGCAAACCGAGGAATAGGGAAACCCTAAAAAGAGAAAACCATCCACATCGAGCACCACGCTTCAACTCCGGACTAGCTGTTATTTATAGTGACATTTTTATCAATCTCTTTAATACGTATGAAGTTCTCCGGGCACGTGCGTCCACTAATTATTCAGCCTAACAAAATCGGCTTTACCCGCGGGCTCTGATGCATAAGCTCTGTCAATAACGGTAAACACACAAACACACATGGGGGAAAAAAATTTTGCCTGGTATATCTATCTACACACTGTCGGCTATCAGCACGTCCGTCCGTGTCGAGGATTTCGTGAAAAATGCTTTGGACTACCAGTCTCGAGCTCGGAGAAAAAAGTGAGTTTCGGCATTTCTCGTATGGATAGCCACCAGCTGATAGAATGAAAATTCCGTTTAGTGGCCTTTGTTGAACACATCTTCAGGTATCTTGACAAATTTGTTCGCAAGATTTTGTAAAATTTAAACAAAATATTAATATAGTTTTCAGACGAAAAATCTTAAAAATTTGCTTATTTTCGGCTGCCAAAAGGGGGGCCCCCTCTAATATTCGAAGTAAAATCTTCGAAACTTTCAACATGATCGGCTTTAAGGCGTTACCCCCACTTGTAGCACAAAAAAAGCCTTTTTCATGATTTTTTTTAAAGAAAACTACAAAACCTTTTTAATCGATCAATATACCATCTTAAAGAACACATCTTGAAGAACTTTCAGTAATTTTTTTATTGAAAAATATTACATTGTTTAGTGGCAAATGGCCGTCAATGAAATAATGGTTTTATATACACGGTTTGCGGTGACCAACATTGCGGCGAAGTGGATCATCTGAAAAAAAAATGCGGATGGATTTAGTCAAATATAAGTATAAACTAGTCTTTAATCGAAGGATTTTAAAAAATATTCATTTTTCACAAAATGGCGGACAGTCAAAGTTAATGGTTCGATTTTAACGAAAAAAAACGGCCGTTTTTTGGCTATAAAACGGCCATTTTTTTTTCGAAAAAAAAAATCGAACGATTAAAGACTACATTTTTATGTATTAGATAAGCCTGCAAAATTTCAAGAAGATCGGTTCATTAGTGCTCGAGTAATCTTGGTCACCGACTTCAGAAATGCCATTTTGAGAAAAACGCGTTTAAAGTTTCAATTTCAGTTCTTCAATTCACGGATTCTTCTCTTTCAACGCTCATATCTCAGTCAATTTTGTTCGGATCGACTTGAAATTTTCAGGACATATTCTCAGATACTTATACTTCAAAAAACTGCAATAAAAAAGAAATCGATTTTTTCAAAATCGCAAGTGGGGCTAACCCCTTAAACATCGGAATAAGAGTTCGGGCAAAATTGATTTTGTTAGGGAGAATATTCGACGAGCGTGCGTTTAAAATGTTTAAATACATGTTTACAGGTATGTGGGTGTTTACTGTAAAGTCATATACGACGCGTTAACGAACGATCGATTCTCCCGTTGACGATCGCGCGTAGCCTTGCGGCTATAATCCTGTAACGTTTGCGATTTCTAATCCACTTGATACGTTAACGCGCGCATATTTCAATGGTCCTTGAGACAGTTTTCAAAGCAGGGCGCGTTAAGCTATACGCGTGTGACGCACCCCATCGATCAATTCGCCTGATGGGACGCGTGGCACGGCAACTTCGATAAGCCCGCGAATGGTGAAACAACATTTATTACAAATAACGGTGGTGTGACTAGAAACTTGCAGATATCGGACACTCGGATCAACTTGCGCGAAGCTAAGTACAAACGTTCAGATTTGTACCGAAATAAACAGCGTTATATCTCAACGGATAGATTGACTCTTAAGAACGGTACTGTCATTTGGAGGCGGGCAAAAAATGAATTGACCCGACTTGGTAAATGGCGGATTTATTGAAAGAAAAAGAGGAATATTCATTTACTAGGGCAGATAGGGCGATCTGAAATTTAAAATTAATCAATTTACTTTTATAATAATCGTGGCAACGTGTAGGAAAAAAAAACATTGATTTTCGAAGAAAAAAAAACAACTTTGATAATTGATCATTGACAAATGTATAAGGGTGGCATCCATCTGGGGATATGAAACCGCGGCCACAGTATGGTCGTAAAACTAGATGGATATTTATTTATATTCTTATGTACAGGTTCCGGATATTTTTCGCCTTTTTCTCGTATTATACTCGATGTTCATTACGCGCGTACTCAACTTCCCTATAACACATGCACATATAGCGACATGCATTTCCCCCGTTCCGAGCGGCTGGTTAATTTCCCTTGAGCGTGACACGATCACGACAGAGACTTTACGAGGGTCGCGATAATTCATTAAAAAAAGAAAGAAAAAAAACATCTCGGATAAAATTGACCCTTACATTGCAGGATTATTTTCATAAATAATTATTTTCAATTACTGAGCAAATTCGTACTAGGGAAAGGAGATATAGGTATATGTTTTCGATAATGAATACAATTTGATATATTTTGAGAAAAACAACGTGATACCTATATAGATGTAGCATCGCAAAGCATGGAGTTCTCTTCCGATCTCGTTGTCTCGACACATATTTGCAAAAACCATTGAAAAAATGGGTGCGGAAGTGAAAAAAACTCATAGTGATTAATATGTTGCCCCCCCCCCCCCCCCCCCCATCCCTCAACGAGTACAACAATAATCGCTGCAACTGACATTGGATTGGATCACCAGATACCTTTGGCCAAGGCTGCATACGCATATTTTCGGGACAAGAGTCTAAAATTTGCCGTGCGTATAACTTGTACGTTCAGGTGTACTCGTAAGCCAAGAATCGTACGATGCCAAAGGAGAGAACTGCAGAGCGCCGTCCAAGATATGTGACGGCAAAGTCTGAAAATATTCTTGGCCGAGGAAATTTGATAGAATACGCGTATGAGGAAAAGCAGAAAACAAAGAAAAGTGGCAAAGTCAGCATCGTCGACCGACAAGCACCGAATTTATTCTCCATTAGCTGGTTCGAATAAAGCGAGAGAGAAATGTCTTGCAAACGCCATCAGCATATTGCTACTATCGATTATTAGTCGAATGAGAAAACAAGCAACGGATACGTTCTCCATCGGTGTCCCGTTCTACCTTCACTTTTTTCTACGCACTCGGTGAACGAGTGTTCGAGCGGATTTACAATCAAGGTTCCCGCTGTAACGAGACAGAAAAAGTAGCTCAACGGATGACGCGGGTTTCCATGAGGATTCTTCGACGCGTAACGTCGCTGCCGGTAAAATCGTCCAGCGTCCGTCTGCTTCGCGTAAATTGGACGCTCGTAGCGTGAAAACGCGCTGCGAGATTCTTACGGCTCACTGAAAATGCCCGTCGCGTGATCATATCGCCCGTTTCTGTTGTCGCCTCTAGCGTGTCGTTGAACGCACGACGTTCCTGCACCTCACTCGCCTACACACGAGAATACACACGTATATTTCTATGCGTGTGTACAAGAGCGGCGCACAAGCCGATGCTTAACCCCGCAAGCATTGCGGACGCGCGTATTATATTGCGCGACAAAGCAACAACGACTCAAGAGTTTTCCGCTGAATTCTTACTCGGCCGAATCGACCTCGTACTTTCTCTCGTCGTGCGCACTTTGCCTCGCCGCTGTGTGTGACGTACGACCGCGCGCAGAGCGAAACTTTCCAAGAGTGAAAAGTAGCGCGCGATACACGTTTGCCCGAGTGTCGTGTCCTCTCTCGGACGGTAAAGCAACGGAACAATTGTAGGCCCAGCGGAAGTGGAATTTCTTGCCTACTGAAATAGGGAGATGCGCTCGCGAAATTTCATCAAAAGGACCTGGCATTGGGCGGCCGAATATGAATAAATTGACATTTTCGGACCTGATATCTGATACATAGCCGATGTGATTTTCTGACATTTGTGCATGCTCAGCGACAATGAAGCGAATTCAGTTGTCGAGAATGCAAAAGTGACGTTCCGGCCAGCTTTGTATCTCGAATTTGCGGCTTATGATATACAGACTTGCCAAAATATGTTTGAAGAGATTCTTCGTGTACCGATCATTTTCGCAGTCGGTCGAAAGGCATCTTGCGGACCTAGCGATCGTTACTTTACCGGCGTTCGGTAGGAACGCACGGGTGTACCGTCGCGTAGATATTCCCTTCGGAAAGCCACGAGTTACCAGCGATGATAAATCAACGTGGATTATTTTCCTCCGTAGCATTGAAGATGTCGCCACCATGCTGCGTGGAATAGATTTTTTGGGTTTTTTACGCTTGGAAAAGAGAGGCTGGTCACGTATAACGCAATTAATAACGATAATAACTAAAACAATTGGTTAAAAATTTAATTCGGCGAGTGAGCCACTGACGAAACGCTATTACCCGCTACCCGGTAGCGCGATTAGTGCTTGCTACGCTGAAAGATCAGCTTTAAATGAGATCCTCGATACACGACCTGACATAACCTCGCCCCGTGGCGGGAACAGCGTCGACACGAACGAACAGTAGTTGGATGATTTTGCCGCATACGTAAACGATACTCGAGAGGACGACGCTTTGACGAAGAAAGAATGGCTCCGAAATACGGACAGTAGAAAAAGAAGAATTTCCGACGAGGTCAACGCCGTGGAGGAAAAAGAGAATAACGTGGAAACTGCAGTTGCTGCCCATTTGGCACCATGGCAAAGCACGGCAGTATCAATAAGAATAATAATTTGAGAAAAAATCCTAGATAGAAAGGGCGCAGAATTTTTTCTATTTGTTCCGTTCTTATGGGTTTTTAATCGCTTTATTCAAATTCTTTTTTAAAATTTTGTTTCTTAATTTTTTTAAGTTCAATTTTGTTCATGTTTTCTTTCTTTCCCTTGACTACCCTCTTGTATCTGTGAATAAGGTAACTTCAATATGAATACGTGCTTTTTAAAGTCTAATCCCTATGTTACTAGCTATAGTATTAACATAAAGGCTGCAATATGATTTTGGTACAAAAACTTCCGTATAAATTATAAGGATAACCTATCGCAAACATTATTTTGTAAGTTTGGAGCCTCTATTCTAGATCTTTCAGTCTTACAAAGTCCATGTATTTTGTAACCATTTGCCATACGGGAGAATAGACCCAAGACTCTCTTGTTTTAGTAGTAAAAATAAAAAATAATTCTAGGAATTACATTTCATGTCAGATGTATCGTTTTTGTTTAAAGAATCGTCTTCAACGGAATACACCTAGCTTGCGACCTGAAAAAAGACAAATTTTTGTCGGCGGAAACATGCGGGGTGCTTCCATTCTATTTCTACATAAAAAAATATAGCTTTGAGTAGCGTTTGCAATTTTTGTATTGAAAAATATTCATAAATGTCGCAGATACAATGGTTTGTGCGGAACGTTGTTTGAAAAACGTCCTTTGCGTCCAAAATTTTAACTAGGGGTAATTTTTTTAAACGCCGAATGCGAGAATTGACCTCAAGGCCATTCCTTATATTCAAAAAAAAAAAATCAAGTACTACACAGGGTTTTTTTTTCTTCCATCTGCAGATGTAAAACAAACGGCTAATTGTCAGTGAACTTCAATTTTTTTACGATTTTTGCGATCTGTATCTATTCATTACTGCAACGTTCGACTTATAGTTTCCATATTTTATAAATTACGAAAAAAAATTAATACATCAAGTTTGATACCGTACTTGCCCCAAAGGTAATCGTGATTCCTCAACCAATCTACAACAAAAAATGTACAGCCAACGTTGCACTGTCAAGGAACATCACATAAGTGTTTGCCGTCGATAAAGCATTGAACACTATTAGACTCGCATTTTCTTTACCTGTGGAAAAACGGTTTTAAGGTGGGGGGGGGGGGGGGAGGGGAACCACCTCTAAAAAAAGTCGTGTCAAGGGGTGGTTTTGCGTTTCACCCACGAGCAGTCTGCTGACCGAAACAAAAATCAAAATTCTTCCAGTGTAAAGCGATGAAAAATCTATTGTAGAATAATCGAAAAAAAATTTAAGCGGTGATACGCCTTTTGCCTTGAAGGGTCGTATTCCCCCTTAAAACCGTTTTTCCGCGAATAAAAAAAATCGTGTCTTATGGTTTTCAATGCCTTATGACATACATATGAGTTTCAACAAAATCGAAAACTTAAGTAATGTTCTTTGTTATTTGCGACACTTAAGTAATGTTCTTTGCAAGAAAAAATGCATCAAAGTAGGAGACAACGAACTTTCTAAACTGATTCAATTTTTCACGTCAGTGCGGTTAATCTTTCAATCAAACAATCGACGGCTCGTTTATAGAAGGAAAAAATGAATGATAATAAAATCCTCACACATGCTTTCCTTTTTAAAGTGGAGACATTTTTTTTTTATAAGAACAAACTGTGACTTTTTCGTCCCAGGTTCGCTTGCTTCCTATTGACAAATTGTTTATTAACACCGGCGGGGTATATTGCTAAAATTATTCCGATGCTTGTACAGGTGGGGAAGCCAGTCTGCAAAGTCGTAAAATTGCAGGTGCGCATCGTTTCCGTATACTGCTGACACAGTGCACAACGAGTGCATCCCACGATAATGAAAAAGCAGCATTTTTTTTCCTAGAAAAAGAACCCAGGTATCACGTAAGACTTCCGTCAGCCCCTGCGAGTCCTCTTATAATCACAAAAATGAAGAAAACACACTGCTGATAAAATAGCCTGGCAAAATTGAGATAAGAATTCTTGACGGATTTCTACGAGGAAAATTCGCCCGCATCGCTTGGATGATGTTTTTTTTTCTCCGACAATCAACCCATGGAGTTCGCGAAAACTTCTGATCGGAACGTTCGTTGGGTGTATCCATGTAAAAACAAGAAGAATATTCCGCACCATTCATCGCTAGAAGGCTCGCTTTCCTTCTTCGGTGTGATCAAACACGAAGGCACCGGAGGTTGAGGGAAAAAAAACGAAATTCGGCACATATGAGCGAGAACGAGATAGTCGAGCGGACTTCCGAAAGTGAAGTTCCAAAAGTACGCAAGCGATATCAGCCGTGGATGTGCACACGCATCATTGGTTTGAATTTCATGAAAACTCGATAGGGGTATATGAAAAATGTCGCCCGACGATCAGGAGCCAATAGGGTAAGTAACCAACCGGCTGACAAGAGGGAGAGAGAAAGACGAGTCTTTGTTATACCTATGTATGGAAAGGCGAGTATTGAACGAGATCTCGAGAGGATCAGAGAGCCAAAGGAGAACCATATGGTTCGCGTGTGCCCCCAGCATGGAACTAATGGGTCACTGTTACCATCGCATCCCGAACTTCGCGAAGACCCTCAAGTGTTAGACCTGCCTCCTTCGCCTCGACGCTATTGACCACCGGGACTCTCTACCCCTCGACTTTCTCACTCCTGCAATTTCCTCTCGAAATATTGCTTTTATTTCCTTTATTACACACAGCCCACGCAAGCATATACTTCACTGTCTGCACATTAACACACTGCTGTATCTCTTGATTGTTACAGTTGTATCGTAAAACTGCCAGTATATAGCTTTGCACGTATACGTAGGGGGTTTACAGGGGGTTTACCACCCCCCCCTCGCGTTCCATCAATCGACCACGGAGAGCCGTTCCATACTGATGATTTACGTGGCTGGTTCGAGAAAACAACATTACGAAGAACAATAAAAAAATGAATTCGAGCACGCTCCGAGAAATTGCTCCCGGCGAGACGGATTTCCGTCAAATAAAAAAATTAACGGTCAAATGTCGTTGGACCACCCATAAATGTTGGCTTGGATGCGCACGCAATTGTAATTGAACGACAGTACTCTGCGCACACCGATAATCAGCGATGTTCGACGTATAAAGTTTTTCGAACAGTTCGGAAAAAAAAATTGCCGATTAGACCGTGTCGAATGAAAAACGTAGTGATGCAACGAGAAAAGAATTATCGTTGGAACGAAACGATCAATCTTCTTTCATTTCTTTATTTTTTATTATCATCCAAACTCTTACTCACAAATTTAGTTCCTACATATCAGATAAGGATCCTTCAAAAAGATTAAGTGATTTTTGGTGAGCTAGAACTTGCCGAAGAAAATTCGGACCAATCAGGGAAAATTCACTTTCATTTCCTTTCCGATGCAAATTTTGGCACTGTAAAATCTTTTTTCTTTCATGTATTTCCAATCCGCAACTAATCGTTTCACAATACTCGAGATGCTAAATGCTATGTTCGTCAATGAATTCGGATTCTCAAGGCCAAAGGGTCGCAAAAATAGAAGGACACATTTTTATATCGAAAAACTTATTCGTCAAGTTCCGGCGCGCTCTACCCAATGGCGCGTGGATACACAGTGGACTAGCAGCAATGCAACACGTGGCGGGTCCGCCGCAACTTTACGGAACATAAATTTTGCCGTTAAAACTCAAAAAGATGTCCTGTAAAGCCTCATACTTTATTTTTAACAACACGGCAGTTATTGCACACGCACACATACACAGACACACATATACGTCCGATTATATACAATATTATGTATTATGGTGTTCTTGTCTCCGAGATAGGTCACAGGTGAGGTTTTTTGCATGGGTAAGTACGTTTTTAGGGTGAACATTGTGTCAAGATCCCGGACGTCTTGCGTACAAATAATTCCGGTGGTCGCGTTACACGTGTACCAGTACTCGAACTATGCATCGTAACGGATATTTACGAAGCGTCGAATCGAGTTGAGACGCCGATCCTCGAACGGGTGTGTGTGTGTGTGTGTAGATTAAAAATTTAGATTAAAAATTTTCTTTTCAAAATTATTGATTGCACAGTGAAAACGATAATTGTCTTCAGTTCGGAAGAAAATAAAAAATTTCGAAAGAGTTTCGTGAGTGTAAGATCAATAATAAAATTTGTTAATGCAGGCTATATTGTCTATAAGAAAAAATGCAGTTCAGGATTAATTTTTATTCAAAATCCAATCGTGGTAAAAAATTATTATCGTATTGTAAAGCTTGTGAAACTTATAATTTATTTCCATATTTTCAAACCAAATTATAATTGATTAAAAAACATTTAAAGGACCATTTGGAGGATTTGATATATGTACGTATGCACGAAGTTTAGGGAATATTTAATTTCTCAAACAAAGTTTGCCGTTCGAAACTTTTCCTCGTTCTTGAAAGTTCATCCAAAAGTATTTTTTTTTTTTTTTTTTTAATTAGGAAACACGCTTTCATCCCGGTTGACGCTTCGCAGGAAACCTCGGATAAGTGGATGCGCAGTTTTTACCGTGTACGATAAATTATAGCGTATGTGAGAATTGCCGGAAGCGCGGATACGAAGAAGTATGATCCCGAGACTCGTATAACCGTATTACCGTAATTACACGGTACTTGATTCTTGATTCGAAAGGGAGCACAAGAGCTGAAAAATTGTGCCACCTTTGCCGCGTTAAACGCGACGGAAGCCATTTAACGACAAGACAAGGGCTAATAGAGAGATCCGTTAACTTGGACTATAAAGGGAGCAAAGGTGAGTTCAATTTTGAGATGGCAATGCGAAATGAATTCACAGATGAAATAATTGTGACTACCGTTGCTGGCATAATTCGTTTTTCTGTCTACAAATAATGATTGCCCGGAAACTTAATAACGAAATAATTTAAACTAAATTACGTAATTCTTAAAGCTTCATAACGAAATGATGAAAACTTAATAATAAAATGTAACGAAATTATTAAACCAAATAACGTAATTATGAACAATATTGTATGGCGACATAGCCAAAATTAACGAAATAAACATCATTACTATAGGTGACTTCCTTACGTACACTACCGGCGAAAAGTTTCCGGACAAAAATTTAAAAAAGTTCCGGAACCATTCTTTATGCCATGTTGCCGATTATTGATACAAATTAATTTCATAAATGGCATTTTGAAGAGGAGGAATTCATCTTTATACCGTTTTTTTTCTTCATGAATGTTGTTCTATTTTTTTTTACAACTAGTACCCTTCTTCGAAAATGAGCATTTTTCGTATTTTTTTTCCTCTTCTGCTGGACCCCGTTTACAGACAAAACTTTTTAAATGCATTTCTTTGACCAGAATCATAAAGGGGGAAGCTCAAGTTTCAATTTCGTTTTATTTTTCGTGCTGCGTACGATTTTTAAAAAAAGAGACAATTTGAAAAATAACGTGTAACGCGAAAACGACAAGGATTCAAGGAAAACCTCAAGATAGTAAAAAGTTGAATCGATTTTCGTTGAAAAGGTGAAAATAAATTCCGCTCCTTCAAAATGCCGATTATTAAATTCATTTGTGTCAACTATCGGTGAAATGGCATGAAAATCGTTCCGGAACTTTTTTGAATTTTCGTCCGGAATCTTTTCGCCGGTAGTGTACGACCCTTCCCAATTGAACTTCCTATCGCACCCCTTACCCGCACTTCGCTAATCTAACCTAACATTCCGTTGCGCCCACAGGCGCAGCGGAATGTTACAGCATTACTTTATTCTCCTACACATAGGAAAAAATGACCGGAACAAACCCGTTACATTCCCGGCTCCATGAGAAATAAGAGTTTTCGAGACCCCGGATATATTTATGACCCTGGCTTGCGTACCTTCTTGGAGTTGTTTTTTCTTCATTTTATCGAGTTAAACAATAGATCGTGGCAACTGATTCGACAAATACAAACAACAACAAAGACAATATTATTTCATCGTCTTACAGGCACATAGTAGTACAGAAGTTTCAAGTTTTACGTTATATTTGGAAAAAATTGGACTTTTCGATGAACTAGCACGCGAGGTACCTTGCTTTCGTCGGGCATATGTAAAACATCATTTTAATTCGCGCAACCTGCGCAAATATTATTCCTTCCTCGTAAAAGAAAACTGTTTAGATGTGAATAAGAAAAACTTCTCGTCGAACTGTCAGCGCCGATGCTGTTGGATAATGTTTAAAAAACGACGGAAAAAAACCTCGCTCTGTCACAATTTAGCGTGATTTAGCATATGTTTCCTCCGTCGCCTTTTTTCATAAGATCTTCCGTGAAATTTCGAGACATTTTGTTCGATAAAGTTTCGACCCGAAATTTGTTTCGATCGTTAAGCACGCCGCGATCTAGTCAATATTCAACATTCAATATATGCAATATTCGTCGAAGATAAGCGCGCCGGTGTTATCCTACAAACATATATGCATACACAAATCCTTCGCAGTCTGCTGAAACAGGCGGCCACGGGGGGGGGGGGGGGGGGGATCTTTGCATGCGCGGCATGCGGTACAAATACGATAAAAAGAAGAAATTCTCCGTTGTTATTTTTGCAGAAAAATATCGCGTTAAAATTTCAATAACTTTCTCGTCACATGCGCGAATTATGCACGTTTGTTTCCGAGAGAGCGGCGAAATTTATGAAAATTGCCTGGAATCGTCACACTTCACGGACACGAGTTACACATATGTATCACGTACAGGGTATCCCGAACTATGAACGCCTTTAGTTTACTCTTCAAAATATGTCAGTCTTGATTTAACTTTCTTTCGTTTTTGTTTCTCAACTCAAAGCTTTGCAACTATGAATTATTGAGTACACGTCGGAAACAACTATTTTCTTCAACAGAACAAAAATAACACGTTTGACAGCAATTGGTGAATTTTCTTTCGTTTAATTGTTTACAGGACACTAATTGTTTTCAACGTATACTCAATGATTCATAGTTTATTGTCCGCATAGTCTTTTTTTTCCGTGTTATTATAGTTATTAATTAGTCTTATGTTTCGATCAGACTTCTGATCGAAAAATTTATGAATACTACATTTATGTAGTATTCATAATTGTAGTATTCATAAATTGTATCATGTACTAAATTTATGAATACAACCTGTGAAGAGAACGACCCAGGTTCACGGATTGAGGGTAAAAATAAGTTACATTTATATATTTAAAATGCACTTGAAAACCATTTTTAGGCAATTTTTTATTCGAAAACTAATTGTTATTAAAAAATGTTACCGTATTGCGGAGGCGGCGTAATAAATTATTTATTCTGACGTTTCGAACCCAAAGTGCAGTTTTTAAAAAAGGTAAAAAGAAACATCAATAGAGTCTCACGGTAACAATCGATACAAGTTGGGGCACCCTGTATAAAACAAGTATGCACACACACACACATAAACACACACACACATTTATTGATGAGTGGATTAAGGCCGTAACTCACACGACTTTACGTATTCAATAAACAGTCAATAACGCCTCTTTATTTATAAGGACTTGCTACACATAGGTACATTATTGACACGAAAGTGCCTGGTGGGCAAATTATCCGTGTGTGTGTGCATTATACACACACCCTCCCACACGTATATGTATATAGTTACCAGGAAGAACATAAATAATTTATAAGTCTCCGTTCTGTTAGTTCGCGATGATCGGAAGTATACAGTAACCGTTCTACTGTTTCGTCAGAGTTGAAGGGCGTGTGAGAAACTTTTTCACTTCCGCTCATTCATAAACTAGTATATCGAACATTCGTGCATATACATCAATTCGAGCATCCGCCCACCTTTCATTTCAGAACCATGGGCGTTCTGGTGATTTATAGAAATTTAAATAAATTAATTCCTAGACCATACAGACAGTAAAGTAGGGGCTGCTATCGTGTGGGGGGTTGAACAAACGCACCCTCGACCCCCTTTCGGTATGTGTTTGGAGCTGCCTCGTCTACCCATAGCGGTCGGTATATCAACGCACCTGAAATTCCGTATACGTTCGATGATTGGAATACTTCCGGTTAACAAACGCTCGCGCATGACTGTGGGAAATCGAGGTAACGTTTTCCCCCGTTACACCCTCGTCCCGGGATCACCGTTTCACCGTATTATTGCAGTATTTTAACGGCTTTGGTTTTCTCATCGTTCCGTATACGCGCCCTTATCAATTCGCAGCTCTCGTGCACTGTTTATTCGCGTTGTTTTTTCTTTTTCTTTCTAAACGAGTTCTATTCGAATTGCGGCAGAGGTAGACGAGTTATCTTGAATGTTAGAATGTATTAGGCAACGGTAGAGAGGGAGAGAGAGAGGGCAAGTGGGAAAGAGAGAGAATTTTGTTTTTCCTCGCGGTTTTGCTGAATTGGTGACGTAACCTGATGAATGTGTCTGTGTTTTTATTTGCGTCTCTCTCTTTTGCTGCTTCCCCGAGAATGAAGACAAGCCCGAGACGAGGCAGCGAAGAGGCGCACGGGTTAATATACATCAAGAAATTGATATTTTTAAACGAGCTTATCACGATATACGCGATAATGATTCACGGGTCTCGTACGTAATTCAAATAACGGACAACTTCTCTGCTCTCGAAGCATGTGCGCACACACAGTGTATATCGATAGATATATAGATGTGTACGCGCGCGCACACACACACACACACAGCGCGAGGCATAACATTTGGCCCTCTTCGTTTTATACACTCGACACATCACGTGTACGTGGGATATATTCCGAAGAACCACCCATGTACCGATTCGACGAGACACCGGAAACTCGATACAGACGTATCGAATTTATCCTTCAATCTGTCGTTACGTGTCGTACCCGCGATCGAAAGGGATGTACGAGGCGCAGATGACACGCGGGAAATTTGACACGAGACACTCGCTCTATTCCTCGAGTACTCGCGGGCGCAACCTGCACCGTCAACTTTTCGTTAAATTATCCTCCGTAAACGGTTTTCTTGTTTTTTTTTTGTCTGCCAACGAACCCTTTGTACGAGAGAGGATTGAGCTTAATTAGGGAAGGTAGACCACACAAATTGACGTAATCGCGATGACTGGTAACAGTTGGATATTTTTCATGTTGTTCCCGAGTCGAAATTTAGACCCTCCTTTGAACCTCCTTTCGATCCCAATTTGTAATTCAATGGAGGTTCAAGAGGTTCAAATGGAAATCTCAAAAACATGTATATCAGAACCTACTGAACCTCCAAAAGTGGCAGAAATTGGACTTTTTCACTCAAAGGAGGTTTAGTAGGTTCATCCGAACCTCCTTTAAACCCTAGTGAGCCTGATTTAATGCTTACGCAAACCTACAGACCCTCTTTTAAACCTCCTTTCGCCCTACTAACTCTCCTTTGACTCCTTTCACCGGTGGCTCGCAGAGCCTCCTAGCCCTCCTTTAAACCTCTTCTGACCCTACTAACCCTCCTTTAAGCCTACTTCAATATGCTGCCCTCCCCCCCCCCCCCCCCCCCCTTCTCTCCTATCCGCAGTTCACCGATATTCCAAAGAAGGGATAATTATAATTAAAAAATCTTTTCAGTTACACGAAATAATTTATAGTTGTGACAATGTATGTATATGTTTCGAATTAATAAATCAATCTTATAATAAATAATCAAACATCATATTTTTAATTCACACATATAATTTATTTTTCAGATTATAGCTTGACCCTACAGAACCTCCTTTGGATCCAATCTTTCATTTTCCTTCTGCTTTGGATTCAAAGGAGGTTCTGTAGGGTACAGATAGGACTTTAGGCCAAAACGAGGTTGTGTAGGTTCACGCAAGCCGAGCCCATAGGCCTAAAGCAGGCTCAGGAGGTTGAATAGAAGGTTCAGTAGGGCTAAAGGAGGATCGCCAACGGTGCAAATTTCTCCCTATAGGTTCAAGGGGAGTCAAAGGAGGGCGGCGGTCTGTGCGTTACAAAGGAAATAGGTTCTCGAGCATTCAAAGGAGGGTCTAAATTTCGACTCGGGTTTCCACCGGTGGAGTGCACAGGTGGAAACCTCTTTCCCTTGTTTTTATTATCAACGTTTTTGGCAAAACTCTCGAGTGTTTTTTTGGCTCTTTGGATCTGTGAATAAAGACATTTACAAATGGAAAAAAAAACCTTTAATTTCATCGTGCTCTAACGATGCAAAGTTGGAGGCCATTTTTGACCTATCCACGGGAAAATCTTCCTCGACGAAATCGTTATGTTATTGGCTGTGTGTTGAATAAATAAATGTGTCGTGGGAAAAGAGGGAGTGGCTGCCATTGTCATAATTCTTCCCTCAATGACTACAGAGCGTGCAAAACACGAGCTGCAGAATTATCGTTTTTTATTGGAAATCAGGAACATCGAGCGCCAAGTTTGATTATGGAAAATTTTACGTATATTTCGAAGTTATCGAGATTCATTCCCACGGGGAATGTGACTCGTGGCGGTGTGACTCCTGTTCAAGGACCACAATAAATACCTCAAATTGAGTCACCGGGACATGTTATCTCGAGAAATAATAGAAAAATCACGAGGTATTCGAAGTCGATCTGGACAGTACACTGGATCGTCGTTAAGATAACGAGGGGGGAATAGAAGAGTTTGGGATAGCTCGGGGAATGTTCCGAGGAAAATAAAAATCACGATCGATGGCTTTGTGCATTTCGTTTTTACGGATATTCCCGGTTAATCGTTGTATTGTCGCTGACCGATCGTCCTCCGCACAGATATTGCTAGAACAAAACCACGGAATGGGTTTTTCGCGTACAGGAAGATTTCTTTTTCAATGCAGACAAAGCGCGGTACGAGAAAGCCGCGTAGGGGAAGACTATGGCTCGTTGAACGAAACATACGACACTATACGTATTGCTTACGATCTTCGTACCCGAATGTAAAAATCGATGGAAATCACCAGGCGATCGTTTCGAATCGAGATTGCTATCGACCCCTCGTTGTAAAGTGGATTTTTTTCGTTCTATGTTTGACGAACCCTAGAGGTTTCAACCTCCGTGCTCTGTTCCGTGAAAAAGTGTCAAACAGGACTTCCACCCAAGCTGCTATATTCATTTATATTGCACACATGTACGTACATTATTTATAAAATACGACAGCTGCAGTGTCCGGCCTTAATTTATCGAAGATTAAGGTGGATGCTGTAATGTTGCGGTAAAACAAACACTAGTAAGGTGAGAAAACAGTAATAATGAGGTTGGGAGAAGATAACAGTGGATTAAAAGGTACCAAAGATAAGAACAACAACAAAAATCTCTGTCTTCTTCAACAAAGTATGTAGGTACCTTTTATCCATTCTAATGAACTTCAATGAACGTAGGTTACTCCGAGTACCGTTGACCATAGGCCCATTTGTAAATGCCATGGGCTTTCACACCGCCTCGCACTGAAAATCAAATTCACAGACGTTTTTATTATCTCTGCTCAGCAGTGTACACCTGGCGTTGTTTTGCTATTCCACATGGGCGAGTACACTGCGAGAAATAGCGCCAGACGTTTTGAAGAATGATGGTGAAACGACACAATAGATTTTTGAGGGTGACAAATAGCCTCCGAAATAATACTTTATCGGAATCGTATAATTGGGCCATCGGTAAATTGGCCGAAAACTTTAGTATCCGAGTCAATCGTATATTCTCGCGATCACCCCGCAGCGGTCTTTGCAATGGAAAAATACTTTCTTTCACACTTGCAAGACACGTGCGGAGAGTGAATTTCGCCAAATTCGTACGTGAGGACAATTTATTGCTTTTCGTGCGAGACCGCCAATGAGAAGTCTTGTGCGTTCCGGTGTCTCGTTGAACGAGAACCCCCGCAAGGACGAGTGTACGCGTCACCTGGGAAAAGGGCCTCCAGTTGTATACACAAATCGGAACATTCATCAGAGCAAATTATACAGGATAGCAATGACCACAAGGACGGCCATTTTTCTCGCTCTTGCAAACGTCGAAAATTACGGACCAACGACAAAGCTGATGCCTCATTTTTTTTATGGGATTCCGACCGATGGCTCTCTCTCTCTCCCTTGATCTCTTTTCTTCCTGTTCCCTTTCCTTCTCTTTCGTCCTCTCGAGGCGGGCCCATTTTTCGAGAGTGCTGATTGAAGAGCAGCTGTGAAATTTCATCTCTATCTCGTTTTTTTCACCGCGCGCCATTTCGTCGTTAGTTCTGTTTGCTTTTGTACGGCCCACAGTACGATTCCTTTGACCATCTCGGTTGGGCACGTAGCCAGTCGTGGGGACTCAACTTCGCCCTGTCTCGTTTTTAACGAGATTTATATTGACTTTATTTTTAACGGTGCTGGACGAATGATTCGTTCGGTTCAATGAAACGATTCGTCGATTTCGTCGCAACGATCCAGGCAACGTGTTTGTTTTATCTATAGGTATGTAAAATCGAGAAGGGCATCTTGAAATTATTTTAATCCTGCTTTCTCTCTCCCTCTCGTGCAGAAGTACAAGGGTATTTAAATTGATAAATGTACGACGAAGAAAAATGTCCAGAGCGGAATGGGACAAATTCCGAAGAATGAATTGAGAACTTGTTTTGAAAAATTCGAAATAATGTTTAGTAAATGTGAATAGCGAAAGGCAAGTATGCGGAGACTTTGAAAAATGTTAAAATCACTTGACGGTACGCTGCATTGTTGTTTTGAGTAAAAACAAGACGATTTGAAATAAAACAAAAGTTTCTTTTTTATTATGATATTATTTATTTGTACTGTTTTTCAAAGTCTTATTTGGCACATTTGGCATGTGGGTTTCCAATGAGATCCTAGAAAACTATCGATCGATCTTCGTAGCCCAAATCTGGCAAAGTTTGGGCAATTTGAAATAGTGAATTTTCATTGAATTCGAACGATGCAAACTTTTGCATCGCACAAATATTCCCGATATTGATATCGATGGATTAAAAGTGCGTATAATCCGCATGATTTGACCGATGTTTAAACACTCGCAAACAATGCTCCGGCAACACCGATTTCTTCACACATCGTTAAAAGACAAAGAAAAAAGGTCTCGAAGCGATTGTAAATAGTCGCGGTAAGAATTATGGCAATAATTGCCGATAAATCGTCGTAACTCTGTTCCCGAAATGCGCTTACTCCGGCGACGAGTGTCTCCCACGACTCATTAATTTGCACGAACGTCTCAGCCGGTCTCGGTTAGTCACGAAGCAGCGCCGAAGCGTCTCGTCAATATTCATAAAAATGCTATTCATGACTCTGCTTCGGGGAAATAGAATTGGCCGCTTATATACAAAACGTTTCGATATATATTTTTACGATTCAAGGACTCCCATCGAAACGATAATATTAGCGAATCGAGAAGATCATAGCGATATTTTGTTGTTGTCACTTTTAAACAATAGTCCCATCGTCGATCATTCGTCGATATCGTTCAGGCGAGTGCCAACGCTCTTGCGGGTGCGTCCGAGCCAGCTTTCCAATTCGTCCATTTACGGAAACAAAAAATCACTTTCAAACACACCCTACCATCATAAATAATGTCTCTTACGTAAATTTACAACGGTTGCAAGAAAAAAAAATGCTATACATGTAGAAATATCAATAACTCACTTGGCGAACAAAATTATATTTTCTGCACTAAGTAAATTGAATATGGATATATTGAACATTTATTTCCCCATATGTGTAAATTTATCGCAAAAAATGTATATTTGTAGACTCTCCTCGTTCTCAATGGTAACAAGGCATTTATTTTCCGTATAAACGAATGAAATGTGCTGGAAAGAAAATAATTATACGAATTGTGAGAAAAAAAATGAGGACTCGCTCGACACAGTTATTCGTGCTGGTCATAGCAGCTGCAGGTGCAAGGATTGAAAGCCATACACATCAAGGGCCATACGAAAAGTTGAACAATTACCTCGGTTTTTATTCTCAATGGGGCTGATATTTTCAAATCCAGTTCTACGTCGGGTAGTTTTCAAAATAAAATACGCATTGACGATAATTATTCGATTCCTGTTCGGTTCGTGCTGGCAGCACGATTTACGAAATTGATCGTTAAATTATGAAAAACTGTCTCGGTCCACGAAAGCCTAAATAAATGTCGTTTGTCGGACAGCTGCGGACATCATTGACATTGGCGGGCCTTTTTTGACAAGTCACTGCTCGATCGGCTAGGCAAAGCTGAGCGCTACGGTGCATTTTAATACGTGCGTGCTGTCGCAGGATAATAATATGCGTGACGAGGGAGCGAGAGAGACTGGGCAGTTTCCGTCCTGTGCTTATTCTACGCGTAACCGCACTTCCTATTTACGTACACCGCGGAGAAGAAAGAGTATGCGTGGAACAAAAAAAAAAGCTTACCTCTTTTCTCGAACACCCCCTCCGGCTTGTGAAATTACCGGTTTCGTAACCACGAGTTGAGTCACGCCTACCCGCAACAACAATAAATCGAAGGGTTTGTTCCGGTACCGAGCACTGTGCTTTTTCTTCTTTTTTTTTTCTTTATTTTTAAACATCGGCCGCAAACCGTTGGATTTTTCCTTCCACCGAATATCCGCTGCAGCTCGCGCGTAATTGATCTACAGCAACTTATAACAATAATCACCATGATTAATGTGAACGTGATCAAAACTATTGATACATAGCATCGATACATGTGGGTTTGTATTTTTTTTTTTTCCAAGCGCGTTAATCAATGGTCTCGGTTAGC
Source organism: Ophion costatus (assembly GCA_951751655.1). NCBI lineage: Eukaryota > Metazoa > Arthropoda > Insecta > Hymenoptera > Ichneumonidae > Ophion > Ophion costatus. Next base: position 48,288,580 of record OX632359.1, on the reverse strand, counting down.
AAGCGATTGCTCGTAAAATCTTAATCATTTCGAACAGTTGGCCATCAACTGCCCAGAGGATTTTTCTTTGAGCGAATTTAAACAATTAAAATAAAAGCATTGACATCGTTTTTTACCGACGGACGCGAAACTGAGACTCAATTGTTTTTTTTTCATTTTGCTTAACGGCCAATTCCGTGATGATGATAAAATCACACTTTTACGTAGTCTGTCGAATGATCTATTCAACACGATTGGGAAAGGAATTGGAAAAAGTGGAAAAAATTTTATCGAAATTTGTGTCAGTCGTTCATTGGTCCATAGGCAACATTTTTCTTTTGCTAGATTCATTCCAAGTGTATGGAATTCAAAAGAAAACCGATCAAATAAGTTCCCGAGGTAAGGAGGATACATGTACTTAACCGTTGTCAAGACAAAAAGATCTTAAGCCGAATATGTCGTAATAGAAGAGAGTGATGTAATGCGGAAGACCCGCAAACATTACTGAACATACGTGAAATTCGTACCGAGTGCTATAATAACGGGCCAAACGTGCTGTCGCGAAATCGCTAAGAGTGTGCGGAAGAAAAAACGCGTATAAGACGGTGTACACTGCCAATTGATGATGCGTCGTCAGTCACAGTGGTGGGGGATTTACCGATATTGGGTATGACAGGCACATCGTGTTCAATAACCACGCTCAGTTTATCGGAAACATTTTCAGTTTTTCCTTGACTTCCAAAACGCGCGGATCATCATTCCGGAACGATTGCGTTCTTTTTCTCTCTCTCTCTCTCCCCCCGAGTCGCTCCCTCGTTTTTTTCTTTCGTTGCTTTAGCATCGATTTTTCTTATATGTCAACCGCGATATTCTCATACTCCTTCGTACCAGTGTGATGAAGTGATAGTAAAACGAAAAGTTCAGTTTTTTTCCAAAATCGACAGTGACTTTGAAGATGAGACACCTCTGGAGCTTTTTTATCGTCCTCTTAGCAGTTCTCGCCTGTTCCGAGGGTAAGATGATTTCGTTATCTTTTCATTTTTCATATTCACTTTTATCGAGGATTTCTGAATATTGTACTTCATCCCCCACGCATTGGCAGGCTTTGACCATTCTTTTTATCCCTTTCGTTTCCCATAAAGCTCGTAAATTTATACGATTGGAAACTCCCAGGCAGAAGACACGAACGAACAATTAAAATAAAAGAGATTTTCCTTTAATCATCTTGTAGCCGATAAAATTCGTGTCCTTTAATCATCTTGTAGCCGTCATACTGTACGAGTTCGTCAACAAGGGTCTGTCGCGAAGCGTGATTAATCTATGAATCAAGCAATATATCCAATTTACTATGAATCATTGATTCGTTCTTCAATCCGCACAAAGATTCAGTAGAAAGCTGATACAGAATGAAACAGGCGTGGCGTAGGACTACGAAAAGAAAAAAAAACCGTTCATAGGAAGAGAAAGAAGCGTGCTGATCGAAAGTGGAGCGAGTGGAGGTTTCTTCGTAAAATATCGAAATACTGCCGATACAGATCATACAGGTGTTGTGTTTCTTTGTTGTATGTAGCGCGGCGGCATCGTTCAAGAAAGTCAACAACAACTACGGAAGTTACTACCGCTGCAGTCAATGCTACGGTAGAATCAACGACAAACTCTACAGCATCAAAATCCGAAAATTCGACCGTGAGCGTGACATTTTCGACCATTGGATCGAACACGAGCCCAATAAAGACCGATACGGGCATGAAAAAAAAATCGCGTAAAAAGACAACGACAACTCCGATCTCGACGAGCACTGACAAAACTGACCAAAGTACGACCGACTCACCGTCCACCACGGTACACCCTGGAAACAAGACAACTTCGAATTCCACTGACAAAACTCACAAAGATGCCACTACCACCCATGCACCGTCCACAACGCCACATCATGGAAATAAAACAACTTCTAACTCCACTGACGAAGCTCACGAGGCTACCACTCAGCCACCCTCCACCACGGTACATCCTGGAAATAAAACAACTTCCAATTCCACTGACAAAGCTTACAAAGCTACCACCCACTCAGCGTCCGCCACGGCACACCCCGGGAATAAAACAACTTCCAATTCCACGAAGAAAATTCACAAAGCTACGACCACCCATTCGCCGTCTACGACGGCACATCCTGGAAATAAAACAACTTCCGATTCCACGAAGAAAACTCACAAAGCTACCACCGACTTGCCGTCCACTACGGCACAGCCTGGAAATAAAACAACTTCCAATTCCACGAAGAAAACTCACAAAGCTACCACCCACTTGCCGTCCACTACGGCACATCCAGGTAACGAAACATGGTCCAATTCCACTGACAAAACCCACAAGGCTACCACCCAACGACCTTCCACCACGGCACATCCTGGACATAAAACAACTTGGAATTCTACCGACAAAGCTCACAAAGCGACCATCCAATTACCGTCCACCACCACGGCAAATCCCAAAAACAAAGCGTCCTCCGATTCAACTGAGAAAACGCCAAAGGCGACCACCCACTCGCCGTCCGTCACGGAACATTCTGGAAATAAAACATCTTCAAACTCCACGGACAAAACCCACGGAGCTACCGCTCATCCATCGACCACTGCTACGACGCACCTTGCGAATTCCACTGCAACCCCGGGACCAACAAACTCTACGATAAGTGCAACGAAAGCGACGGCGCATGGAAATTCATCAACTACTGCGATACCGAAGGTCTCCTCGGGAACGCATTCCGCCAACACGACGAAAACTTGGAAAAAAGCATCAACGAAGAAGAACCATCATGCCTCGACAACGCCCGTACCATCGAAAGTGAATTCAGCAAATGCGACCACCGAGTGGATGAATGCGACTACGACTGCTGCGCCAACTGTGACAACAAATAATACGCAAAGTGTCAAGCATGGAAATAAATCGTCCGCGAGCTCGCATAAAACAACGAAGATTAGTGTCAACTCGACGACACCGCAACCTTCCACAGCGAAATTTACGAGTGGTAACGCGACCGCAACGACCGCGGCAAAGATCAACGGGACCGCGACGACTGTACGCGCCGAAGGTACAACGTTATCACCGAAAAACGTAGCAAATTCGACCAAGCCCAAGGGCCACTCTACGAGCTCGACGAATTCCACTGCAACGACAAAATCATCGAGCAACGTCGGTACAACGCCAAAGACGATCATTGCGGAAACAACGGAATCCCCGACAGAGACGACGATCCACAAACCGGTGACATCGTCGAACGATAAATCAACGAGGGCCAATGCCAATTCCACGTTAGCCGTGAGTTGGACAACTCGACGTCCAAAAGTAACAACGAAACACGCGAAAGGCAATTCCACGAGTGGCGTTCATCAACCAACGACTGCTGTTGCCCACTCGCTGACCAGTACTACGGTAAAACCTACAACGTCGAGCCATAACGTTACCGTGAAAAAGATGAAGACACCGGTAAACGATTCAACGGCAAAGATCACCGCTCTAACGACAACGACCAAACTCCCCGCTACGTTGAAAGGAACAACCCCGAAACCCAACGCTGTCACAGCTCATTCAAATTCAAAGACAACGGATGTTGCGAATTCAACGTCAACGGGGCATACATCCTTGTCGAATCCAATCCACAAAGCTACCTTTGCACCATTGAATACGACACCCAGGACAAGCTCCCTGCCAGCCCCTAACGCCGCGCCAAAATTCAGTTACATCGTAAGCGACAGTCAGACAGGTATACCCTGTGTACTTTCAAAAATGTCCATCAGTATGATGATATCCTACACGAAATCCGACAATGCGGTAAGCACTCGCTCGAACGCCTTTTTATTCACCTCTGTGCAACGAATGGTAGATCGATTGGGAATGATGAAATACTCGGTCGTTTAGGTCGCGGATGGCACTATGGTGGTTCCGAACAACGCCCTCACCGATGGTTCCTGTGCCGAGGAAACGACCGAGATGAAACTCATGTGGACCGCACCGAAAAGACGAAGACGCGGTGCAGGGAAAAACGACATCAACACGGTCACTTTGTATTTCGTTAGCGACGGCAAAAAGTCCACGCTCGACAGTATGTTTTTCGAGTTCTATCTGGACAGCGAGCACTTTCCCGGAGCAATTGGTAATGGAAACTCGATATACGCGACAGTGAAAATTATCGTTCCACCGTAGATCCGATCGGAAGCTCATAAACGAACCGACTGAACCTTTTTTTGTTCTTTCGACGATGCAGAAAAGGTACTCAGAGGCAATACGACCAAGGGCCTGGGACTTTTCTCGTCAACAGTCAATACGGGACATTACATTTGCGACGTTGAGACCGACATCAATGCCGGTGATATAAAGGTCAAGATAAGCGACGTGTCTCTCATAGCTTTCAACAAGGACAAGGATTTAAAATCGAAAAAAGGTAAGTGAATGAAATATCGTATTATATATAATCAACATCTGTGTTTCTCGATCATTCAATGTGTTGTTTTTCTGTGCTCAAACATGAAAGACACTTTGTTTCTGTCATCAGTCGAAAAATGTACCGTTAAAGTCGGCTTCAAGAAAATCGCCGTGATCGGTGGAGCGATCGGTGTAGTGGTCGTAGTGTGCGCTCTAGGAACTTACATCTGGCGAAGAAAAACTCGCCCTCACGACAGTTCGACCCTTCCTTGAGCGAACGACAGAGGGAGAGAGAGAGAGAGGGAGAGGGGAAGAGTCGTCGAGCGAGAAAAGAAAAGGACTTGCGCAATGTGATCTTTTTTGTAAATAAACAAAATACCTATTAAGTATCTCCGATTGAATGAAAACGAGTGTTGTAAAATAGAAGAAAAAAAGAAGAAGACAACGAGAAATCAACGTCGTTAGATGTAGCTAGTGCCTTCCGAGTGAAGGGATGACATTAATTGGTAAATTGAATGGAAAATATTTATGTAACGTACGAAAACGGAAGAGGACGCGCGATAATGCAATAAAAAAAAATTAACAACTAGTCTTAAAATAATGAAAAATCCGTTTACCCATTTTCGATTAACACATAATCGGCAATGAAAACGTTACGATCAGAAAATTGAAAGCTCGATCCCTGTGGCACTGGGCGTTTTTGTTTCTTTCTCCTAACGTCAGTATTTGACGGAATATTTCGGGGTTGCTGTAACACCGACGGCACACCTGTGAATGAACGCATATATGTACGGTCGTCACGCCCATGCTCTCAATCACCCTGTTACTCTTGTAAAAACGAGCCTTCATCAGACGTCATCTGTTCGATCCCCGTGCGAAACTTCTCACACCCAGCGTAAATATTCGTTAGGTCGTACAAATTAATTGCCAAACTGAGGGGTTAACGTCCTATCGAGGTTCCGCAGTAGCCTACTTCCAATTGCAATCCATTCTTTTCCGCACAACAAAAACTAAGAAAAGAACAAATAACATTTTTCGTCATAGCCGATTTTCGAAGCGCCATCAAATCCCTCCAAATCAATCACGAATGAACGGTTGGACAAATTAGATTGGTGGTATTATGACAATCGGCCTTCGCGATTATTCAAATATCCAAGTTACTCCCGATCTAAGATTAACGCGTTACCCCCACTTGTAGCGCAAAAAAGGCCTTTTTCATGAATTTTTTTAAAGAAAACTACAAAACTTTTTTCATCGATCAACATACCATCTTAAAGAACACATCTTGAAGAACTTTCAGTAATTTTTTTATTGAAAAATATTACATTGTTTAGTGGCAAATGGCCGTCAATGAAATAATGTTTTTATATACACGGTTTGCGGTGACCAACATTGCGGCGAAGTGGGTCATCTGAAAAAAACATGCGGATGGATTTGGTCAAATATAAGTATAAACTAGTATTTAATCGAAGGATTTTAAAAAATATTCATTTTTCACAAAATGGCGGACAGTCAAAGTTAATGGTTCGATTTTAACGACAAAAACGGCGGTTTTTTGGCTATAAAAGAGCCATTTTTTTTCGAAAAAAAAAATCGAACGATTAAAGACTACATTTTTATGTATTAAATAAGCCTGCAAAATTTCAAGAAGTTCGGTCCATTAGTCTTCGAGTAATCTTGGTCACCGACTTCAGAAATGCCATTTTGAGAAAAACGCGTTTGAAGTTTCAATTTCAGTTCTTCAATTCACGGATTCTTCTCTTTCAACGCTCATATCTCAGTCAATTTTGTTCGGATCGACTTGAAATTTTCACGACATATTCTCAGATACTTATACTTCAAAAAAAAGCAATAGAAAATCGATTTTTTCAAAATCGCAAGTGGGGGTAACGCCTTAATTCGAAGCGTTTGGGCATGACGAAAAATGCGATCGCTTGGCAATTGAAGCGTCATGTAAACGTCCGGCGGGATGATGCATTACTTCTTCACCTAATTTTTTACGTAGCAGTTCCAACAATCGCGGACTACAGTCGTTCGAAAGTTGCATGACGGAAACGAGGCATAAAAAGTCCTCTATCCGCATACCGATCACTACGTAATCGGAATAAAAACGGTGAGGCGGCGATAGGCCCCCCCCTAATGGTTTTCACGAATGCGGATACGCCATATTACGCAGATGGGTACGACACGAGGATGTATCGCTCGCATACCACAAATGGAATCCACGGGGGCAATTAAAATCTCGCATTCTCCACTGTCGGAGATACCGGGACTACTCCCCACATCCGATGCGTATATTCGCCCGCTACATCGTATATAGAGGAGCGTTTTAATTTACGGTGGGAGAATTTCGAACGAGCTCACCGTTTCTCACAGCAATTAAAGCAGACCCCCCTGAGTCGTTGGTCACGGACCAACAGTCGTTTCCATATTATACCTTCGACCCGACTCTCAACGCATCAGCGATTCTTCACAAACATCTGCGAAAAACGTTTGTTACGTGCGATACTCGTAACAACGATATAGCTATTTAAGCCGATCGTTGCAATAACTCGATAAAATGTTTGAGAAGCGCGCGGCTGATTTTCCAATTTCCGGGACTATAGTTCGGCATATGCCGTTTTCGATCGTACCTCGGTCTTCTCTTCGATCGAAACACCATCGACGAGATCGTTCACGACTCCGGAATCATCGTTCCGTGAAAACTGGATATTCTTATTACGTGCCTACGTTGGAACGGCTCACCGCTGGTGGGCTTCCTTTTACCGTCCATAAGTTTCAATTCCCTGCGCCACAACTGTGACTCTCCGTCTCTTTTATTTCATAATCGAGCATCGTCGGTTGGGGTCGATCGGGAGGTAAAAAAAAAACATTTTTCCAAATAAAAAATTTCACAGCTTGCCCGGACGAGGGTAACATTTTTCAAACGAATTCTTGGATCTCGTGACGGATGTGCTCAGTGAAAATACGAGAAAAAAAACCGCGGAATTTGAGGTGTGCGAATGAAAAATTACTTTCTCAAACTTCCGAATACTCGGTTGTGTTGCGTGTCGTGATGGAACTGCAACATTTGCTACGTGCGTATATACGCGTATGCGCGTTTGTGCAAATCCCCGGCTTACGCAGGAAAGGATGACGCGAATATTTCGTTCGAGGCACAACGTATCTTTTGGTTTACCGACAAAATTGTTTTCTCACTCGGGCTATAAAAAGTACTGGGGCAGGTGCCTAAAAAAAAAACTGTGTAAATTTGTACTCTAAACATTACACGGTGCAGGTGCACGCGCTCTTCTCTCGCAATTTCTCTTCTTCTCTTTTCCTCGCCGTGCGATAAAAGTTTCGAGCCAAGTACGATCTCCTGTTCTCTATCTCTCTCCCTCGTCTGGCAAAATATTCGTGTATTTTGTCTCCACACCGGCGGCTTGTTGCTTCGAGAGAAAGAAAAACACGGTAGAAGGGGAATAGCGGTGAAAATTTTCCTCTCGGCCAATTTATTGTATCCCAAAAGAAACAAAGTTACAATAAATACGTATAAAAATGAGAAAGTAGAAGAAAAAAAACGTCAAGTTTTTCAATAATAATAAACGGAAAAAACTAGGTTGCATGGACTGGTTTAAAGTTGAGAAAACATTTATTTGGATGAAGAATAATGAAATCACCACGGTTGGTATTGTATTTTTTCCAATAGATATTGTCGATTCTGTGTCTACACAGTACCTGGAAGGTTTTCCCCATTTGTGAGTCTCGGTTTACCCGGAGGTCGAGCCTAGGAGCCAGACGAATGGCCGAGTAGTCTTCGGGTTTTTTAAAAAGCGCCTCGTTCAACGTCGCTTCCTTTACCTGTTGACTGCGGGTCCTTTCTCAAGGTGCACACGAGAGCGTCAGCTGTTGGCCGTTCCGTACAGCGGCGTTGAGCCGCATGTACGCGCCCCGCCTCTCTCTCTCCCTCCCCCCATCGCCGTCTCGCAGCCTCGTCCTCGATAGATTCCGCGATCGCCCTTTAAACATTTAAAGATCCCTTCTAGGGCCATTCCGCATCGTGACCGTGCATACCAGTCGCTCCTTTCCTCGTCGTACGGGCCACAAGAGAAATTTAAAACGCCACTTTCTGCGACCACGAGGTCGCCACCACCTTCGAGTCTACATAATGGCCCCAGCAAGCTCCGTTCTCGCTAGCGAACGAAAGGGCCTAAGATCGACGATACAACGGAAAGAATCATTTGAGCGACGACCTGTCTCTCTCTCTCTCTCTCTGTGGCTGCACATGCTCGAGTCAAACTTGAAAGGGAAATAGGACAAGAACACCTCGTTTCGAATACGCACCTTCAATGGACTGGGCAAATACGTCCCGTTGCGACATTCATTGGACACGGACCTCCTCCAGCTTCTCAACTTTTTTCCCCTTGGCTTATTTTGAATCGACATTTTTTCCATTCTTCATATTATTACACGCGAATCTTCTAGATACATATGAAAATAATTGTTGAAATATTTGTAACGCACGCATCCACGAAGTATGAAGAAAAACACCTCGTCAAGTTTGCAAACAAACATCTCTTTCCTCTTACATGGGTGAAGAATATTTTAAAGCCATTAAATCTGTGCAATATTAGCTATCAGCGGACCTCCGGGCTAGTCTGTCCAAGTCGAAGTCTTAAAAATCAAATTTTCACATGTACATGTATACAAATAGATCATTAGCACGAATTTGTGGTCTTGAAGATTGGATCGTGCATATGCAAAAAAACGTCCTTTTTCTTTATAAGCCTTAATTGAAAACAAGACCGTAGGCCATGAAGCGAAAAAAAAAAAACAAAAAGATGGTCTGTGCGAAATTTCAAGCTTTTGCCCTTGAATCAAAATCGTCCGAACGCGCACTCAACTATTTCTTTATCAACGGGCTCGTCGCGGCACGATCGCGGACGTGTCTCGTGCGGAAAGAAAAAATATTGTTTCTTCGTCCCTGTAAAAATGTGTCATCGCAAGCTGGCGCGGGAGCGGGGCAAGTCTGGGGAAATCGTACGTAAGAAATTGCGCGTGCTTTCGCAGAGTTCTCGTTCCCGTATACATTATTTGCACTCGATAAATCATACGCGGATCCGTGCGGGAGGATTGTGACAGTTGAATAATCGTCGAGAGGTTGCCCGCGAAGCCTGCGAAATTTTCGATAAGACAATATCCGCATTAATGAGTTCCGCGTGAGAAAACGTGGCGTAGGTGGTGGGGAGGGAAAGCGGAGGAGCTCGAGAGGGAGGAGGCTGCCACGGCCAGGAGGTTGGGGAGGGGACTCGGAGGTACACGCAAGATCGCGCGAGATGCGAAGAAACGGCACGCGCTTCGTAACGTTGGCCACGCGACACGACCGCGCGAGCTGGGGCGAGCGCTCGCGCGCCCGCGAGACGCTCCGCTCGTACCAAGAACTTCAGACGAGACACGGCACTCCCGAGCGCGGCCGCGCCCAAAAAGGCCGTTTAGTATAGTAGGCCGTATAATAGTAGGCGCGCGCGCGCGCGCGCGATGCCTTTGTACAGTGCGTCGAGGGAGCGCAGGCTTTGTTTTCCCTCGTAGATCTTTTCGTCGTTCCTCGACGAGAGAGCGATCCCAACGTCGCGCGGAACACACATCCATTCTCCTTCTTCTTCTTGGATAGAGAGGGGGGGAGAGCGAAAGCGCCTCGGTGGCGCACCTCTTCTTATCGTCTTCCTTTTTCTACGCATACAGCTCCTTACGCTTCGTTCGTTTATCTTTACACGCTTGCTCGTTCCGATGGCAGCTTTTTTCTCACTCTGGCCAACGCTGATCGTTCTTTCTTCAATGGTGGTGAGCACATGCAGCCATGCAGAAATTTATCGGGGTGTCATCAGATCCTACCGCGTCCCTATTAGTCCAGTCGAGATAGGGTTTCACCTGGAATTAATCCGGGGGTGCGATTATCTTTTTTATACTTGGGGGGTTGGTAGTGTAAATCTCGATTTTCGGGAAAATCCCCCCACTGCGTTTGCCGCCATCGTGATTCAAAGAGGGATTTCTTGTTTTCCGAATAACTCGCTTATTTTCAACCTTAGAGTGAAAATGATAATATCCAAAGTTGTGGAAAATGTCCCCGCAAGTTTGGTAATCATAGTTTTTACCCTAGGATCGATATTTATAGAGTAAGACTGCTAATAGGGGTAAAGAACGTTTTTTTGTTGTTAATTATCTCGTTTATTATCAAGCTTATTATAAAAATGGTAATAAATCATCACGTAGGAATTTTTATTTCCTTCAACTTTGGTTATTACCATTTTTGCCCTAGGATCATTATAACCAATAACCGCAGCGGCAGAATGTCACACGTTACAGGACACACCTCCAAGTTCAATTCTGGCTAGAATACGAAATGGTCGTTACGGATTGGGGGTGGAAGAAAACCAATCAAGGGCTTGGAACCCATCGCAACCACCGCCAACCCGGCACCAGAGTCTTTGCTGACATTGATATCATGCAAATGTAAAGGTAACTGCGGGAAAATGCGCGGCTGCCGTAAAGCGGGACTCAAATGCTCTGTTTGATGTTTGTTTTGCAACGGAGAGATGTGTGACAATGTCACACATATAAGGGACCTGATGCTGGAGGACGACTTCCACGATGAAGAACTTGATTGCTCCGAGGATCTTCGTTCGGAAGAACTTTCGAACCTGCTGACGATGATCGCGAGTATTTGATCGACAGCGAGGTAGGAGCGGACGATATTGCAGATCAAAATATCGCAGGGCCCTCGGTAAAACGAGCAAAATTGACATAGGACAACCTACGTGGATCCTACGTGGGATTAAAATTGGAAGTACGTATTTTATGGACGGAAACAACATTAGTATGAATTTGACATAACGTTCAAGTTAAAAGAACTAATCAGGTGTTAAAATTCACAGGTTTCTACTTGCTGAAATGACTCTTTACGACGAGAGAACATAGCCTAAGTCGAAGAAATTTTAATTACGTACCTGGTTGTCGATCACTATTTTTAAAACAAATTGAATAATAAATTAAATTTAAAAAATGAAAAAAATTACACCCTTATTTTAATTATAACTCCCAAAGTATTGATCCTCGGGTAAAAATGGTACTAACCGAAGTTGGAGGAAATAAAATTTTCTACGTGATTATTTATTACCATTTTTACCATAAACTAGATAATAAACGAAGTAACTGAAGATAAAAAAAAAGTTCACCCCGAAATTAAGTATGAGTCTGAAAATATTGATCCGAGGGTAAAAATGCTAATAACCAAAGTTGAAGGAAATAAAATTTCCTACGTGATTATTTCTTACCACTTTTACAATAAACTTGATAATAAACAAGATCATTTTTTAAAAAACGTTTTTACCCCTGTTAGCAGTCTAACTCTATAAATATCGATCTAAGGGTAAAAATTATAACCACCAATCTGGTGGGGAATTACATTTCCCACAATTTTAAATGTTATCATTTTCACTCTAAGGTTGAAAATAAGCGAGTTATTCGGAAAACACAAAAAATCCCTCTTTAAATCAAGATGGCGGCAAACGCACTGGGGGGATTTTCCCGAAACTCGAGATTTACACTACCAACGATCCCCCCCCTCCCTAAGTATAAAAAAAATCACTTCCCCGAATTAATTCCAGGTGAACCGAATTTTAGACCTATCTCGACTGGACTATGTAGGGATTGGTCAGGAATGCCGCACGTGGCGAGTCCACGCTGTAGTCTAATTATAAGTGGATACCGCGCTGTTTCCCAATTCACGTCCATTGCCATTTTTTAAAAAGTTTTCAACCTTAATTTATCGAAAGTGCAGTTTGATGAATAAATAACGACAAATACAGTGGATATTCAGTGAGATCCACTTAATTTGTGTATCTATATATGTTGTTGCACATGTCTGCACAGGATCCCGCGTGCCCGATTCCTATACATGTAAAGAGATCCGTATGTAAAGAGAAAAGACGGCAGCCGTGGCAGGTCCTATATTCACCTCTCGGCCTCTACTCGCGGTCCCTCTGCGCGTTCAACGGTTTTTCGACGACTCCTCTTCGTCTCGTAGCCCGGGGATTCTTGCAATCTTTCTTCGTCCTACCCACCTCGTACCCTCTTCGCGTTCTTCCCGCAAAGAACTTGTACGACTTTGCCGCCTCGTAACGTGTACGTTCGGTCTCACTCGGCTCCTTGGAAATAAAACACGAGGAGACCGCGCGTCGATGGGATTGCGTTTAATGATGAAGTCTGGCGAAAACACCACGCTCGGCGCACCTGCCGCTTTCGAGAAACATCAGAAACCAGCATCGGTTCGAGGGCCACCGAGCGCAGCACAGCGCCCGGGCAGTATCCGCGACTGTATACGCCGTTACGCCGGATTCTCCCTTTTGAAACCGCGACTCTTCACGTATGCGTCACATACAAACGGAGAGAACGAGTACGTTATACATTGCGCGATTGTCCTCGGGTTCCCCCCGCACTTCCTCAGCCGAATCATCCGAATTCGTGTCACTGGCTGCGTCTTTATCGAAACCCTTCATCAACTCTCACGCCCGAGTCGAAATTTAGACCCTCCTTTAAACCTCCTTTCAATCCCAATTTGTCATTCAATGGAGGTTCATGAGGTTCAAATGGAAATCTCAAAAACATGTATATCAGAACCTACTGAACCTCTAAAAGTGGCAGAAATTGGACTTTTTCACTCAAAGGAGGTTCAGTAGGTTCATCTGAACCTCCTTTAAACCCTAGTGAGCCTGATTTAATGCTTACGCAAACCTACAGACCCTCTTTTAAACCTCCGTTCGCCCAACTAAGTCTCCTTTGACTCCTTTCACCGCCCGAGTCGAAATTTAGATCCTCCTTTGAATGCTCGAGAACCTATTTCCTTTGTGACGCACAGACCGCCGCCCTCCTTTGACTCCCCTTGAGCCTATATGGAGAGAAATTTGCACCGTAGGCCAAAACGAGGTTGTGTAGGTTCACGCAAGCCGAGCCCATAGGCCTAAAGGAGGCTCAGGAGGTTGAATACAAGGTTCAGTAGGGCTAAAGGAGGGTCGCCAACGGTGCAAATTTCTCCATATAGGTTCAAGGGGAGTCAAAGGAGGGCGGCGGTCTGAGGAAATAGGTTCTCGAGCATTCAAAGGAGGGTCTAAATTTCGACTCGGGCGACGACTAATTTGCACTATTTTTCCGTGAGGGGTCTTTCGATCGGACCGTTATTCTCCATAAGTGTTGGGGGAATCTGGCTCTTCAATTGCATTCACGTTCATCTGTACCTGGAGCCCTTATTTACAGGCGCAAATTCAACGACAGCGTACACAAGGCGGATGGATTTTGAGGCCGATCTAGGTAAACCGCCAGAATCGAGACACGTCATTCTCGAGAAATTGCGTACTTACGAAAAGTCATAACCCAGAAGTGTTATGTTTCGGTAATGTCACCATACGGAGAATCGCGGCGCATCAACGTCTAGACGGATTTTGAAAGACAGCACTAGTAACATCATTCGATCGAATGAAAAATGTTCATCGGCCAAATGTCCGTGAATAGCAACGTATGGACTTTAAGTTCCAAGAATTTTTCACTTATTTGTCAATTTAACAAGAGCTACGTGCGTTGCATTGACGAGTTACTTAAAAATCATTGATGAAAAATACCCTAGACGTTTCAATTGAAGGGCATTTGGCCACTGACGTTCTTTAACACGATACCCAAATTTATCATTCCCAAAAAGTAACTAGTTGCTTGTCGCCTACTAGGGGAAGCCTTACTTCCTAGTAATTTTTTAAGGGTTCAAGCCGGTTGATTGCCTGCACGCCCAGCGGCGGCAGGGTCGTTTGCAGGACGTGGTAATACGAGATCCTTTGGAGGATGTCAAGTCTGATGGGTTGGGAGCGCGTGGATGTCGTCTGCTTTCTAAATATAAGCAGGACGGTTAACGTCCGAAGGGGACCGCGCGGGCGAGATCCCGCGCGGAGAGCCTTTTTCCTGAGGGGCTTTAATTTACTCTGGTGCGCATCTGGAATATTCCTCCCGGAAGTGAGAGGATACTCAAGGGATCGGAGCACCGGAAGAGGCCCGATCAATCATTGTGGCAACTGCGCTCGTGTTCGGACTGTCGAATGAAACGCGTTTCTCTCGTTTTTATCGTCACGTTCGTTTCGTTTTTCTCGTTCGTTGAGTTGCGGATCATCGATGATACACCGACGAGTATACGTTTGCCGATTGCATTGACGCGCTGATAATTCCGGGAATATGCTCACGATGAGGGGACCCGAGTCGAAATTTAGACCCTCCTTTGAATGCTCGAGAACCTATTTCCTTTGTAACGCACAGACCGCCACCCTCCTTTGACTCCCCTTGAACCTATATGGAGAAATTTGCACCGTTGGCGACCCTCCTTTAGCCCTACTGATCCTTCTATTCAACCTCCTGATGCTCCTTTAGGCCTATGGGCTCGGCTTGCGTGAACCTACACAACCTCGTTTGGGCCTAAAGTCCTATCTGTACCCTACAGAACCTCCTTTGAATCCAAAGCAGAAGGAAAATGAAAGATTGGATCCAAAGGAGGTTCTGTAGGGTCAAGCTATATCTGAAAAATAAATTATATGTGTGAATTAAAAATATGATGTTTGATTATTTATTATAAGATTGATTTATTAATTCGAAACATATACATACATTGTCACAACTATAATTCCGCAAATCCACACTCTTCCCAAACGGGGCAATACTTCGAGTATGGCCCAACAGGTGAAAATGGACGAACGGAATATGAAAAACTATAGTTTTAATACGTTTGTACTATAGTTATAGTACAAATATAGTATACGTTAATATAATCTAGTAAAGTACGCTGGTACTACATTTGTTTGTGTGTTATTCAAGTTTACCATATTTCTATATTTGCACTATAGTATAGTACAAATATAGTATACGTTAGTAGTCCAGTAAAGTACGCTGGTACTACATTTGTATGTGTGTTTTCAAGTTTATTTCATTATTATAAATAAATGATATATAGTTTATCTGAAAATATTTTTTAATTATAATTATCCCTTCTTTGGAATATCGGTGAACTGCGGATGGGAGAGAAGGGGGGGAGCGGAAGGCAGCATATTGAAGTAGGCTTAAAGGAGGGTTAGTAAGGTCAGAAGAGGTTTAAAGGAGGGCTAGGAGGCTCTGCGAGCCACCGGTGAAAGGAGTCAAAGGAGAGTTAGTAGGGCGAAAGGAGGTTTAAAAGAGGGTCTGTAGGTTTGCGTAAGCATTAAATCAGGCTTACTAGGGTTTAAAGGAGGTTCAGATGAACCTACTACCTTTGAGTGAAAAAGTCCAATTTCTGCCACTTTTGGAGGTTCAGTAGGTTCTGATATACATGTTTTTGAGATTTCCATTTGAACCTCTTGAACCTCCATTGAATGACAAATTCGGATCGAAAGGAGGTTTAAAGGAGGGTCTAAATTTCGACTCGGGAAGTCTCGTCAACACAGGTCAGAGTAAAAAGGATGTCTAGCCGCGAATGGAAACACCCCCACGAACAAGCGACATGTGTTCTATGCGAAACGGGTTTGTTTCTGGGCTCGTCTGTGTGGACTATACGTGTAGAGAAAAAAACGGAAGATCTGGAATCCCATCAGCCTCGCGGCCTCCCTCACTTGAGGCGTGACAGGGTATTTTCAGGATCTATCGCGGGAGCTACAGCTGCCTTCGCCGCTTCGCCTTTGGCAGACTTGCCGCTGAGTATAGGGAAGAGAACCATATCCGACCAAAAAGAGGTCCTGCAATGTGCTCTCTTTGCCTTCGGGCCCGTGCACCAACCGCCAGAAGCCGCAGAGCTCCCTCGAATCTCGCCAGCCCCCCCCCCCCCCCCCGCCGCGGCTCAATCTTTCGCCTGAATTTCAGGCTTTTTGATTCTGATAGTCGACCAAGATAGAGCGAGCCGGAGCTGAGGAGAAAACAACAAACTAAAGGATCTCTCCCTGGTGAGTGGGAAGTTCGGAACAGCTGGTGGCCTGGCTCCAAGAGAGAAAGCTCTTCCATCGCACTTGTGCTCTCTCGTATCTTCGTTGCCTCAGACACACGCGCGTTTAAAGGTACAAACCTCCGCGCCATCCCAACGGCCTATGAAACCCTCTCTCTCTCTCTCCCTCTCTCTCTGTCAAAATATACGCAAATAACCGTATAACTGCGAATGGGAATCGGTAAATCATTTTTTTTTTTTTGCAAAATGTAGTGGTGATTTCAACAAGAACTTTGGCCTTTTAAATTGACAATGTCCGCATCCTTTTCTTTTCCGAAAGATTCAAAATTCTCGAGTGGCTATTTATTATGAAAAAACCGTCTTGACGTTTTTACATTTGGCGAAGAAAATCCACACAAGACTTCTTATTGGAACGATATCTGCTCAAGCTTCTGGAACAAAACGAAAATGTGTATCTCCCCGATGATACAAATATGGGATACGGCATATCATGGCAGAGACAATAGGAGTTACATGGAAGTGCGTAATTGAGCGAACGACGGTGCGCCTGCGAGAAAAAAAATCGTGATGCGTGCTGCTCGCACGGAGGAAGCGTTTAGCACAGGATATATGCCTACCACACTTTGTATATTATATAACGTCGTGCATGCATGCGTCCACGCAACATACACACACACACACATATATATATTCAGATATGTACAGGCAGACGCGTATCCGCACGACATGGGGAAAATGTAGCCGCATAGCAACATGCACGTACACGAGAATCCTTTTGGTCAAAATCTCCGACATTCAGCCCAACTTACGGTCCATCGTTCGAAAAAGTTACACAAATATTTATACAAGCCTGCAAAAAGAGCGAGTGAAAAAAGAAATGAATTGCGAAACAAAAGTTCGAGTCCTGTTGAAATTGTATTCCGGATAGGACGTGCGCGCGCGACCTTACAGTTGTATATTTACGATCTAAATTTATCAATCGGAGTTCGATTGTTTGGATCGAACAAAGCATGTATCAAACCCTTTGCTCGGCACAGAGACAGCTGGGTGAGTATTCGCCTTTTTCCTCAAATTCGACCCTTCGAGATCGCACCGATGTACCCTTTCACCGCTGCAGCTGTCAGAGCTACAATGATTTTTCGTGACATTCGTAACAATTCCATTTTCGCAACTTAGTACAGAGATTTAGGGACAGGGCTTTTCCTTGGCGATCGTGTTTCTTCGTGAATTCGTCATGACGCGAAGCAGCGTGGCCATGGTTCCTCAAACGGGTTGGCTGTTGAACACGGTGGCTCGAGATTTCTGGAAAGCTCCTGCATACGAGTAACAACGAGACGATAGAGTGGAGAGGGAGAGGGAGAGAGAGAGAGAGAGAGAGAGAGAGAGAGAGAGAGAGAGAGAGAGAGAGAGAGAGAGAATGAGAATAAGAGTGGGAGTAGGTAGCAGCGCAGGGGAGCGAGCAGAGGATTAAAAACAAGATGGATAAAAGTGGCATTGTGACAAGCCACAGAGTGCGTTCGGCGGCAACGCGCTGTGTGCGGAGAGGGGGGGGCGATGCGAAGGATCGTTGAAACGGGATGAGTAGGTTCGTGGTCACGTGGCGCAGCAGGGCAGATGACCAAACACAAAGTGGATATCGGATTTCCTGTTCAGAGGAAGGTGCTTCGGAGGATGTATTCCCCACATCCTCTCCCTCTCCAGGACACGTATGTACCCCGGCAAGAGATACCATAAAATACAAGGCGGAGGCACAGTCGTACCAATACTACCCGCTGAATACACATTTAGGTGGGCATCCCCTCGCAGGGCTGAAGTTTACGCTCGAGGGCGCATTTTGTTTGTTTTCACGTTTCCATATTATATTCTCCGGTGTCTGGTACTCCGTGTACGAAGATCGAGCGGGGAATCTTCATGCCTCTCAAAATCTTTGCAGAAAACGAGAAAGGTACATCCGCTGTCACGGAGAATGACAACTCGAGAAAGAGGCCCATCCATCATTTTCGCATGAAAAAAATAGCTCAAGTTGATGCACTTTTATACGCAAAGAACCTTGTTTAGATTGCTGAAATCCTTAATTTTGAGAAACAAACATTCCCTCGAACAACAGCATTGAGTTTTTTTTCGCTCAAAGCCCTCCCTTCGTACGATCCCTTCGTCGCGCAAAGAAGAGCTTGTGGCCGAAAATGGACGCCGCGAGGAAGCTGAGGGACTCCCTTACGGCCTCGGAATTGCGAAATTTTCGAAAATTTCGAGCAACGGGATGTAAAGAATAGTACATGTGAAGTTCGATTGCTCCTTGATGATCGTACCTTTTCCAAAAACCTTGGATACTTTCGACCAGATAAAATTAAAAATGAGGATTTATTTTGCCAATGTCATTTCAACATTATCATTTTCAACGATCTATTCGTTTGCGATAATGAGATTAATATTTCAAAATCTTTGAGTTGCCATTTTTCGTACCCATTTGCTATGACACATCCTACATACGAAGAGACAAGATCGTTTTTTTTTTGTTTTTTACGAGCAACGTTTTTCGCGCAGCCCTCGATTATATCGATGGCTTCGACGTACCGGAACGCCCTTGACCACCGGCTTTTGCTCGAGAAGCCCAACGAGCGAGAGAGGGGGGGGGGGGGGCGGCGGCGGCGAAGGACAAGAAAGATGGAGGATTCGAGACTTTTTGCGCGAAAGCAAACTCTTTTCGACTCGCTTTGAAATGTTTGGGGGCTTCGAGAATCGCGGATGCGGGCAGATGCGACCAGGTGTTGGCCACTCGCCGTCTCCGTGGTCTTTTTCGAGAGACGGATCGCGGCTGCGAGCAACGGCCCGAAAAGGGTAGAGTTACGATTTTCACGTTCCTCTTCGCTTCTATCGATTCTCGTGTGTTTGGCTCACTTTTTCTTTCGAGGCCATTAAAAACCTTCGTCGATCTCACTCTCGAACCCTTTTCGTTATTCGGCCCAACGATGAATCAACGAAACTCCCGCACATAGGATGTGCGATGTTGGGAGACCGGAGTCAGCTGTTCCGAGACCGATCGCACGTTCCCACCTTCGAAACGAGAGGAATGGCAACGAGAGAATCGACTTTTCACCAATACCAATAACTATTTATTCTGATTTATTTTGATTTATTGCGAGTCTTCGGAGTCTCAAGCACTCGAGAGAGCCTACCAGTCTCGAATCGACAATTCGCAACAACAACGAAAAAAAATAAAAATACGAGTATTTTCAAGTCGCAACTGCGTAAAACTGCAAATCGCTCGCAAGAAAATTCCAAAAATCACGTTACAGGAAAACTTTGAAAAAATCCTAACATTAATATGGGAAAAAGTAAAATAACTGATGAAACTTCAAATGGTTTTTATGGATACCTACCCACTTGATAAAATCTTCAAGTATCTTTACCAATTGTTGTATCAAGAGTCACGATTGTTCGATCATCTCCTACGGCCAGCTAGAGTTGTTCAATTTTTTACTTGGAACTAAAATACAAAATAATTCAAGTTTTAGATAGGATGAACCTTCAAAGTACGCAAGGAAAATGAAAAATATCGTTTTTTTTGCAAAATGGTGGATGGATGGAAAAAAATTGTTTTCGGCAAAAAAAACTTTTCAACGTATCAAAGATTCCCCGTAATAAACGTTTTTACGAGGTTGCAAAAAAATGTCAAATATTCCGTAGGTGGGTGCGCGAATTATATAATACCGAATTAAAGCTTAGCAAGTACAGAAAACAGTCCGCTTCAACAGTCGGACAGTCGAGACGGAAATATCCGCCTACTTCTTACCGACTACGGAACTCTAGAAACGAGTAGTGTCACCGCGAACCTGTATTGGCCTAACTTCGGGAATGCAAACACGGATTTCGCGATTTACGTAATATTCACACGGGATCGTTTAAGGATGTTGAGTCCCTATGAAACATGTTAATGTTAATTGTTCAATGAATAGCTTCTTAATCGTCATGAAATTTTTACACGACCTCCTGAATACTTCATGTAAAAACATACCAAATTGTCAGAATTCTATCATCATTACTTCAGGGTTGAAGTAATGACGATGAAGTAATGATAAATTAATGATAATGACATTTATATAAAATATAATTTATATAAATATAAGTAAATTATATAGGTAAATTATAAAGTAAATAAACATAAGTATTATAAAGTATAAGTATATAAATAAAAATATAAGTAAATAAATATAGGTAAATTATATAATATATAATTTATGTAAAATAATTTATATAAAATAATGATAATGATGAAGTAATGATAAACAAACAACCTCCTTAAGGGTTGAAATAAAAAATGATAAGAAAATTCGGAAAATTTCGTATGTTTTTGTATGAAGTATTTAAGAGGTCGTGTTAAAATTTCACGACGATTAGGAAGCTCGTTATTAAAAAATTAACATTGTGTTGAGAACAATTTTTAAAAGAAATTTAAAAAAATTCATCAATAAACTTCGTTTTGTTTCCGTTGCTTTCAGTATATTGTAGATATTATAAAATTGAGAGGTCAAAAAAAAACTTATTGCAAAGTTACATCAGTTTCCATAAAACAACATTTAATTTGTGAATGTTAATTGTCCAATAACGAGCTTCCTAATTGCCGTGAAATTTTTACACGACCTCTGAAATACTTCATACAAAAACATACGAAATTTTCAAAATTTTATCATCATTTACGATTTGGGACTCAACATCCTTAAAAGGAGATTGGGATCGTTTGCCTTCAAACGCTACTGCTGTTGAACAACACAAGTCATATAATCCAGCATAGCTGGGGGGTTACTCAACGTACCGGAACTATCAGAGTTGATGAATGCTTCTCACAGCAGGTCGTAACCAATCGCGAAAAAGGCGAAATAGTATCGGCAAGTATTTTCGTTCGCGCCCGTTGATCTCGCATGTAAAAAAAATAAAATGCCAAAACTGCAATGCCAAAAGTAGTATGGGGGGCTCTTGTAATTATTATGAATTACAACGTGAGCTCTTTTATACTTTTAAACGATAATTCCCAAAACATTTATTGTCCTCGTTCGTCGCTCCATTTCCATTCGATCCGTTCACCCGTACATACGAAAATGGTAGCCGTATTTTTGGCGAAACGGCGGTTGCCTCCATTTCACAGGAGGATCCAGGATATGGGTGTGTACGAGATGGAACGAGGGAACTTCCTGCCAACTTGCATCGCCGTGTTCGAGAAAATAAGAACAAAAAAATCTCGAAACGCGAGCAAACAATGAACATCGCCCCGCCAACAAAGAGAGACAGAAGAACTAATAATAATTATTCGTGCGAGGAAATTCGATCAGCGCATTATTTCGGCTTATATTGCGGAACGAGCAGACACCGCGCGAGCCGTAAGAATCGTTACATTGGATAATTGCCGGTAATGCGTACTGTATGCCACTCTCGTTTGCTCTTCGTGTTTTAGCGTAGGTATTACTGTCGATAATGACAACTTCCTCGAGAGCCACGAAACGGCTCGTACGCTGGATACTGTTTTTACGTACATACGTATACGTGCAAACCGCATATCCTGGCGAAAGAACCCCCGCAGCAGAGAGAACGAGTAGGAGTGAATGAGAATGAGCGTGAACCGAACGAAATCCGAGAGTATACGCGTTCCGGTCTGGGGCTCTCCCATCGCCGGAAGTTGTATCTGACAGTGTGAAGCGGCCAACTCGCGATGGTGGCTTCAACGATTGGTTTGTATTTCGGAACTCTCCTCGTCCGGAGGACACTGTCGGTATCATCAGCGCCTATCGTGCGTCAACTGCTGCGCTTGGCAACAGCGAAAAGCGCATTTTTCATCGTCAACGGATCAATCAGCCTATGGATGGGTTAGCCTTGAGGAGGCGAATTTTTTCGAGAGAACGAGCGAGCTGGATGCTACATAGGGGATACTCGTCGTAAAACTGCGACAAAAAAAAACGTGTCCCGATACGTTTCCGACGATATCTCATAAAAGTAAAGGCTTTAGAATGAATCTAATGGCAAATACGTGTTTGGGGTGTAGAAATGCTGCGAAATGGGCCTGTGGAATAAATATATGTGAAATCCACTTGTTTTCCTCATCTCGGAAAAGTGGCGAAAAAGATTGGATTTTTTTGTCGACATTTAAATGAATTTAAGCGTTGATCGGAACGAAAATTTTCTGCCGATTACAAATGTCATCGAGGTTTCGCCAGAAACTTAAGGAAGCTTTCCAGTGTGACAGCCCGAAAAATCGCTGTTTTTCGCGATTTTTTTTTTTAAAGAAAAAATAATCTAATCGGTCTGGTTTTTTTTTGTATATTAATTGGGTATTGAAGAATACAAAACAATTTTTTAAAGATCGATTTATTTATTAATTAATATCTATAAAAATGATGAAACAATTGTTGCAGAAAATGCACTTGGATGTGGTGTCCACGTTGGGGGTCACAATTTTGATCTGAAACAAAAAACACAAAAAGATTATTGATCGGTATATAATTGGCTTTCGTGCTATGGAGGCTTTTTTTTTTTGCAAAAATGGCGCCGGTTTGAACAAAAAGTATCGATTTTAGCATTTTTTTTGGCAGTTTTTTTTACAAAAAAATAGGAAGATGTCAAAAAAAAAAAAAGCTTCCATAGCACGATAAACAATGACGTTAAGAATATTGTGTAAAAAATTCAACTCGATAGCTTTAAAACTCTGCCCTCCAAGTTGGACACCGTTTTGAAAAATGCTGTTTCGAGAAAAACGCGTTCAAAGTTTCGCTGTAGCTGTAGCGCTCCGTTGCCTTCTTCCAAGAAATGCTGTACAGTAACCGAAATAATCTGAATTTCGGCATGAAAATTTCAGGGAATATTCGGAAGTGTATACTATTCGATAAAGCAAAAAAAAAAAATCGATTTTTTGAAAATTTCACACTGAAAAGCTCCCTTAAAATTGAAACTGAAAAAAGAGGCACTGCATCGAAACATTGTAGAAACCTCAGTGTTCACTGATGTCTAATGAACTGATGTGTAATGATGTCATCGAAAAAAAATATACGGTTCCATTTAAAAAAGTGGAGTTGACTTTGACGTAGCTCGAGGGCCTCCACCGATAAAAAAACATTGAAACTTTTGTCTGAAACATTTTTGGATATGATCAATAGTTTGAGTGCTATTGCTCTGTGACACTTTATGTGCCTCACCCTATGTGTGTGTGTATATATATATATATATATATATATATATATATACTTTGTCCGAGTAACTTTCCCAACGCAGGAACATTTTATTCTATATATATATATAGAAATTATATATATATATATAAACATTTTATTCTATATATATCATATATATATATATAGTCATATATATATAGACATTTTATATATATATATATATATATATATATATATATATAGAATAAAATGTTCCTGCGTTGGGAAAGTTACTCGGACAAACTGAAAATCTGATCGGGACGTTATGCCCGGATTGCAGACAATCACGGATGCGATCGGTGAAAGCTTTGCAATCATGCGCGTGTACAATGAATAACGAAGCAGCAAAGTAGGGCTCGCCGGTTACGCGATGCGCGGTCTCGGCAGTGTCCACCTGTCCCGTCCGCCTTGCACAGCCTTACGACACGCGCACCCCTTGCTACGAGCGGCCCGCATATGAAATATACGCGAGCAAACGTCGATAGCGCGCTTTTTCCGTAACGGTCAAATCTACCCCCATAATATACATTTCTACTGCAGACTCGCGGCTTAAGGGCGTCTCGCCGGAACAACCCGTATGCATATAAATACGATTTTTTACCAACCCTCTTGGGTACCTTGGTTCCGATTGTAGATCTCGAACCACGGGGGTGAATAAACAGCCCCGTGAACTTTTTTTCTCCCCATTTGGGCAACTGTATCTGTACTCATTCGAGACTTTGATAAAAAAAAATAAGGCAAAAAAGGTAGAGGAAATAAAATTAAACGAGTTAGCGTTATTTCTGTTGGGATAGACGAAATTATGCGAAATGTAATTAAGTAAAACTTTCTATGGAATAGTTTAGGCTGCATGGCCATAAACGAGGCCCGTGCCCTTTTTATCAGGAATAGCTGATACAGACGCGTTTGACACTTTGCATTATTGGAGTGCGATGAATTGTTTTGTACCGGCTCAAATTTTTCTTAGCTGATTGTATCTACAAAAATCTGTCAACCATTTTTGGGATACTAATTTGAGGATTTTCAATTAAAATGTGGGAAAAAATAGAAGAAAATAAAAATATCAATTCGTTACGTTCCAACGTAACGAGGTAAAGTAAAAAATGTTTTTCGAAACCTCCAAACGAATGTTATACCCTCTTCGAATAACTGATCCTTCCTTAAAATACCACTGAAAAGAAGCCGCACTGATTATTATTCAGCGGCAACGTCATTTTCTTGGTACAATGATGTAGTTTCCAGCCCGCTTGTGTATCCTCTAGAGTTCTAATAAGCCTCGACGAAGATCGACGAGATACCTTGTCATTTTTCCTACCACCTATGGACTCATCTCCCAACCCTTCGGTCAGTACTTTTCCCTAAAACGTGAAGAAGAAAAAAGACCGATTCACTCGAAACGCAATTCCTCCCATCTCCGCAGTAAGATAGTTTTCCGAAATTATACTTGATATATTATTTTCCTCGCAAGGGCCGGGCTGTTAATGATTTACGCATCAACACCGCGACAAGTAAGACAGCCCGGGCACGAGAGAAAGAGAAATATAAAGAGCGTGCGAGAGAGCGAGAGAGCGAGAGAGAGAGAGAGAGCGAGCGAGCGGGAAAGAGCGCGAGAGGAGAACGCGTAGTTCGGTAGCAGCAGAGATAGAGTCCCGCCGAAAAAGCCGCGTCCCGTTGCCGCCGTGATCGCGATTGGTCAGTTTAAGAAGGTTCCGGTGGCGGGTTCGCAGGCGCGTCTCTCCAAGACTTTCCATTCACGGCAACACAGGCCGAGTCAGAAAGTGAGAGAGGGCGAGAAAGAGAGAACGAGGGGGGGGGGGGAGAGAGAACCCTCCGGACCGCGATCTTTCTTGATTCCCATTTCGAAATAAAAAATTCAGCCCACATCGAGTGAGCAGAGGAAGAGAGTGAGAAACACAATCTGATGCGTGATCGTTGTATGCAGCATGGTACTTAAAAAAATATATATACATATATGCGCGGGCGCGTGTGTAGAAAGAAGAGAAAATAAAATATCAAAAGCGCGAAGTAGGAGAAACGTGCGGGGTTGGCAAACTTTTGTGGCACTATATATACACATATATATACATAACATAGGTGTATGTGCGTATCGTAGGTATATCTATCTTTATATATTTCTCATCTCTGTTTCTTCTTCTGCGTCTCATTTCAACTCGTGATTAAACTGGCGTAGGTCGTCTTTATCGTTCTCTCCATCTTTCCCACTCGGCTCTCTCGTTTTATCCCCTCTTTTTCAGCTTATAGGCGCATGTATATATATATATATATATATATTTGGACGCGCGCGCGTGTGTGTGAGAGAGCCTCGCCGTCGACACAGCCCGAATACCCGAAACGGAGTATACCTGGCGGGCTTTTAAAATCGCTTAGCATAATCCGTTGACGATGTATGTATGCTCGTAGCGTATGCATAGACGCGTATACACACTTGTAGCGTGGTACTGCGTGAATCGGGCGGGAAGGGCACGAGGGAAACTACGAGAGCGCGTGTGCCCGCCATTTTTCACGCGCAACTTTGGCGCGCACCAATCGGATTCGAAATTTCGAACGTTCGGCATGGGGGGGGGGGGGGCGACCTCGTGGCTGAGGACCGCCACGGCAAACCCGAGGAAACTATATACGACGGAGAAGGCGACCAACGCTTCTCACGTACTGCTCTCGAGCTCGCCACTCGCCGCCGCGGAGACATCAGATCGTCTCCAACCGTTGCATCGTGAAGATCGTGAAAAATTCTCGTTTACCTTTCGGCTGTTCGCTCCCATCGAAAACCGAACGCGAATCGTCGGTCGGCTTGGAAAATCAAAGAAAAGAGGAAAAACGTGGTCAGAATTGCGCCACGGTCGAGGACTAGCGTTCCGTTTTTCCTACGACGTTCGATAATCTGTTCGGTATTGTTGCTCTATAATCGGGAATTTTGACCAAAGTGCCGTGAGGCGCGCGCGCGCTCACACGGGGCTCCCCTCCCGATAGAGAAGAGAGGGAAAAAAAAGAAGAACGGGAGAAAAAAACAAGCGAGCGTGTGCCCTAGAGAGGGAGAGAGATAAAGAAGAAGAAGAAACGAGGTGACGCCGCTGCGAAGATGCTCGCCGCGTCACTACGTCGTGAAGTGCATTTTGGCAACGTGTTAGCCTCGAGGATGCAGTCCCGTGTGCCGCGGTGCTTATTCGGCCCGCCGAATTCCAAGGAAACCGCCGAGATGCTTCAGGACGCCCTTGACATGGAGAGAAGCAAATTCGCCAAGAGATGGGGAGTCGATCCTTGCTCCGAGGACAAGGAAAACTTTCAGAGGAAATACGAAAGGGCCGAGACTCGATCGCCAAGGAAAAATCGCCCTCCGCCTTATTCACGACAGACGAGCATTCACGGTGAGCCTTGCATATTTTTATATTTTGTTTTTTTTTCGTATCGAGTCTATCAAAGGGGCTTTGCTTATTTTGGAGTTAAAGAAAAAGCAACGTCGACATCTTGCGCGAAACTTCTTTGTTACTTCAAAATCTGCAGTTCGTGATTTTTTCTACGATTTTTTTTCTCTACTTCTAATTGTTTCTTCGTGCGGAGTGGAAATGAATCCAACTCGCGTGTTTCTTTCGTACGTTCGATTTTTTCCATCGTTCTCTATGCTACGTTGGAAAATATCGGGGGATTGACGAATAGCCCGCTTCGTCCATCGTACAAATGCCCAAATCACATTGCTTTGTCAACGAATATGATGATGTTGGTTCGATCGCGAAGCAAAAATCCTAACGAAGCATGCACGAAGAAGAAAGGGGAGAGAGAGGGGGGGGAGAGAAAGAGAGAGAGAGAGAGAATGCCAAAGACGCGACATACAACGTCGTGGCGTCTTGGTGTCCCGCGGCAACGGGGACGCAGTTTTGGCGGGAAATCAGTTACCCATGCCGCGCCAGTCTCCACAACAGTCGCGCGGCTGTGCAACGGGTCGTCTGACTGTCAGGGGCCGGCCGCGCTTTCAACCTTCTCTACGCGCCCACTTTCTCGCAGTCTCGAACTTTTTGTCGTTGGGACAATATTTAAAAAATTTCATTGCCTACAATTTTCCCTCACATTCAGAGTTTGAGAGGTTCGTTGACATGTTTTTAGGTTCTGCATTAGAGATCTCCAACTTGAATAGGCGAGAAAAGATAATCGATTATAGAGAAAGTGAAAAAATGTCGTTGCATCTCAACAGTTCAAACTTCAACATGACACGTTGTGTACGCGGGTTTACTTTTTTCCTCCGTTATTGATCCATTTGGAGAGCCGTACGTACCCCGCAAACATTCCCCTCGGCTCTCGAAAGGATGACCCGAAAACACATTTGGTCGGGTCATTGCTTTTCGCCGATTCGTCGATAGCCGAATTCGGCGTCAAATATTTGAGGAAAGCTTCGGGTTCCTTTTCAATTCGTGGGACAAAGGATCATAAATAAACGTACAAGCGGGCAAATGTTAGAAACACTTCACGAAGACATCTCGAAGTACTTGAACTTTGGCGAGAGTACGAGTGACGATGCATTTTTCAAATTGGGAAACGAGGTTTGCTTAGTTCGCATGCAGTTGACAATTCATTTTTTCTATTGGCCAATTTTTTATCGCACTTCAAGGAAAATGCGCAAACGTTTTTTTACGATCCTCCATCTTAAATCTCACAACCTAAATCTGCGACCGAAGATTTTGGATAGCAATAGAAAGGAGTTAAAATAAATAAAAGGATTTTGATGCCAGTCCAGCGGCAGAAATTTCGATACCGAAAACCAGTTTTTTTTCTCAAAGTAGTAGTCCGAATCGGTATACATCATATATTGTATTATGATTTAATTACCAGAAAAGTGTTCGAAACAATCTACGTCATTGACATTCCTCGATTTTTTCCAAACAATTTAAGGGAATTACGGCATTTAAAATTTTGTTCGATCTCGCGATTAAAAGAGAGTCATAAAAATCGTTCCGGTCTTGACAATTTAATTTATCGAATTAATAATTATCTACATAATAATTCATTTAATTAATCTCCATAGAGAATTCAATTGTTCTAATAGCAATAGTTCTACACGGAGAAAACAGGAGCCTCGAAGTTTAGAATTAATACTATGCTTCTAAAAAAAAAATATCATTAAATAACAAAGGTATTGAATGGAAGATAAAAATTGTAATTATGGTATAGTAATAATAAAGAAATTTAAATTTTAACGTACGATATGGCACGTAAACTGATACAAATAATACATTTTATTCGGCATATTGTGGTTTTTCGTAGTATTCAAAAAATATTTTGCCCACGTAATTGGAACAATTACTTTCCTAGTATTCTACAAAAAGTACGGTATAAAGAGTCATATTTTACTAATCAACTTCGTAATAACTTTCGCTATACGCCGAAGATTCATGCTATACGTATAGTAAAATCCATATGAAAATATAGCGTGTAATAAAGGTTGGTATTTTACAAAGCACGCATTATTTTTACTCTCCAGCGTATAGGACTCGTGCCTATGCGAGAATATTTTCAAATGTAATATGCACGCATCATTTTTACCATACGGTGTGAGAATCATTTTTACACTTCTATAACAACGAGTTTTAGAATTTCCGAACTGGCAGTAAACTGCTATATTTTCTAGCACTGAATATTAGAATTCTGGCAATGAGTGTTAAAATTTGAGGCCGTATTTTTTTCCGTGTAGTAGAGATCTTTTGCGTACTTTCTCTCGAGGCTTTTTACCTTTTCAATTTATATTTCATCGCTAAACCTTCTGAAGGTGTTTTTATTTGCATGGGTAAACTTTCTTTCGTGAACAACGAATTCATTGAATAGGGATGTCTGACCATTCGTATGTCTGATCATCATATTGATTAACGCAAGCGGGAATTTTTTGGTTCTCGGCGTTTTGTTGCTCAAAACTTTTATCGAATATTTCATTTTATTCATATACATATATATATACACATATACACACACACACACACACATATATATATATATATATATAGCGGGAGCGTTTTTAGTATGCTCGGAAAATTTTACTTATTTATTTTTATATTTTACTAATTATATAAATAATTATTATCCCTTGCGTGCTGTAAAAATACTAAAAACGCTGGATAGTTAGGTTATTCGTGATTATACTTCGCAAGCGGGAGCGTTTTTAGTATGCTCGGAAAATTGTACAGCACGCAAGGGATAATAATTATTTATATATATAAATAATAATTATTATATTATTTATAATATAATAATAATATATATAATAAAATATATAATTAAAATTTTACAGCACGCAAGGGATAATAATTATTTATATATATATATATATATAAAAATAATTATTATCCCTTGCGTGCTGTAAAATTTTCCGAGCATACTAAAAACGCTCCCGCTTGCGAAGTATAATCACGAATAACCTAACTATCCAGCGCGTATGGCATCGAAAGCCAATTGCCGAATCTTTCGAATACTACATATAATGAAATTTCTCCACTCAACCAACTCCACGAGGATCTTGTAAATATATATATAAATGTATACAAATTTGGAGACAAAAAAATCCGAAGCTGGTCCTCAGGCTAATTTAACGAATCGAGAATAACGTCGCGCAATTTGAGTATACTCTGGGAGCTATAATTTTGCATATTTTTTTGTACCGAGAAATGGCAAGAGTGTTGATAATTATGGATATATCCGCGGGTTCGATCGACCGAGGAGTTTGCGAGTCCAGACAGGTCGAGGGTGAATCACTGCTTCGCCCTGATGGAGATAGTTCTGAGTCACCGCGCGCGCGTACATACCTGAAGGCCTCTTATGACTCAAACCCTCTTTCGGTCTTTGGTCATTTTTTTTTCCTCCGCGAAGAGAACGCGACGTAACATTCTTCGAGTGTTTTGGTTACCGCTCGCGCTGCACGGAAGGGGAGTACAAAAGAATTTTTGTTTCAACGAGCAAAGGGCAAAGTTTGATTTTTTCTTAACCTGCGAAGCATTCGGGAGATTCCTGAGCGGCGGGAGAACGACCAATGGAAGGTCTCGCTTATCGGAACTATTCCCTGAGACAGAGATTAGATGGTAGGCTGACTCTGGACTAGTCCAACTTACCGATCGAGAAGTAGCCCACCGTCAACTATTTTAAAGGGCCCGTCCCTTTTTCCGACCATTTTCTCAGGTGAGGTCGGCCGAGACGGTGTCAAATGTTGACACCTGTTGGTCGTATCGCCGTTTCCCACCCTCGTACTTCTTGGCAATCCCTTGACATAGACGGGATATTCTCGAGACTCTCCGTGATCCGAACGCCCACGCCTTTTGGCCATTTTTTTTCCCACGATTAACTCGAGAAAATGCACGCGATGTATAGTCAAGTATAGTTTAGTTACACGTGTGAAGTCACCTGTTTTCGTTTTCCTCTACCTCCCTCCCTCCCTCCCCCCTCGTGCTTGTCTTGACTCTCGTAACGCACAGAACTGCAAGGTCGAACGAACACCTGTTCCATCGCACAATACGATATCGTATAGATATATCCGAATATATCGGCAGGCGAAAGAGCGTAACCCACATCGATTTGCACGTTAAGTTATGCGAATTACGCGCCCTGCCGCGTAGATAACACTCGACGTATATACTCTCGCACTATTCGAGAGAAAGATAATTGGCCGAGAATCTTTCGCTTTACCGATCGAGCTAAGAGCGTGAGGAGCGATTTCACTGTAGCACAAAGAATCCAACTTTAGTTTCGTAAACGCACACATGTGCGAATGTAACGGAAATTGTTTTAAAAATTACTGTGCAGAATGATGTGGCTGGTATGGTTCGGAATGCGAAAATAATTTTTATTTCTTCGTATCGTCGTCGAAAATCTTATGTTTTGCCTATTGACATTGTAGATCGGTGATAAGGTTTCTGAAAACATTCACGTTTGTCGGCTAAGTGTGTTAAAGAAGAAGAAAAAACCTTGGACGATGAAAATAACGAAATTGTAAATTTTCAAAAATATTTTCAGAATAATGATAGAAATAAGAGAATAAAAATATGAATTGTCGTTGCGTTTCGACGATGTGAACTTCAACATGAAACTTGTACAAAATCGATGAGTGGACGGGATAATTCATTATTCCGATAAACGTTTAGCCGATATCACGATGGTATTGGCTATATTTGATTACGACGAGTCGATGATCCGATTTTCATCGGAGCCACTCGAAGGTTCGTCCTCGACGAGATAACGTTTCTTTGTTTTCGAGGGCCACTCATATTTTCCCAATGTTTTCGTTTATTCTGGTTTCGCACTCTCCCTCTCTCGCTCGGAAGATATCCTCCCGAAGGTCGGTGAAGTCGAAGTCGAAGCCTTCGCTACTTAGTCTTCTTTATGATTTTCTGGTTTTACGATCGGTAATAACGTTACGAGAGCTACGGGGGCCATTGTGCCCCGAAGAATTCTCACGAGATACGAGCCCCGAAGGCCTGCGCTTCTCTCCCGTACCAGCGGGATATATCGAGGTGTACGAAGTTCGACGACCGGCTGCACGATATTATTCTTATGCGGAATGGCCACGACGACGGCGAAAGAATAAGACGTTACGGGCACGGAGAAAGAGAATTTTCGGTTCGTACGGCAGTGCGGCCCATTCGAGAAGGTACACACGCAGGGCCAGGAATCTCAGGCGAAGTTTCGTTAAATCCTCGGCGATCCCGTGGCCCGTGAGAATACGAAGGCCCGAAGGAAAACAGCCCTTGCGCTTCCCGGTACGATTATTCGATGGAGAATTAAGAAAAAAAAAAAAAAAGAAGAGAAAAAAGGAACGAGACGAGGGAGCTTGCAGGTGAAGTCTTTCTCGTAGACGCGATTTTTTTTTCTCTCTGCCCCTGTCGTTCTTTGTGCATGGAATCGGGTCGTGAAGATCGAGCCACGTGTGCCTTTGCCTCGAATCGCTCTCGTTTAGTTCGTGTCTCGCTCGCGTCGTTCCTCGAGCGTAGATTAATACCCGTACCCACACACACTCGCACGAGCTCCGGCCCGACCAAAACTCCCGCGAACGGGAGAGAGAGAGAAACCGGGAGGGGGCGGCATTGTGAAGAGAGAAAAAAATAAAAAGCCCCGAGCGACTCGAGGCAGTCGCCTGAGCTGGCACACCGGAGAAACTGTCCCGCCGAAAATTGTCGGCTCTCCCGCTGCAAGACGCGAGAAAAGCGCGGGAAAACAATTTTTCCTTCTCGCCATTCGTCATGAGTTTTAGGAAAACGAGACATTCTGCGATAGTTAAGGATGTTGAGTCCCTATGAAACATGTCAATGTTAATTGTTCAATAAATAGCTTCTTAATCGTCATGAAATTTTTACACGACCTCCTGAATACTTCATGTAAAAACATACCAAATTTTCCGAATTCTATCATCATTGTTTCAACCTCCTTGAGGGTTGAAATAAAAAATGATAAGAAAATTCGGAAAATTTCGTATGTTTTTGTATGAAGTATTTAAGAGGTCGTGTTGAAATTTCACGACGATTAGGAAGCTCGTTATTAAAAAATTAACATTTTGTTAAGAACAATTTTTAAAAGAAATAAAATTTTTTTTTTTCTTCTTTAAATTATTCAATTTTTAAAAGAAATAAAAAAGTAATCCATTAAAATTAAATATATATATATATTTTCCCATTTTCGGTAAAAAATCAGATGATTCAATTACCGTAACTCGAGAACTCGGATTTGTGGTACAATTTCAGGAATGGAAAATATTGTCTTTCTCTATTTTTAATGCAGAAGAATTATTTGAGATTTTTTTCGACATTTTTTTCCCCGTTAAGGATGTTGAGTCCCTGTGAAACATGGTAATGTTAATTGTTCAATAAATAGCTTCTTAATCGTCATGAAATTTTTACACGACCTCCTGAATACTTCATGTAAAAACATACCAAATTTTCCGAATTCTATCATCATTACTTCAACCTCCTTAAGGGTTGAAATAAAAAATGATAAGAACATTCGGAAAACTTCGTATGTTTTTGTATGAAGTATTTAAGAGGTCGTGTTAAAATTTCACGACGATTAGGAAGCTCGTTATTAAAAAATTAACATTTTGTTGAGAACAATTTTTGAAAGAAATTAAAAAAAATTTATCAATAAACTTCGTTTTGTTTCCGTTGCTTATATTGTAGATATTATAAAATTGAGAGGTCAAAAAAAAACTTATTGCAAAGTTACATCAGTTTCCATAAAACAACATTTAATTATTGATCGTTAATTGTTCAATAACGGGCTTCCTAATTGTCGTGAAATTTTTACACGACCTCGGAAATACTTCATACAAAAACATACCAAATTTTCCGAATTTTATCATCATTTGCGATTTGGGACTCGACATCCTTAACGATATGAAAAGGGCGGAAAAAAGGGGTGTGACGAAAAGTGCGAAGAGGAGATTCTCGCGTAGCGGCGTTGCCCAAGAAAACAGATGTTTCAGCGGTGGCTCGTATACACGAGGAGTCTCGAACATCTCCGGTTCAGTGGAGAATGGACGGCTTGAATAACGATCGAACGGATGGGACTACGAAAAGAATGGAAAGAGAGTGAGCGGGCGAATAATAGCGAAAGAGACAGGGAGAAGGAAAGAACGAAAGTGAGAGAGGGTGCTTGACCGTACACCATATGGTGTACCAATGAAGTTCTCCACAACTTCTCTCTCTCTCTCTCTCTCCCTCTCTCTCTCGCTCGCTCGATGTCCCGTTCACGAAAAAAGGAAAAAAAATGAAGAAAAACAAACAAGACGGCGAAAAGAAATTAGGCATAAATCCAGTCAGAAAATAATATTCGTACAAGCAAAAGCTGTTCGGAAATGATCTTGAAAATCTCCTCGTATAGATTCGAACGATCCAAGTACACTTTTGTTCGCGGCATCCGCGCAGATTCAAGCTGTCGTTCGCTTATTTTTACGACTCATCGGAGGCCCAACAAAAAAGCTCACGCCTCGATGTCTATAATTACACGAAAATTGGAGGTAGGAAGAGGAGTCGAAATAATAGCTATCCGGAGCAATCTTACAGGGAGGGGGACCAGCACGAAAGAAAATAAAAAACGCGAGCCTAGGGAGAGAGTGAGGGGGAGAGAGAGAAAGAGAGAGAAAATCACGTTCCTGTAGGCGGATCATTGGCTTCGCACCTGTCCATAGACTTGGTCAAGCTTGTGTGCGACACTTTTTCTTATATCCACATATGCATGCGTGCGTGCGTGTTCGGATTGATCGTCTTGTGTGTGGCGAGGTGAAACGAAGGGTCTCTTTGGGCGAACGGAGACTCAGGTGCTACCTGACCGAGGGAGAATGTTCCCTTAGGGTGGCTCGATCCTCGAGGGGAGCCGTCCCCATCCTCGTCGTTGTGTCGTGGCTTACACGCCTTGTACAATCCCTCAAAGACGCTTGTCCAAGTTCTCGTCTCATTGTTGTGGAAATTTCCCGTTTAAGGTGTTTCGAGCGTGCGTGTGCGTACGCGTCCCAAAGGTACCACATTGGCACTGCAGGTTTTTATTTCGTACAACCTGACACAATCAAACAAATACATGTGCAACGTACAAAAAATTGGCGAATCTCGAAGTGACGAAGAAAAATTTTTAAATAAATATGAGGTTGCAAATCTATTGCTTTAT
The DNA here is from genome assembly GCA_951751655.1 of Ophion costatus. NCBI lineage: Eukaryota > Metazoa > Arthropoda > Insecta > Hymenoptera > Ichneumonidae > Ophion > Ophion costatus. Next base: position 48,253,375 of record OX632359.1, on the reverse strand, counting down.
GCGTGACGTATGTTTTGGGAAAACGTGCTACCTTTATAATCTTTGAGTATTCGTGATCGAAATACATTTCAATCTAATGAGACTCGAGTCTGTATCGTTGGAGGGCAACGAAAATTACCTTTGTCACCCGCTCGAAATCGTTTCTGCGGCTTTCGGCTTTAAAAAATCCCTCAACCCTGGCACGCTAATTTGGAGGGCTGCGATCAAAGTTTGCGGAACAACGTTTTACGTCATAACAAAAATAAGGAAAAAATACGAGTCTGAATTTTTGTTGCGATCCAACGTTGCGAACTTTAGCATCATTTATTTCTGCAGGGAGATTTTATTCGTAAGAGTAAAGAGAAAGCTTCGAAGTCTTGTTTCTTTTGGAACTGAACTCTCGAGAGTGATCAGTGAGATTTTCGAATGGACGCTCGCAAGAGCTCCAAATACTCGGTACACCAGAAACGCCAATGAGCAGCAATTTCCAATTAACTCGAGGCATTATTATTTTCGAGATGACACATCTTTCGAGACAAACTACACCATTTTTTTCCTTTTTTTCCTCCACACGTAATTGTGCAATTCTCGTTCGATGCTCCGAAAGAAAAAAACGACTAGTACAGACTCAAAAAGTTGCAGAGACTTCCGGTCAAGATGCCTATATTTTCCATCGATCCACAAGTCTTGACATATTTTTGCACCAATCAACGTTTGGTTCTATCCCCCGCCCCCTTGACCGTAGAATTAGTCGTACATGCTTATTGCCAGTTGTTACCAGGCCAACCTTACTAACTGCTTGTTCTCCTTCTCTGTTCTCGCTTATACAGAATACTGGAGAGTGCGAAAGGTTTGCGAACCGAGCAAAAAGGGCCTCACGGTTTCTTCGGAGAACACGAAGAAACAGTCGCAGGACGTACAAAAATCCGTGGGATCTCCCAAGTGAAAGGACAACAAAAGGGGGCCGAGACGAGCTCCGGCAGGATGGACGAGGAGCCGGAGGGAGAGAAAGATGCGAAAATCATCGACGTTGTTTTTGCGAGGCTCGAAAAATCGGGAAACGACGTCAACGTGATCGAAGATTTTCCATTATTTATGTGATCGACTCGCGCGTCGACGACCTGTATATTCATTAATTATAATCGTTATTACAATAAGATCTAAGCCACGCGTGATGCGCAAAGTGAGCTCAGTTGAGACCGGATATAGCCCTCTATCGGCTACCATACAGACATTATTTAAACACACACACACACACACACTAGGTGTCGGAGTTTTCTGTGGTACTCAACTTTCCGTACTCAACGACGAGTCCTTTATCGCCCTTTTTATTACTTTCGTTTCCTCGGCTTTTGTTTCGGTTTGTTTGTAAATAACTCGATTAAAGATTAATGGAGGTTTGGGTGGTGCCACCGGGCGGTATCGCAGCGTGATTATGGTGAGTCCAGAGCGAAATCTTCGATCCCCACGCGACCGAGTGAATTACTTTCGTCGAGATCGGAGGTGCTCCCACGACTCGAGAACAATTATGTACGAAAAAAAAAAAAAAAAAAATCTATATATATATATATATTTTTTTTTTTTCATATATATATATATATATATATTTTTTTTTTTTCATATATATATATATATATATATGAAACTAATGTGGAAGCAAGAGGTCCGTTGACGTTGCGGTGGCCCACCGGAAGCCTGAAACTGTCGATTCGCTCAACGAAGCAACGATGCAGCGCCTCCAAAGACTAATTAATGAACTAATGAAGAAACAAATGTATTAGTTACGTATAATCTCGGCTTAACCGAGACCCGCAGCGCCAGATCCTTTCTGACATCTCGATATAAGATTAGCCAATATTCTAGTCACTTAGTCGTTTAACGTCAATCGAATTCAAATTAATCACATCGATGAATTTTTGTATATATATAGATATATAAAAACGCATAAAAAACAACAACAACGAAAAGCGTTGGGCAGTTTTGTCTTTACCCTTCCGAAGAAGCGATATTGTGAGAATCCATCGAAGCACGAAAAAAATCGTTATTTTCGAAAATGTTACCTAGGTGTAAGTCCTTAAGAGTAATAAAATCGACGAAACTTTTCCTTAACTTTTCCTTAACTTTGACTTTTCTATAAAATAACTGCGCGACACGGTCTTACTCTTACGGTTACAGTGACATGAAGAAAAAAAATGTATTCCTTCGCGTGATAACGAAAGAGTTGATAAAAATGGATAATCGAATCAAAATAACGGACCAAGTTGTTTAGCAACGCGCTAAAATACCTTGCAAGCGAAAAAACAATATTTATCAATGGATTATATTCCATTGGCTGTTGTCGGCCGGTAAAAAACGATAACCGTATGCTTTTTACGATCCTTGATTGAAACATTGGCATTATCGATTAACCAGCATCGCCAATTAATTTTTTCCAGGCGTGAATAAATCCAACAATAGTTCATCTCCGAAGTTTCACTCAATTCCACTATCGTGAATTTAGCCACAGAGTTGACACCTTCCGCTGGCATATATTCACCACGCACATTGACAGCAGAATACCAGCTCAGTTCGCGATTTTAAATGACGATAAATTATCGCGCATTTCGATTGACCATAAAATTCTGGCTCAAGTTTGCGATTCTCTATGAGAACGGTGGTTAAATGATCGATATGTTAATTTTTTTCACGATAAGGAAATACTCGATGTATCGAAACTTCGAAGTTGCACTTTTAACGGACGCATCTACATCTAGAAAAAAAATCAGTGTTCATTGATATCAGACGGTGGAACGTTTGACCCTGCTTAAATCGAAAGCCTACTCCACGGGGGGCTGCTGTCAATTATTATCAAAGAGCTAAGGAAATGTCAAAATCGGACTTTTAGCCTCGGCCACGGAATTATGTAAATTCTAAGGAGCAGAATTCTGTAAGTACCTTTATTTTTATCGTCCCATTTACAATTGGTTAAGAACAAGACAAGTATCGATCGAACCAAGACTGGAAAAGAACACAAGAGTTAACTAAATTTTTGTGATAAAAAAATGCGCTCTATTTGACCCAGATGTAGCTAATATTAAAAAAAAAAGTTCTCCCTTTCGAATTGACTCGGCTAATATCGTTGGAATGCAATTTTTTTCAATTTCTTCATTCTCATTGTGAATTTTTTTTTACTCACGTCATGAATCGCTAATGAAAATGCGTCCGAGTATTTCAGGGTTTTTTATAGCCCAAAGTAGCAAAAAAGTGTATTAGTTGAAAAAAAACGAATTCCCGTTGCGTTTCAACTATGCAATTTTCAAGATCATCTCAAGCAGACCAAGTCCATTTGTCGAGGGGGTCCGAGGTAAAAAAATGTACGAATACATCAGGCCATACTTTCAACAAAATACAAATCAGACATGAAGATATTGCCGCGATAAAAATAAATATTTCATAGCGCGTGTTTCTACAAGAAATCAAAGTCGGCTCAATGTAGACCTCATCACGTTGACCCCGGACATGGAATCGATAACGAAACGGGAACATCCCCCGCGCCATATGGAATGGACGGATAAAGAGACACTAATAGGCTCGATCCGACCATTAATCTTTGGGCTCCGATTGTAGATAACGTATTGTACTCGGTCGCGTGATTAATTACACAAATGGTAGCAGCTCCCACCGACCTTAATGAACAAAAATTTTACCGACGATCTGTATCGTTATCATTAACAATATTGTAACACAATCCGTACTGTTCCATTTTCTTCACAATCAGCCTCGGCACACATACAGCGAATGAGAAAAACGAGTTTTAAGAGATCGAGAATAGCATCCTGTTAAACAAACTGATGGAACTTTATCGCAAGTTGCGCAAAAATTCGTTCTCGTAGAAAGGTGAGGATTCTGTTACATTTAGAAATCCCAATTTTCAATAAATGTCTAGCTTGATCTTGCAATGATTTTCGTTGTATATCAACGTTCAAATTTTTACATATTATTCAAAATCTTTCTTTGTAGGTTGAGATCGTGGACTTTTGATAATAATCCTATAAATAGACATATGAACGATTTTCGTAGCTCAAACTCGTCAAATAATTTCATTGCATTCCAACGATGCAAACTTCCACGTTATTGATAGACTTTTTACCACTAGATCTTTTTGGAATTCGACCTAGCGTCTTCTCAGTAGCTATACACTGTTATGGCTGCACGAAAATGAACGAGTCTGACCATTGCCTGCGATCTAATTTAAGACTTGGAATTACATCCTTTCCACCTAAAAAGCGTTGAAAAAAAGTGTTGAAAAACGTTCAATGCTGCACGCGTCCGAGTAGAGCGCCTAAAAAACCATACCGCCAAAAGATACGACTGACAAAAAATTCAGTAAGATATTTTTTTTTTTTTCATTGGCATGTTACAGACGCTCTATATCGTGAACACGTGTAGTTCAGCCCTGCCCGAGGCAACTGCCAGCTGGCTACTACGCATGATTCATAAAATTGTCGAATTTTGATTAAAAAAATAAATAAACCTTGGATTATTGGACACGTGCTATCGCCACGTGTCCACCAGGTCCTTCGTTGACCATATCTAGTATTTTTTTTCCTCCACATTAACGCAACCGCGTGGCTTTTCAAACCTATAATTATGCGACCGGTTCTTTTTTGTAATATCTGACGGCGAATCTCGCGTGTGTCACCCGACCACGTGTTCACTCGAAACGTATACGATATATGTATATGAGACACTCCGAACCAAATCACTCTCCGCTAATTGGATATTTTTTCGTAAATTATTCCAAGTGTCAGGACTATGTCCCGAAGTTAATTGACTAGAATAATTTTTCAAGTTTTGCATAGTCTCAGGACAGAGCCCTAGTAAGAAATATATTATTTTTCCGAAAAACATTGCGTGAGAATGGACTTTACATGTTTCATGACGTTGAAGTTTGCATCGATTGAATGCAATGATTTTTTTCTTCATTTTTCATTTATTTATTATAATTTTATCCAAAGCTTTCCTTTGTAGCAAATAGGGGTCGAAACTCTAATAAGAATACGTAAAAATGTTTGAGTGATTTTCACACGCAAACAAGATTCGAACAAGTAAAAAGAACTGATTTTCGTTGCATTCCAACAATGCAAACTTCAACATGATCGTTTGTCAAAGTATGGTATTTCCGATGATATTTTTTTCACCACTGTAATAAAGCATCGCGAGGCATGATGCGAAATCGTTAATACAAAGAAAAATGAGGTTCCTCTCGAGGTTTTATTTTCTTTTTTCTTATCCTTTTCGAGATTCGGAACAACTTTCATTAAATATCCGTCTCAAATTATACAAAAACATTAAGAACAACGAAAGGTCTTTTTTTTTAAATTATTAATCGCAACTGTGTACCAATAAAATGTTCCACTTGATTTAAATCTCATTGCCAGGAGGTCTATCGTATGAGTCTACTCACACATAAGCACACACGCACGATATACCCTACCGGCGAGAAGGTTTCGGACGAAAATTCAAAAAAGTTCCGGAACGATTTTTTATGCCATTTCGCCGACAGTTGACACAAATAAATTTAATAAACGGCACTTTGGAGGGGAGGAATTCAGCTTCGTTCCGTTTCATGTCAATTTTACTGCTTTTTTACGCCTAGTAAAACTACGGCTGGTTTTAACGGGGAAAAAAATGTCGAAAAAAATCTCAATTAATTCTTCTGCATTAAAAATAGAAAAAGACAATATTTTCCATTTCTGAAATTATACCACAAATCCGAGTTTTATTACCGAAAATGGGAATATATATTTAATTTTAATGGATTACTTATTGAATAAATTTAATTAATTAGTTTTATATATGCATGTGTATATATATGTATGTATATATACATGCGCGTATGTGCATGTATAGACGTATAATTGCGGAGATGGGCGAATCCTTGAAAATTAGGCAGCTGAGGAATGAGCCAGGATGGATCGGGGCCGCATTTTGTAACGTACCTATCCACCTGGAGACCCTGGGTGGCGTATGGGGGTTTGGTGATTCTCTCCGGTGTCCCCCCTCCCACCAATCGCCCCTCGTAACTCCCTCGCATCGAGCACGATTGTGGCATTTGGGACGACGGGAGGGAAGGGGGTGTAGGATGACCACGCAAAGCAGGAAGAGCGAAGCCCGTACACTTTTCTGCCATCGGGGGATGCCTGCCTCGTTTTTAGATTGTAATATTCTCCGTTGTCCGTGAGCGGGTAAACATGCGATTTGAGCTCATCGCGCACCCCCATGGCACGCACGCGTACACTATCGGTCAAAAATTCGTTTTACCTTACTTCAGAACGCTCGTGTTCGAGAACAATTCATTCAAACTTAGCGACTGTCCATGGGGATATTGCAATCGGGTTGATTTTTTTATTCTCATTTTATTATTTTTTTCGTGGTTGTTGTGAAGTATAGTAGATGGTAATTGACGTTCGATTTCGACGGAATTGAACTTCCAGTATTGGAGTGCAATAAAAATGGCTTTTTTTCATTTCCAAAATTTCTCTTAGCAGCTTTTGACTATGAAAATCCCTCAAACACTTTTATAGATGCTTGTTGGTAGATCTGCAATTTAAATTTGCAAAAAAAATCTTTGATATCGCAATACAAATACGGAAATAAAAATATGAATTGTCGCTGGATTCCAACGATGCAAACTTCGATACCATCGCTATTGAGTGAAAATTCGTTTTATTTGTGTCAATGGTGCTCTAATGAATCCTACGAGTGAAAAAAAAATGTTCCCAAAGGAAAATCCGTAATTATTATTCAATCGTGATAAGTCCATTTTTTATTTTACCTCTTTCCTCGATTTTTGTCTCTAATAAGAATCTTGAAAAAAACATCCGAGCGATTGGTGTATGCGCAAAAAAAAATGGCAATCGAAAAAAAAATTATTTTCGTTGCGTTCCAACGAGGCAAACTTCAATATCACGAATTTGTTTGTTCGCCTCGAAAGAATTCTTCTTTTGTTTTCTTTTAATTTTTGGTTATAATGGCTTCGCTATCTTTTTGGAAAAAAAACACTCTCTCCCTCGCTCTCTCAAAACAACTGGTCTTGCGCAGTTGACTTTGACAGAATAATTACGAGACGACGTAAGCACCAATGAGGATCATATCAGCCTCACTGTGGCGGCGGTGTTTGAACTTTGAAAAGTGACCGAGTGCTTTTGACCGTTGGTGTACCCGAGACGATACGAGCTCATGTACGTACGTGTTGAGGTACGTAGGGCGAGGGAGAAAGGGAAAAATCGAGCTTGGGGGTGGCGGTTGCAAGGCACGGTTAATTATAATGGGCTGTGATGCACACCGCATCGAGGTCTCGTCGGAACTAAGGGGTGTGGAAGCGCTTAGGGAGGTAAAAGGGGCCGGTGAACGAATACGTGAGATAAAACGAGGGGGAGAAAGAGATAGAATTGAGAAGGGAACCCCCTCGGGTGCGCGCACAGTTTGCCGCAGCTGGTATTCACGTGTGCGGCTTTAATGGTTGTCATCCTAGCCGGGCTATTTCGATAATGCAAACTAATTCCGTAATAAGCGAGCGCCCTCTCCCTCACCTCCGCCGATATGTATTCGCGCAAACTTATGAATTTTAAAACGACCGGCAGTCCTAAATTGAAAGCCTCGCCGATTGAATATCATAAGAACCGTTTGTATGGATCCGCAATGACATTGAAGTGTGCCCCCATGCAACGAAAATGCATTTTCTTGGCCATTCCAGAAAACAAAAATCACCGAAACGTTTTTTAGGGTCCTCATTGGAGATTTTAAACTTGCGAACAAATTTATATTGAAAAGATATGTTACATATACAGGCATTGTTATGTATACGGGGTTTCCACAGTTTTTCCGTACCCTCGGCAAACGCGATATAGTGTTACTTAAGGATGTTGAGTCCCTATGAAACATGTTAATGTTGCTTGTTCAATAAACAGCTTCTTAATCGTCATGAAATTTTTACACGACCTCCTGAATACTTCATGTAAAAACATACCAAATTTTCAGAATTCCATCATCATTACTTCAACCTCCTTAAGGGTTGAAATGAAAAATGATAAGAAAATTCGGAAAATTTGGTATGTTTTTGTATGAAGTACTGAAGAGGTCGTGTTAAAATTTCACGACGATTAGGAAGCTCGTTATTAAAAAATTAACATTTTGTTAAGAACAATTTTTAAAAGAAATAACAAAAAATTTATCAATAAACTTCGTTTTGTTTCCGTTGCTTTCAGTATATTGTAGATATTATAAAATTGAGAGGTCAAAAAAAAAACTTATTGCAAAGTTACATCAGTTTCCATAAAACAACATTTAATTTGTGAATGTTAATTGTTCAATAACGAGCTTCCTAATCGTCGTGAAATTTTTACACGACCTCTGAAATACTTCATACAAAAACATACCAAATTTTCAGAATTTTATCATCATTTGCGATTTGGGACTCAACATCCTTAAAACGGCTGCGGACGCAACGAAAGTTGGGTTAGATTAGTGCGGGTAGGGAGTAGCAGGAAAGGTTTCTATTGGGAACGGGTAATACGTGAAAACCCGCAAGAGTATAAACGTTGGAACTCAGAAAATGAAATCTCGATAAACCAAGATATATTTAATGTAAAGAAAACATTTTTTTATACAAAACAGATTACGATTGAACAAAAATAATTACAAAACTGGCAAGATGAAAAAATAAAAAAGTTCTCTCGTTTCGAACAATGCAACATTTGAAGCCACAATCTACACATTCATATTCGTTGAAAGCCAGGAAATAGAATCTATATAAAATAAGATATATCAAAATAAAAAAAAAACTCTTTTTCACATAAGGAGGATGATAATTTTTTAAAGTTATAATTAACTAGGAAACTCGATAATCCGATAATTTCGCTTTTCTTCTCATCCATCATCCGATATAGAAGAATAGTACAAATCACTAGATTGAAGTTAGCATCGTTGGATCGCAACGAAAATGAATATTTGCGAACTTCCCAAATGTTCCCTTACCAGACACAAGCTACGAAAATGGCGCAAATTTTTTTCAAGGATCTCCATTTGACGAACTTCTTCAAAGTAAATCCGCAAAATATTATTGTGTATGATTATAAAAGTATAGAATTAAAAAGAATTTCCATTGCATTCGAACGAAGCAAACTTCAACCCGTTGTTGAAGTAAATCGTTGTTTTACTACAGCGCGTTCGTTATTGAGCGTCAAAAAACTACGAAACAAAAGGTCATATGAAAATCACGGGGCAACTTCGTACGAAACTCATTGCCTTTTTCGACAAAAATGTGATTAATATTGCACAATGTTTCGGAACGTAAATTTACTAGTGAGCTAATCCTGATAACTCATTGTCAGTATGGCTCTCGCGTTGCCGAGGCTACATTCCTTGTTATCGACCGTACAGTATCGAATGTCGGATTACAGGGTCAGGGTATCGGTGTCAAATGCATAGACACAATGGACGATTATTATTCGTGAATCTGCGATAATAAAACGCAGATCTGTAGAGAGAAGAAAGAGAGAGAGAGAGAGGCAGAGACGGAGATAGCGAGAGATGCGTAGACGCAATAAATCATACTCGTTGGAGAATCGATCGTCCTGTGCTAGCATCAAAACAGGACGTGGGTTCGTCACACGTAACGCCAAATCGTCGTCGTATCTTTTTCACCCGATCTCTTTAGTTTTTTTTTAATGGCAGTCGCACTTTATATCCTGTTGATCGATTTGAAAAATGAAAGATCGATAGTGTTGGAAAAAATCGCTCTCTTTCTCTCTTTCTCTCCACGCGCCATTGGCCATGACATCGCTTAATAAAAAAAAGAAGAAAAAAGTAGAAGGGAAATACCGATCCTCGCGATATCGCGATACGAGTCTACAATGTAGATGAATATTAGACATTTTAGATGGATATTAAAAGTGTCAGGGGGCCATCGATCATTCCACATACGGAGATGAATCTGTGGCCACAGACTTTCAATCCTCGCGTGCAGAAATTTTGCTTCGTGAAAATTGCTCGCACACGAATCCCTAGGATCTCTCGAGCCGATCAGATTCGTCGCACTTTTTTTTCACCGTCGCACGCCCCAAACAAATAGGGAACAACGAATCGTCGTTCTAATATGCTCCGCGAAGCTATCGCTTCGTTATCGAACATTTTATTGCGACCGATCGATCACTCAACATTTTTTTCCATCGCCTTGCAAATGACTCTTCAACGGATTTTCTTGGCGTTTAACGGTCGAGTAACGGCTCGTTCATTCGGATGTGTTTACGACAAATATTGTAAAATAATCGTGTATTATTAATAAGTAAAGATTGAGTGTCATTAAAAAGTGAAGTAAGTAAAATTACTGTTTATTACACATCCGGCCGAGATGAACCCATTACTTTTTAAAGGCAGAATTTATTTCGACCAGGTATTTCAACGTGATCGTCAAGTTCGCATCGTTGGCATGCAACGAAATTTGTATTTTTTTTTTGCTGCTGCCCAAAACATTTACCGACAATTTTACGGTGTAAAAATTTGACAAAATCCTGAAATAACGTTCGAGTGATACACCTGACCTGAGAGAGACGAAAATTGATGGATAACAAGCTGATGATTAAAAATAATGAACTTTCGTGGAATTGCGATGATGCAAGTTTCAAATCGTTCAAATGCAACTTTGCATCGTTAGAGCGCAATGAAAGTATTTTTTACATACTCAAAGACTTCTTACAGCTAATTTTACCTGATAAAAGACGTCGAGCATTTTCAAGATACTTATTTGGAAATATGCAGTTAATATGTGCGAAGAAATCATGTTCGGTGAAGCGATAAAAATTAGCGAGTAAAAATATAAATATGAAATTTCATTACGTTCCAACGATGCAGCAAAAGTTCTTTCTCATTTCTTACTTTTATTATCATCCAAAATCATCTTTTCCAGATTTTCGATGTATAACCAAAATCCTTGTGTCAAATATTCGCGCGAATTTCGTGGCTTAGGGCTACTAATGAAATTTGGCAAGTAACACAAATAATTTTCGGTGCATTACAACGATAAAACTCCAACGTCCTAACCAACGCCTCCGGTCCAAATATTCTACCTTACGTGGTTGTGGTTAAACTGCGAAGAAGAGAGGAAGATAGAGAGAGGAGAGAGAGAGAGAGAGAGAGAGAGAGAGAGAGAGAGAGAGAGAGAGAGAGAGAGACGAGCATAGAAATGTGGGATGTGATTCTAAAAATACGATGCTTCGAGAAAACACGCCTGCAAGGACCAATTACATCGTTTAACGTTCAAAACAATTCTGCAGCATGCATACGAAGTCGGAAAAAAATGAAAAAAAAGAGCCACGCTTGGTGAGCTATCTTCGGGCATTTGCTTATGGTACAAGACAATTATCCGCCCGAAAGCGAAACAAGCGCGTTCGCGAGAGACATATAGGAATGGCGAAACGAAAGAAAAAACCATAGCGACTGAGAAATTGCAGCAGGAGAAAAACGACTGAGAAATTCCATACCTCGAAAATTCCCAACGCTGAAATTATAGTCGAAAGTTATGGGATATAATTAGCGAGAATTATTATTTCGGCGAATAATACATTTTCCAAGTTCGGATACAGAAGAGGCGCTTAATATATGATTGCTACTCTTCCCGGCGTTTGGCCATTTTTCCGTACGAATACGATCTATTAACCGAAAGAAACTACTGATGAACTATTGATGAAACCTTTCGCTAATGACGTTGAAGGTTGCATCGTTGGAATGCAACGAAATTTTTTGCTCCTCAACTTCTCAAATTTCCATGGTAAATCAGGAGAAGTGTTCCTACGATCTTCATTTAGCGATCTACAACTGCGAAATCTGTAAATGGTAGTTTGGATAAAAATGAAAAATTATAAAAAAAATTTAGCTGCCTTCCAACAATACGAGCTTGAACCCCTTTTTCGTTTTCGAAGCAGTTGGATATTCCAACGCCGAAAACGCTATTACCGATATTAAAAGTGGCATGTGACGATATACTCAAATTTAACGTTACAAAATTGGAGTATGGAAAAATGAATTTTTTCAAGAATTTCCGCCTGTTCCACCCGCGTTTGTCCCATTTGCTGTAAATCGACCCTTGCAACTTTACTGACAAGGAACATCCCTCAGGTGTCCGCCTCCGATTTTGTTGAAACTCATATATGTGATAGAGCATAAAAAATGTTGAGACACGTATTTTTTTTTATCGGCGGAAAAACGGTTTTAAGGGGTGAAACGCGCCCTCGAAAATAGGGGTGTTTTTCGTTTTTCGTTGATAATGGTATCGTTCTCATCTCCAATGTATAGTACACGAAAAAATAAACATTGTTGCAATTTGAATTTTTTTTATATCTCATACCGTTAAAACGTTATCGACGAAAAACGAAAAACATCCCCATTTTCGAGGGTGCGTTTCACCCCTCAAAACCGTTTTTCCGCCGATAAAAAAAAATACGTGTCTCAAAATTTTTCATACTCTATCACATATATGAGTTTCAACAAAATCGGAGGCGGACACCTGAAGGATGTTCCTTGTGAGATTTAGCTTTCTAAAAATCCGCGATAACTAGATCGACCGTATTTTTTCAAAGGGAATTCTCATAATTTCATCCTTATCGGCCGTAGTTTGGAGCAAAAATCGGAAAAAATACGCGAATATTTCATTGTAAGAATATTTTCAAGAAAAATCATCGAAGCGGCGGTAATGAAATAGTTTTCAAAAATGGTAGGTATACCTATATCAGTCTTTGCAAAACACTCAATGACTGTTAAGAAGAAAAGGTAAAGTTTTTGTTCGTCTACGATAATAGTAATAATGATTTGTTTGCAATAAAATATGTGGGTACGCTCATAGTTCTTTCCCCCTATAATTCCCTATATTATTGTTACTTATGCCTAATTTCAGGGGGAAAAACAGGGTGCTCGCCTTACCCTTTGCGTGCTCGCGTTGCCCAGAAGTCGTGCCCGCTTTACGCCACCTCCCTGGGCAAAGCGAGCATTCGTCAAAGTTTTCAATTGGTTTCATTCTTCGTATTTTGAAGATTTACTGGAAATGCGTGGATGTACTATTAAAGTACGATAAATTTGGCACCCGATAGCAAAAAAATGTATCAATGTGACATTTCATAACGGCTTTATTAAATTTCCCTTCGAGTGCCCGCTTTGGGCCGCCTTCCCCTATAAAAAAAAGTGAAATTTTAATTTATTCCGAGAATGATCTAATCCATCAAAGTGCCGAATACTCAAATAATCAAATATTTTAGTTTTTCGTGTCAATGGTTGATAGACGACTTGCGAATGAATCCCGAGTCGAAATTTAGACCCTCCTTTGAATGCTCGAGAACCTATTTCCTTTGTAACGCACAGACCGCCGCCCTCCTTCGACTCCCCTTGAACCTATATGGAGAAATTTGCACCGTTGGCGACCCTCCTTTAGCCCTACTGAACCTTCTATTCAACCTCCTGGGCCTCCTTTAGGCCTATGGCTCTGCGAGCCACCGGTGAAAGGAGTCAAAGGAGAGTTAGTAGGGCGAAAGGAGGTTTAAAAGAGGGTCTGTAGGTTTGCGTAAGCATTAAATCAGGCTCACTAGGGTTTAAAGGAGGTTCAGATGAACCTACTAAACCTCCTTTGAGTGAAAAAGTCCAATTTCTGCCACTTTTGGAGGTTCAGTAGGTTCTGATATACATGTTTTTGAGATTTCCATTTGAACCTCTTGAACCTCCATTGAATGACAAATTGGGATCGAAAGGAGGTTTAAAGGAGGGTCTAAATTTCGACTCGGGATCATTCCGTACATGTCCGACCGCGCTCCTTTTTATTGTTTATAATTTTATCTGTCCGACTGTCGCGCCTGAAGTGAGCGCGCCATGATCGACATAAATTTAAACGATGAATATCGCGGTCGGTCGCGTACTCGAAGTTTCAAACTGGGGGGATGAGCCGGTCGACGATAAATAAAAGGTGGAACACGGCTAGCTGCGATATCGGCCAAAGGGTTGCAGCAGGCTTCGTTACGTACAGTTTGACTTATGGCGCCCAAACTGGGCTGCCGTTCCGACCTTATACCTGTGCATAATGGAGCATTCACAATGCCATTATATCGTTGGACCTAATGAACTCGTCCCGCGACATTAATATCGTCTTCGCGTTCAACGGTACATGTCGTCCAACGGAAAGACCAACTAAATGCATCATTTTATATGTTTACCCTCGCCTGTCCTCTTTTTTCGTCGTCCCTGGGCGTACCTCCTCCCTTGCCTTTCTGCCCTCGAAAATGTCGCTGGCACACGTTCTCTCGTCAGCCATTGAATGGAGATCCTAATACGAGCACGTCAGGGACCGAGCGGACAGTTATTTATGCAAATTGACGTTAATGCTCGCGGTCTCGCAGTATACGCGTGTCCTTCGGGAGATGCACACTCGAGGGAGAAGGATGTGTCGGATAAGAGGCAACCGGCATTTCGCCAATTAAAGTCCATTCATGGCACAGCTCTCTGGCCGCCCGTGCGTTATTCATTGCGTTTTTTTTTCTTCGTCTTTTTCGGCAATCGCAAACCGAAAAATTTCTACTCTCGCAACAATGCCAGTTGAGGAAACCGGTTCGGATGAAATTTTACGGATTTTCAGCGCAACCGAGAAACCGTTAGCGACAAACGGTGTACATCATCGTGGACGAGGCAAAGTGAATCTCCCCCTCCCTCTTGATATCGTCCGGAAAGTTCCCAGCAGTGTCGGCGAGGCCAATTAAGGGGGGATTGTCTTTTTTTTCGCAAAATTTGCCGCTTTTTGGGAATTTTTTTGTGAAGAAAGTATACAACGAAAAACTTGTGAAACTTGGCATATAGTTTTATTGATCTGTTTGCTACATACAAAAAAATTTTTAAACAATTTCATCAAAAAATCCGCCTCCCACCCCCCTCGACGCGCGATGGTCCTTTTTTGATGGTGTGCACGATTACAGCCTTCACGTTCATCCTGCAACAAAAACCCAAAAAGCATTTTACTTTAGACACATATAGCTATCGTTTGATGAAGCAAAAAAGCAATACGTTTAATAGTTTTTTATTTATAACAAAAAATCGATCAATTTTTTTCGAAAAATCGATACTTCAAGTTCAAAACGTCACCAAATCGTCAATTTTTTTTTTTTCCCTTCATCGAACGATAGCTATATGTGTCTAAAGTAAAATGCTTTTTGGGTTTTTGTTGCAGGATGAACGTGAAGGCTGTAATCGTGCACACCATCAAAAAAGGACCATCACGCGTCGAGGGGGGTGGGAGGCGGATTTTTTGATGAAATTGTTTAAAAATTTTTTTGTATGTAGTAAACAGATCAATAAAACTATATGCCAAGTTTCACAAGTTTTCCGTTGTATACTTTCTTCACAAGAAAATTCCCAAAAAGCGGTAAATTTTGCGAAAAAAAAAGACAATCCCCCCTTAAGTTTCAACTTATCCGCGGTACCCTCTGTTTGTATCTGTTGCGCAAAGGCATATTCTGGCATTCTCGCTCGTAGGACTCGCGGTGAGAGGGGGAGAGAGAGAGAGAGAAGCGGGCTGCGAAAAGGGCGTGAGCCGCCCTCACGGTAAAGCCCAGGAGGATATATCTCGAGAGGCACCTTCACGAGAGTACTCGAGACAGGGTCCCACGAGTACCCCGGTTGTGATCGTTGGACCAAGACCACCGCAAAAAGCTTCTCGCACTACAGAGAGAGAGCGAGAGAGAAGAAAGGGAAAAGGGCTGGAGGGAAAGCGAGAGTGAGCGAGAGAAGAGCTTCGCGAGTGAGAAAAGAGCTGGGAATGACCAAGAGCATCCGGCAAACAAAACTCTACAGTGGTAACTTCAGACGAAGATATCGCCTCTTTGAATTTATCTCACGGTGATGAAAGACCCCGGCTATCGTGATTCTCTTGGGAACTCTGGGCGATCGTGAGCGATCGATAATAAATGGATTTAAGCAGTCCGATGTTGCCTGCAATGGGAGAGAAATGCCCATTTTGTCAGGTCGCGAAACGAGCCCTGTTTTTACGAGCTATTCTTACCTAAATTTGCTTCGAAAAGTTGAATATAAAAATAATTAGATATATACGTCGTAGGCTTTTGAGAAAAATTATCAGAGGCTTGTGAAAGTCCTGCACGTTTTTCTCTGCCCAGCCCTAATTTATTTTTCGACGCAGTCGTTGGAAAAAAGCGAGTCTACTCGGGCAACGGAATAACGATGTTCAAGTTTGCATCGTTGGAATGCCCCGCAGGTCGGTTCTTTTTATTTGCTAAAAAGTTTTTTCGCCCGCTCGAGATTACGATAATCACTCAAACGTTTTTACGCATTTCTCTTGGAGATCAATAACCGTTATTTGCAGGGAAAGCCTCTGGATGGTAAGTAGAATAGAGGAGTTGGAAAAATAATAATATCACTGAATTCCAGCCATGCAACTCATTTCTAAAATGAGATTTGACATTGGAATAAAATTACAATATTGACATTTTCCGGTATGTCGAAACTCAGACGAAAAAGAACCAAAAATGGATTAAAAAAAAGCAAATCCTGTGAGAAAAAGGTTAAATCAAACAGAATTGAACGCGAGTGCGACAGTTGAAAAGCGACCGTTCGTTCGAAGCTCGCAGTTGCCAATAATTTATTCCCTCGGCAAATTTCTCGGTCGTTCCGGTTGCGTGACGACCGTTAAAACTCACTGTTCCAGAGACCTATTCCACCTGACGAGTCTGCCTCCCAATCGCGGCGTCTTTCCCTTGCCCCGCGTATTATCCTGCAAGTGCGATTCGTGTCCGCGCGCTTCTCCCCTCGGCGAACCTTTTTTGCCCTTTCTTTCTCGTACTTAAATTTTCGACGAATGCTTTTTCTCTCGTCCAAGCTCGACGGAGCATGGGAGGAGTCCAGCGTAACATTGTTCGCCAGAGCAAGCTTGGTGGTCGAACGATACAACGAGCAAGAGAGAGAGAGGAAGAGAGAGAGAGAGAGCGGAAATGCGATTATTAGTACCTTCGCTTCTAAGATGTCCACGGGGAATTGCTTTTGAGAAACGCTGTCTCAAGTTTTCTCGCGATGTCTTTTGCACCAACGACTTTTGTTTTTTTTTCATTTCACTGGCTTTCGTAAGTTTTCGTTCGGTGCAACGAAGCGGAAAGGTCGTTTCCGTCTTATTTCACGAGGTCCACTGCGAGTTCCACAACGAATCGTACCAGACTTTTCCGACAGAGTGGTAAACGTTTAGAATTCAAGTTGGATTCGTACATCTCGATAAGGATCCAATGTACGAGCGAGACGTTTTGCTATGGTGATCCAACGCGATGACCCATTGGATTGCCATCGGGAAATAGGGGCCAGTATGAGAATCCAATTGAATCCCTACGATAATATCTGCAGGGGCTTGAGGTCCGCGTTCTTTCCATTGGTATTCGAGAGGACAAAAAGAATCTTCGATTCGATAGTCAACGATTGTTAGAGATTAGGAAGTTGTATGCGGTCGACGTCACTCGTGTATAGTCCTGGTTACGCGAGAACAACGCAAGGACAGGATGCCTCGCCTAGATCCTGTCTGGGAGGTCGGATTTACCCGGAGCGTGAAATCACTTCCACCACTTTCGTAAATACGAGTTGAAATGGTAGCTCTCTCAGACGCGCGAGGTGTCCTTTTGTTTTTTCGCCTGTACGATACACACACACCCACGCACACTTTTCGTTGGTCCACGCTTTTGTTTCCTGCTCCGACGGAACGAATTGCTCGACAAACTAAATGATTAGTTGGTCTATCTACATCTTGCGGAGTGGTTATTTCACCAAGGAAATATCGTTTTTTTCATACTTGGCCGGTTCAGTGAACGATCAACTTCCTTCCTCAAACTTCTTAATTCTTCTTTTGCTCTCCTCCCCCCCCCCCTGTCTCTGTCGTTTTTCCTCGGCAATACGTCAGGCGTCTTTTTCGGCTAAAACCGAGATTAGAGCGAAAGAATACTTTTGTCACCGGTCATTGACACTGCGAAATTTTAGTAACTTTTCGATACATAAATGAAGCCGGACCCAAGCGAAGCAATTCGGCACTTTTCGAGAACGAGAATAGATTCAACGGAATCAAGTTAGAATCTTATGAACATTATATAATGAACGATTCGATACGTATTTTGGCTATGTCAAGGAATAATCGAAAACTGCAAATTCTCAATGTGCAGCTCACAGCTCCGAAAATATTGTATCTCTGGTTTGGTGAAGTGGAAGAATAAAGAAATAAGCTGAAGATAGAAAGTGGAGCCCCCTTGATGCCTACGGTAAAGCTGACTACGCGTAGAGGGTAAATTCGCTTTTGGCTTCCTGCGTAAATATGTGTACGATTGGTCCTTGCGCGGTGCGCTGTCTCGCTCGTGGCCAAAAATCTAAAACTGACCTAGCGAAAAGAGAAACGAAAAAGGGAGAAAAAAAAACGTAAAAATTGCTCATGCACGTGCACATGCACCCTGTCTCGAATTCGTTGGTGCGTTTGTGCACTAGTATGCAGGAGGGTTCGAGGAATCATTTTGGACGGAAATACATTTCTTTATACCAACGCATATATGTGTGTGCTCTCTAAGCCACACAGGCAGCTTTATTCCATTTTCTCCTCCAGTTTGACTCTTTCGTGTAGATATAAAGGTATATATATCTACCTATATATATATATATATATATATAGGTAGATATATCTACCTATATATAGATCTACCTATATATATATATATATATAGGTAGATATAAAGGTATATATATATATATATAAATAAAGCGGGAACGATCCCCTCTTGAGGCAAACTCCCCTTTTACTCTCCGCGGCGAGGGTGAACGCGAGAAATGTTCTAAAAATTCTCGAGTGACGTGGCTCCCGCGTATTTCAACGTCTCCCGTAGAATACGCGTGCATGTGCATGCGCCTGGAGAAAATCAGCCGGGATGTTGCATTGGAGGAAAAAAGTAGTGTGAGAAGTTGCATATAGTGGGGGAGGATGCACAAGCCCGGGCACGCGTATAGATCGCATTCGAGTGCTACGTACACGAAGAGCAGAGCATAGCGCTCCCGCGGTAGTAACACTCGAAGCCGCGAATAAGACGCGACTTGATGCGAGTTCTCTCCTGCATGCCTTATTCGCGTTTCTATTCGTACAAATATATTCGAATTTCTCGATCAGTGACATCTTGGATGGTCTTGGGCGTTGTACCCGGCACGGGACGTAAGAAAAAAAGTCCGCAAGTATGGGAGGCAGGTCAGATATAAGAAGCTTGGAATATTTGTCCCGAGAGAAAAACGTGTGCTCGATTCGAGGAATTGAAAAAAAAAATTTTACCTCGGACCATTGAGCTTTTGTTTAATTTTCGATGGGATGGTCCTTCGAAATGGAGCGTGTTGATTTTATTTGAGCGAAATTCGCCTGTGATCGAATATTACCCTTTTCTTAATTCATTCGCCATATTTGTTTCAATAAACTAGAACGTTTTATTGAAGTCTGAAAACGCGGAGAAACATTTATCACAGGAGCGAGGCCTGAGTAGATGATACTTGTTTGCTCGAGTCTTACGAACATTTTCAGCCGAATCGAACCTCAAAGCTACGATAAACAAATCAATCAAGTTATTACGACATAAAATGAATTATCTGTTTAGCGGATAAACAAATTATTGTCCATTTGGCGGAACTAATCCCAAAAGCTACGATTAAACATTGATCGAAATTATCACGACATAAAATTCATGATCCACTTAGCGGAACCGATCTCAAAAAGCTACGATACGAAATGGACGATCTATTTAGCAGGATTAGTCCTAGAAGTAACGATAAAAAATTGAATTAAGTTGTTACGACATTAAACTTATTATCTTTTTGGCGGAATTAAACTAAACCGAAAGGCTACGATGAAAAAATTCGTACCATGACGCATTGCTGCATTTGAAAACATATTTCGCTAGCAGTTGAAATTTTTTAACTGGTCTTTCCAACACGATATACAGAATGCGCGCGCACATAGCGCACGATATTTCCCGGCTTTTGGCTCGAACGTTTCCACCCTTTGTTAAAGCGCGAAAGTCATAATCCGATTCGAGATCATTAGGCGAATAATTTTGTACGCAGTGAAAAAAAAAAATTCGTTCATCCATCCAAAATTCTGGTCAAAATAGTGGTGTGAACTGTAGCTTATTCAGCATGTCTGAGCAAACTGTTAAAACAACAAAATTTCGAGACAACAAAATACATTTTGCACATACAACGATTTCTTTTTCTCAGTGCGATCGTACATTTTTTTGCGTAGAGGTAGCACGATGACACTGCGACTGTGACACAACTACTAGCAAATAGATATTTCTCCACATCTCAGCACAATCTGGGCCACATAATTGGAAATTAGGTTTCGGTTATCACCGCAACGAATCATGCTGGCGGCAAGACACAGGTGAGTTGAAAAACTAGACGAACGTACTGCCAAAGAACAATTTTTCATTGCGGAGCCAACTTTAGCGATTCGATATTATTGGAGACAAAAACGCGGCTTCTAGAGCATTTTTTTTACATCCCTGTACGACATCTGCAGCCTAAATCTGCGAGAAATTATTTGGGACGATAATACGAAAACAATACATACGAAAGAATTTTCGGTGCAGTCCAACGATCTAAACTTGAACGGCATGCGAACAGTGTAGCGTAATCCCGCCACCTGCGGTACACGATACATCCCTCATAAGCGCGTTTCAATAATTAATCCTCTCAGTTCATAATTACAATTATTAACCATCGTTAATCATTTAAATGAATTATCCAATTATCAAGCATCCTTCTTATAATTAGTCATTTAATTCCAAATATTAATTACTTTAATCCGTAATCCCTTGTTTATCAAGCCACCTGATAAGTGATCCTTCAAAATCGTTATTTTATTGGAATTTCGTATCTTTGCGGATTGAACTCGGATATTGTGATCCGGATGTGAAGAACTATAAAAGATGTTTTCTTTTTTTTTCCAAAATAGATGACAAAGTCTACGTGATATACCGCCCACCAGCGATTGATCATTTTTTAAATAAACGTTTCAATTAAACTTTTTAAATAAACGTTAATTAAACGTTAGTTAAATTAAACTTTTTAAATAAACGTGAGAAAAATCTGCTCGTGTTTTTTTTTTTAGAAAGGTATAAAAAACGCCCTACTCTTTTCCCCAGTCGCCCCTTGCAGCTTCGCAAGAGTCGGGGAAACGAGTTTACCTCGCGTTAACAAGGGAGCGTAAAGAAAAACGTATCAACGGGAAAGGCTGTATGGAAATTTCATTTGGATACAGCCTTTGATGAATTTGTTCGGTAAACATATTTATCGGTAAGGGCTTTTTCGGTGAAGGAATGAGTTCTGCTTGTAACGCGTAAGAGTACATAGGGGCGGAAGAAACGAAAGTATGTATCGTTTGGTCCTGCGGTGGTCTTGCATCCGGTAACTCTGTCTGCCACTCAAAGCTCGAGGTCTCGTCTCTTCGGGACACGCACTCGACTAACGTTACATACGGGATTTAAACGTGTTACGTTACCCGCGTGCGTGTCCTCTGGCCCCGTTCTACGCTTTTCTTCTTTCTTTTTTTTTCTCCTTCATTCCCTTCGTCGGTACTTGCACACGTACACGTACGCGCGTACAAAAGGGCAACATGGAATACGAAAACTCGAGGCTTCTTAAATTTCACGAAACTCTTGAACCTCAGCAGCGAAATACGTTGCTTTTTTCTTTTCTTGTGCTTTTTTCTCATTGGGGTTTTTTTTTCTTCAAATTCGAGCTTTCTCTTGCTCTCGCTCCGTTCATCTCGGAGCGTGGTTCCTGTCGCGACTCTTTAGGCATTTCATAGGGACGTCGCACGTAGGGAGGCTACATTGAAATCCAAGTGGATTCCACGCTATTCCTCCATTGTTGTCGTTTGAGAATTTTTTTAATTTCAAACTTCCAACCGGAATTTGTTGGATCTCAAAAAAAAAAAGATCTTTTCCTCGTGATCGCGTGCGCACAGTAGTTGGAAAGTTCCAAGATGCACCCACGTCTCTATAGGAATTTGTTAGGGATGCCGGACATAGTCCTTATCAGGATCCAATTGGATTCTGCTCCGTTCGATTCGAAGGTACGTGAAAAGTCACGAGAAAGAGTCATCCGGTGGCAACATAACCTGCACGCTTCGTGAGTGTGCACGTGCGTCGTCATACAATCTCAAAGTGCAGTAAAATAAAAAAAACAAACGAACATTACAGCGCATCTTGAGTGATGTTGTTCAAATCGATTTTCAAGATGTACTTTTTTTTCAACCGATACATACTTTTTCGAGACGAGACTGAGACTTTTTCAACATCCACTCACTTTGTATATTTCAATATATTTCACTCAATATTTTGTTTGGAAAATTCAGTGTACGGATGGCGACGGGTACATTGGATTCCATTGGGGGATACCGATTAGAATCCAAGCGTGACGTTTCAGTATGCGCATCCAATGGGCCGTTGCATCGAATCCTAACGACAATTTTTGCTCGGGTTGTGATGATATCTCGGTCTTGCCTACGGTGGGCGAAAGATTCGCTTATCGCTAGAAAGCTATGACGGGAGTGAGAGTGTACTGATACATTCTCCTGCTTGCTTTCGCACGTTCGGGAGAGGGAGAGAGCGAGGGGGAGGGGGAGCGAGAGCGCGCGTAAACTATCGAGGTCTGCGATTGTTAAGGGGGGATTGTCTTTTTTTTTCGCAAAATTTACAGCTTTTTGGGAATTTTTTTGTGAAGAAAGTATACAACGGAAAACTTGTGAAACTTGGCATATAGTTTTATTGATCTGTTTACTACATACAAAAAAATTTTTAAACAATTTCATCAAAAAATCCGCCTCCCACTCCCCTCGACGCGCGATGGTCCTTTTTTGATGGTGTGCACGATTACAGCCTTCACGTTCATCCTGCAACAAAAACCCAAAAAGCATTTTACTTTAGACACATATAGCTATCGTTTGATGAAGCAAAAAAGCAATACGTTTAATAGTTTTTTATTTATAACAAAAAATCGATCAATTTTTTTCGAAAAATCGATACTTCAAGTTCAAAACGTCACCAAATCGTGAATTTTTTTTTTTTCCCTTCATCGAACGATAGCTATATGTGTCTAAAGTAAAATGCTTTTTGGGTTTTTGTTGCAGGATGAACGTGAAGGCTGTAATCGTGCACACCATCAAAAAAGGACCATCGCGCGTCGAGGGGGGTGGGAGGCGGATTTTTTGATGAAATTGTTTAAAAATTTTTTTGTACGTAGTAAACAGATCAATAAAACTATATGCCAAGTTTCACAAGTTTTCCGTTGTATACTTTCTTTACAAAAAAATTCCCAAAAAGCGGTAAATTTTGCGAAAAAAAAGACAATCCCCCCTCAGTCCGTTGCTCCGATGGTGTGCTCGTCCGGGCCATCCTCTTGTGTGTTCACTGACCTCGCGCAACATCGAACCGAGGAACGAGGTCACGATGTCGGACAAACAGAGAGAAAGAGAGAGAGCCTTTACGCGACGCCAAACTCTGAAGTACATGATTCATTCGATGCCAGACGCCGTGACCCTCGCGATTCTATCAACGTTTCTTTTCCACGTTCGTCTTTTTCTTTTTTCCGCGTACAAGCTATACTCGCGTAGTCCGGGATCCGAACGAGGGCGACTCGTGGAAGCGTATAACGTAGTACAAGGCGTCGAGTTTTCACGCTTTTCCTAAAAATAGAACGCGAATAGCGAGAAGAGGGAAATCGGCAAGGGCGCGAGAGGGCTGCGAGAGAGCCGCCCCCTCCCCTCTCCCTCTCGGCCGTAACTATACGGGCGTCTGGGCCAACGTTCGTTGACTTTTCGCTGCTGCACGAGACAAGATTTCTCGTATGCACCCCTCACACAGGACGCACTCGCGTCTTGATAAATTTCACATCCCTCCGGATGTGAGAACACCCGACAGGAAACTTCGACAAGCGCGCGTGCGCGGAAGAGCGGGAGGGGTGCCTGGCGACTCTGTCTATATTTACTCTTGTGTTTTTTTTTTATATTTGCTGCCGCCTTCCCTGCACCCCGAAGGGCGAAAAGCTGTTGGGGACAAATGCGAGATCTCTATGGAAATTTCTCTCTCTCTCTCTCTCTCTCTCTCTCTCACGCGGAAGAGCTCAGTTGCTCAGATTTTTTGCCGCTTCCTTTTTTTATTCCCTCTTCAATCTTGCAGTAGATCAAAAGCTTTTTTCTTTCTACTCACCCAAACGAAGCAACGAACACGTTTCACGAAATATCTACGGAATCACGAAGATCGAAAGATTGCAGGAACGTACGCAGCCTTTCCGTAAAAATCTGCATTTTTTTGTAAGACGGAAAGAGACTCCTTTCCATCTCACAAAAAAATGCAGATTGCAGGGAACGAGGATAGATTATCGAACGAAAATTTTTCATCTTCATCGTTCAATTGCGAAGGTGCCAGTTGAACTGGGGACGCTGTATTGATAAATATCGGCTACACCTTTGAAATGCAACGAAAATGTATACTTTTTATCCCCCATTTTTTTAAGCGTTCAGGCTACATAAATCATTGAAGTTATCTTGACGATCCTTATTGTGTATTTATAACACGAAGCTGCAAAATAAGAGTTCACATAGTGATGAAAATAATGGCATGTAAAAATAGAGAAGGATTTTCGTTGCATTTCTACGAGGCAAACCATGACTGGTGTGTTTATCATTGTTTCGTCATTTAAAAAATATTTCTTGCAACATGCGTAATTCGCACGACTCGTCTGCAAAGACCAGAAATTGTTCCGAGACTCTTATCTTCAAAACGAAGATAAATTGATCAGGGAGTATCTAAACGATTGAATTTCACAAATGTCGAACTTGAGGATTGTAAGGGTTTTGTATGCTCATTAGGAACCCCTCTTAGTTTCGTCATGCCCGTTTGTCGCAGCTGAGCCCCGCGGCCCATACTCCATTCTTGTAGCCCTTTGATTTAAAAAGCCGAATTAATTCAGGAAACTAGCGTACCGTGATGACTTTGGAGTAAAATTATATCGGTAACTGTAGGATGGTCATTGGTTTCGGAGGGGAAAAAAGGCAGCCGGTTTTTTAACTCGCGAAGTTTTGTTCGCCACATTTTCGGCCCTCAATAAACCCTCATTTAATTTATACTTTTCGCGATTTATATGAACGAGCGCTGAATTCAAGAAAAAAAAAAAAAGAACCGCAGAGCGAGCACGCGCTCGAAACGGTTAATAAATATTTCTTCCGATCTGATATATCATAACGGTGGCGTAATTTGTGTAATAATTTTTGCCATGCTCAAGAAACCATAGATCCTTGCGTGAACGTCAAATCGAAAGGAATATCCGTCGGCTGCTTGTTTTTTCAGTTGTTTTTTTTTCGTCGGACACGTGCAATCCGCGCCGCGATAAATTCTCGTTAAATGGTCCGTCTGTGGAGTATACGACATTCAGATTTTCTCGTTGAATACATTTCAGGCTTGGCGGCGTAGCAGGAAGTGCCAGTTGGCTCCTCCGAGATTCGGCATATGTTCGTCGTTCCTGTACGGGTTTGTTCGTGGCCTCCTTTTCCTCCGTTTCTCGATACGTTTCGGAGCTCTTGCGTTTAGCCAAATGTATCCGGGAAGCTCGCGATATTTGTAATGATGCACTCGCCGTTCGGACAAATGTACGTACGTGCACGAAGGGAGGCCCCACCCTGAGCCCAGGCTGAACGAAAAGATTAGAAACTGCTGGTACTGCGCTACTCCAAAAAATGAACGGAACAAAAAATTTATTCAATTTTTTAAGTTTTTTTTTTTAAGCGCCGCATCTATGTCAAAAATGGTCGCATCGAGATGAAAAAAAGCATTTTTGAAGCTTCACGTTTCTAGTTTCGAGATCTTTCGGCGGAAAAAAATTTGTCAGCTACGGTTATCGTGCAACCATAAGAAATAGAGAAAGAACAAATTTCCAACTTTGTGTGTACTTTTTCCAAGGGTCCACGGCTCGGTAATTATTTTTCAGCTGTATGAACATATAGGTCGGTTAGCTTGTTCATTCAGCTTCAATTTGGCTTTTTTGGTCTCTCTGCTTCAATTTGTTACTGAGAAATCCGACTTTGAATGAAAAAAGATCCTTTTGTCCTTGATCATCGATATTCTCAGCAACCAAAGATCCCACAGGAAATTAAAGTGCAGTTCAAAAAAGTTCAATAAATTTCCTACAAGACGCTTTCATTGGTTTTTGAGGAAACAATTTATTTTCACCATTAACGTTAATTTGAAAAAAGTACAAAAAAATTACTTTTTATGGTTGTTCGGTAAATCTACCACTGCTTAACAAATATTGATGGAAAGACTAATGTTGTTAGGTTTTCTTTTTGCAGCTCAATGTACGTCCAAAATAGCTCTGTAAATTTTAGAATTGATCCATCGAAGCGTTTTTCTGGACCGATTGATCAAAGTTTTACAAAACATTTAAAGGAACAAGTGTATTGTTCCTGAACACCGTGTGATCATAGTCAAAATGAAAAGACACCAATTTTCTCCGACTTTTTTCACAACTTTGCACTAGTTGATTGACAGGTTAAGAAAAAAATCGAAAAATTTCAAAAAGATTAGTCTTTAGAAAAAAAACCGTCGCAGATATTATCGAGAATTATTCGCATACAAGTTCTCGAATCGACTAGCGAAAACAGCTTGGGGGTGATACCCCCAAGCTGTATTCACTGTATTCCCCCAACTTTCAATGAGTGCAATTAAAGATGAGTGAAATTACGAAGCGCAAAGGCCGAATCCTGTCTAAAATGAGTCGGTATGGTTTCCGAAAGTGTTTTTCCAAATTTAAACAAAGAAAAAAAAAAAAAATTAAAATTGTGCGAAGTAAATTAGACTTTTCATTTTGAGGATGATTACAGAATGCTTCGGAACAATACACTTGTTCCTTTGATTGTTTTGTAAAACTTTGATCAATCAGTCCGGAAAAAAGGTTCGATGGATCAATTTGAAAGTTTACGGGGCTATTGGGGCTACATTGAGGTGAAAAAAAACTGGAAACATTGGTCTTTCCATCAATATTTGTTGAATAGTGGTAGATTTACCGAATGACCGTAAAAAGTCACCTTTTTGTACTTTTTCAAATTATCGTTAAGGATGGAAAAAACCAATTCTCTCAAAAATCGGTAAAAAGGTTTTATAGGAAATTTATTCAAGTTTTCAAGGCTGTCCTGTAATTTCTTGTGCGATCATTGGTTGCTGAGATATCGATGCTCAAAAACAAAAGGATATTTATTCATTCAAAGTCGAATATCTCAGCAAAAAATAGAGGTTACGAGTCCAAAATTAAAAAAAAACAAATTGAAGCTGAATAAACAAGCTTACTGACCTATATATTGGTTAAACTGAAAAAAAATCCGGAGCCCGTGGGCCCTTGAAAAGGACCAAAAAGATTTGGAACATTTTTCTCTCCCGCTATTTCTTATGATCACACTATAACCGTAGCTGACAAAAAATGTTTGTCGAAAGATCTCGAAACTAAAAACTTGAAGCTTCAACATGCTTTTTTTCATCTGGATAGGACCATTTTTCACGTAGATACAGCGCTTCAAAGTCACTAAAAAAAATTAAAGAAATTTTTTGTTTCTTACATTTTTTGTCGTATTGCGTATTTCTATGCGGACCGCAAAATTATCAACGGAGGTCAAAAAGTCCTGTAATTATGGTCTCGTTCTTCAGTGAGCATTGATCGTGAAATTTTGATTGAATTAAAAATTTTTTGCCGTCGCTAATATTACGATTAACGGGTCTTCATAAGCTCGGTCGAAATTTAATATTTTTGTTTCTCATGAGAGTATTGGAACCAAGGATTTTTTTAAAAGGGTCCAAAATATAGCGAACATAACTTCGTCGGATAAAAAAACCGCCTGTCTCATTTTTGATCACCCAACGAATTATTCTCGAAAGTAATTATTGCGCGGTGCGGTTTGACTTGGAACTGCTCGTTGCATACTTTCTCAACATATTATGTCAGACCTTAAACCAGAGGGTTACAAGTGGAGTGCGGAACCCCAAAATCTGTTCCGTTCCCTATTGGTCAAATAAAATCATGACGTGGAACAATTATTATTACTTCCTAATTCACTTGAACCATCTCCACGGATCCCGGAAGCGTAGTAGGCAAATGGACAAACGCTCGAGCGTATGTACCGTTATTTCATGAGGAGATTTCTCCGTGACGCAGCTCCGACTCGGAGTCTCGGACGCGTTGCAACGCCCCTCCCCCCGCCTCTCTCTCTCTCTCTCTCTCTCTCTCTCTCTCTCTCTCTCTCGGATCCGTGGTTACTAACAGATACACCAACCACGAGAATTTTTACCGCAAGTTTGCGGGACCCGAGAGCGCATTCATTTTGTGAGAATTTCCTTCGATCGCACTTCCCACTGGTAATCATTTTATTACCTGTCCGTCTTCGACTCGCGTTTCCCGATTTTCATTAATATCCTCGCTGGTTCTCAGATCGTTCAAGTTTTCATCGTTGGAACCTGACGAAAATCCTTTTTTATACTTTCATTTGTTCATTTTCATTATTATCCAAGAGACTTTCTCGCCAGTTTACGTTATAGATTACTAATAAGGATCCTTAATGATATTTGATTGTTTTCGCACCCCAGATTCGCAATATCAATATTTTGGCGATTAAAAAACAATAAATTCGTAGTGTTTCAACGATGAAACCTTACAGCGTCATTGCTAACAACGAGCAAAAAATAACAGTCTCTTTTCAAGATGGCAACTCTGGCACTCATCATCAAAGTTGTAAGTAAAGTTTGGTACACGTAGAGTTCAAAGGATTTTTATTTCGAAAGGCGACACTATAGCTATCTTGTATCTCGTAGTGGGACGAATGTCCAGCGTGAATAGAAAATGAACATCGCGTGGCTCTGTTACAATGTGAATAGCGCATGCGTCCAATCCAATGGAATCTAGGCTAGTCAGTTGCAACGCTGTAGTCTACGAACGGGGAGGCTAATACTTGCCTCGCGACAATTTTCAACTGCATCACATCAGTTTCAATTGTGCAGCCTCCGTAAGCGCGTTCGAGCAAACGTCACGTGAGCCAGCTTGTCCCTTTGCTCATTATTTCTCTCTCTCTCTCTCTCTCTCTCTCTCTCTCTAGCTGTCTTTAATGACAACGTGTCGTTAGCACGCGTGCCTCGTGTGTCTTCAAATGGACAAACTCGCGTTTCCATACGACAAGACTTCTCTATAATTATAGGCAAAAAAATGTATTCGAGCTCATCGTCATAAGAACCGCATGAATTTCTACATGCATATACACACAAACCTAGACACGAAGAAAGATATTTAAAAGCCGTTATATTCGTTTGATATTCGCCGCTCGTGCAGCTGGCTCGTTTTGGAACGTCAATTTTTTTCACAGACACTGATGATTCTAGGGATAATTTGATCCTGGGAATGACCCCTATATAAATAATTTTATCCACAGATGATTTTGAAGACATTCGGATTTGAGTACTGTTGAGTACGGATACAATTGGCTACCATGGAGATGGTTCTCGAAGTCGAACGCTTAAAAAGCTGAGATTGAAGTTTGCAACATCGGAAAATAGCAGGGACAATGATTGTTTTTTTTTTTAAGCAATCTATTTGGCGAATTTGAGCATTGAACATCACCGAAGTATTTGTGGGGATTCTTATTTGGAGATCTACAACCGCAATCCACAAAATACGATTTTGAATTATAATGAAAATAAGAAACTAAAATAACGGAGAGAATTTTCGTTGCGTTCCAACGATGTAGATTTCAACCCCATTGAGAGTTTACACCTAGTTGAACATTTTTTAAATACCGTTTTCCGCTTTTCGACCAATTTTCATAGTATAACATTTCAAAACTATTGTCTGAAAGTTCCAAGTCGATCCGTTGAAAATTCCCGAAGTTATGGGCGTTTATCTGAAAGAGACTTTTTCAAAATCGCCGAGCACGATATTCTACACATCAAATAAAGGGGGGCTCGAAAGATTTAATTTTTTTTTCTTCGAAGCACAGTATTTTGTTTTTAGTTACGATAATGGAGGGTTTTTTTTCACCGAAAATCGATCCTTTCGCTTCGGAGTACGGTGGGAAAAAACACTTTTGTTAAATCCTTCGCCCAATTACTAGATTATTGAAGAACGTTTTTCAAACATCGCTCCGCACAAACCATTCTTATCTACCCGAGTCGAAATTTAGACCCTCCTTTGAATGCTCGAGAACCTATTTCCTTTGTAACGCACAGACCGCCGCCCTCCTTTGACTCCCCTTGAACCTATATGGAGAAATTTGCACCGTTGGCGACCCTCCTTTAGCCCTACTGAACCTTCTATTCAACCTCCTGAGCCTCCTTTAGGCCTATGGCTCTGCGAGCCACCGGTGAAAGGAGTCAAAGGAGAGTTAGTAGGGCGAAAGGAGGTTTAAAAGAGGGTCTGTAGGTTTGCGTAAGCATTAAATCAGGCTCACTAGGGTTTAAAGGAGGTTCGGATGAACCTACTAAACCTCCTTTGAGTGAAAAAGTCCAATTTCTGCCACTTTTGGAGGTTCAGTAGGTTCTGATATACATGTTTTTGAGATTTCCATTTGAACCTCTTGAACCTCCATTGAATGACAAATTGGGATCGAAAGGAGGTTTAAAGGAGGGTCTAAATTTCGACTCGGGTATCATATTTATAAATATTTTTCAATAGAAAAATGTTAAGCGCTGCTCAGAAGCTGCACAGGTTTTGGAAACGGAAATTCGCGAATATTCCTCTTTGTTTTTCGGCAACAAGCTATATAGGTGTAACCCGTTAAAAATAATCTTGGCCATACAGACGTACTTACATTAGTGCGCAACGTACATTGTCAACTGTTGCGCAGTTTAAACGGAAAAGTAACGAGTGCAGCGAGAAAGAAATTGAGAATAGTGGGTGCTCGTCCTTCCTCGGACGCTCGTCAACGAGACCTTGCATACTTTTATTTCGCATTTGGGCGCGTCAGCACGTGCGCTCGCATCATTATCGGTACTTTAAACTATTTTTTGCGCCACGCGAGTCAACGGCGATAAGATAAAATAGCGATATTATTACAGGCTCGGAGAGGTGCCGCGTGACGCGAAGGCTGCGCGGAGCGAAGAATATTCGTGCGCTGTTACATCTATCGCTTTTGCATGGTGATTATAGATAGCTACTACCTACGCGCTGCATAGACGAGGCGCGCGTTGCGAAAATTAGAAAGTGCAACAACGCAGGCACCGAAAACTTTCACCGCACGTTCGAGTCGACGATTTTACCGTCTTCAAAGTTTGTTTTTCCTTGTTTATTTTTCGTCTCTTTGAGACCAGCGAGCTGTACGAAATGCACTCTGATGGAAAATTCTTCGAATAATTTTCCATTCCTGTAAGCGTTTGTCGAA
Source organism: Ophion costatus (assembly GCA_951751655.1). Classification (NCBI taxonomy): domain Eukaryota; kingdom Metazoa; phylum Arthropoda; class Insecta; order Hymenoptera; family Ichneumonidae; genus Ophion; species Ophion costatus. Next base: position 48,221,910 of record OX632359.1, on the reverse strand, counting down.
TTATTCACTGCGTGAATAAAATAAGAAAAATGGTATTCGTGTTTTTTTTTTGCTACTGTACGAAAAATGTGCACGTCAAACATCAATAATGAATAACATTGAAATTTTCAAAGGAATACAACGGTTTGGAAAACAACGATTGTTCAAAAATGTCTTTATTTTTGTTATCGTCAAAAACGTTTTTTTCTTTTTTTTTTTGCAAATTGTGATTGTCGTTCTGTAATGAGCATAAGTTAAAATATTCCAGTGACTTTCGTGGCTTAAATTAGAAAAAAAAACGTTATTGTCGATTGACAAGAATTTATTTTCTTTGCGTTCCAACTATGCAAATTTTAATAAACGACGGACTAGGTACTCGACAAACTTTCCGAATGTGGCACAATTTTAACAAATCATTACGAAATCCAATATTAGCTCTTTTTCATGTAGTAAACAAAAGCGCTTCGTGCTATCGATTGAATAAAAAATCAAATAAAAATTCAGTTCAACCAAACGATCAGTTCAAACTAAAATGTTATTCAAATAAAAATTTCATTGAACTAAACGTTGAATCGAAATAAAGGTTCGTTTGCACCGACACTCAAGGCTTCGTCTATATTGGATTGAAAAGCGGAGACTCGAAAGTCCCTCTGGAACGGGATTTGCCCGAAAGAAGGAAAAAAAAAGTATGAGCACCATACTTTTTTTATACACTTTTATTTACTTTATTTTTTATATACACTTTTATTTACTTATATATATACACTTTGTGTATATATATATATATATATATATATATAAGTGTATATATACACTTATATACACTTTTATTTACTTTATTTTTTATATACTTTTTTATACATACAGAATACACCGTCCTAGGAATATGGAAGGCAACGTTGAGCGTTTGAATTTCGTGCAATTGAGGGTGCGCACCCCCGAGCTCGTCGACAAGGGGATGAAGTTTGTCGCGATGCGCGCGCAGTCTCGAGTGCAGCTCTCGGGCGAGACCGCCGCAGCCCTAGTCCCGTGGTCCACCCCCACGGGACACGTACGAGCGGAACTATCGATCTCGCGATACCTCGGCGTAAGGCTAACGGGGGGCGGCGTGTATTCCCGAGCCGCACACGACGCTCGATCGTTCGTCCGGCCATTTCTCGGACAAAATATTCAATCGCATTGCACAATTGTCTCGAGGTTTTGCCCAGTTGTTCGCAATCCGGTCGACTCGTCGCGTGCACTAGCGATAGACGCGCGCATCTACGCGAGACCCGCGGGCGACGATGAAAAACTCGCGGCAGTTCTCCTGAGGCGCTCCTCCGGTGTCTCGTGTCACTAGCGACCGCGACGCGCTTTTCCACCAAACAACGGACAACGGACAACGGACAAGACTCTCTCTCTCTCGCTCTCTTTTTTTTCTTCTGTTTTTCGTCTCTTTGTCATTTTTTTTCGATATAACGAAACGAACGGTCCAAGGCTCGATCAAGTGCAAAGGGATATCGTGAGTTTAACCAAATTTAAGGAAGCTTTCCAGTGTGACAGCCCGAAAAATCGCTGTTTTTCGCGATTTTTTTTTTAAAGAAAAAATAATCTAATCGGTCTGGTTTTTTTTTTGTATATTAATTGGGTATTGAAGAATACAAAACAATTTTTTAAAGATCGATTTATTTATTAATTAATATCTATAAAAATGATGAAACAATTGTTGCAGAAAATGCACTTGGATGTGGTGTCCACGTTGGGGGTCACAATTTTGATCTGAAACAAAAAACACAAAAAGATTATTGATCGGTATATAATTGGCTTTCGTGCTATGGAGGCTTTTTTTTTTTTTTTTTTTGCAAAAATGGCGCCGGTTTGAACAAAAAGTATCGATTTTAGCATTTTTTTTTGGCAGTTTTTTTTACAAAAAAATAGGAAGATGTCAAAAAAAAAAAAAGCTTCCATAGCACGATAAACAATGACGTTAAGAATATTGTGTAAAAAATTGAACTCGATAGCTTTAAAACTCTGCCCTCCAAGTTGGACACCGTTTTGAAAAATGCTGTTTCGAGAAAAACGCGTTCAAAGTTTCGCTGTAGCTGTAGCGCTCCGTTGCCTTCTTCCAAGAAATGCTGTACAGTAACCGAAATAATCTGAATTTCGGCATGAAAATTTCAGGGAATATTCGGAAGAGTGTATACTATTCGATAAAGCAAAAAAAAAAAAATCGATTTTTTGAAAATTTCACACTGGAAAGCTCCCTTAACGAACATTTTCAGGCATTCGCCGGCAATATTTTCCACGACTTGGGCAAACATTCCTCACTGTTGGTTTCACGAAATATTTCTTGCCAGCACTTGTGATCAATTTTACCGATGAAAATTCCATTATTATTGTTGTTCTTTTTATCGTGATGTTTATTTGTAGTATCATTGTTGTTGTTGTTGTTATTATCATCATCATCATCATCATCATCATCATCATCATCATCATCGTCATCATCATCATTGTTGCCATTGTCGTTGTTATCATTATTATTGCTCCTCTTATTATCGTTATTATAACGCCTTTTCGTATTTTTCTTCTTTTTGTTATTGTTATAATCCTCGCATCTATTACAACAACTAATATTATGATTGTTTCTATTTGTATTATTGGAATACAATGGAAAGCGTTACGAGCCAATCTTCGATAACTCGTTAACGCCGTCATCTCCGACAATAAATATGTGCAAATATTTTTTTGATATCCAGCGGCGAACTGCTGAACGTTGGCGGTAGAGAATGATACGAAAATGAATGGGAACGCGTGTTTGTAAAGCGTTGGAAAAAGAGTAGTTGGACTGTGTATACATATCAGGCGGATACCACGTGGCCGTGAATGATGCACTTTGAATACGTGAATTTGAAGTATCGCCCCCACTGTCGTCGAATATCCATAAGTGAATATAGTAGAAATGAGTTTGTTTGTTTGGGTTTGTTCGGGTTTGTTTGGGTTGTTTTCCCGCCATTTCTGGCACTCATTTCTACTCTATACTCATTTATGGATATTCGGTTATTGAAATTCGACTTATGGAAATTCGACCTATGGATATTCTACCCCAATCGTTTCCCCTTGACTACATAACGAAAGAATCCGCGATAACGTTGTTGCGCGAATTTAATTAGGCGCGAGTAATGAACGAAATTAAGCACATAGTTGGAATTGAGTGCACCGAAGGAAAAACCGAAATAAATCACTAAGCGGACAATACCAATTAACTATTTATTGAAAATTCAACATTCGGTTGTTGCAACAATCATTTATCCATCGAACGAACGTTTGGAAGGGAACAGTCAATTGTTGGACGACTTTTGGCATTTAATTAGATTCAATTGAAATTATAGATAACTATTGTTTCGGGGACAATATTTGCTATCAACGATTGCTATGAGCGAGGCCAATTTGGAGATTTCATTAGAGACAGTCGAAATTAGGGAAAATGATTTTGTGAAAAGAAGATTTGCCGTCGAGCAGCGCCAAAACGAACTGGAGATTTCATTGAAACCAGTGAAAATGATGACGCTGAAGTTTGCATCGTTCGTGTGCAACATTTTCATTTTTTGTTAACATTTCATTTCTCGAGTTTTACGCTTACCTGTTCAAAGCCTTCTTTTTTTGCAAATTGAAGTCGCAAAGATATCTGAATGATTTTTGCAGACGAAAAAAATTCGCGACAATTAAAAAGAATGAATTTTCGTTGCATTCCAGCGATGCAAACCTGAGCGAAAATTAGGGAGACCGATTTTTGGCGGAACATTTCTCCATCGACGAATTGCCCTTGGGAATTTCGTCGAAGACAATTGAAACAAACGGAAATGATTTGTCGAATAAATATTATCCCGTATTTCGAGCATTACCGGAAAATGCACCGGCAATATTTGCCCCGCGGACAATACACTGCGCATAGGACGTAAGTGAGTGCATTCGGTGAACAATCCTTGAGCACCACCTATACGTCCATCCAACTCTCCCATAAGTAGCGCCGTGTTTTGAATTGCCGGAAGTAACGGTACCCGCGCAATACCGATACATCGTTCGTACGGAATATCATGCTTGGCTATATACACACGCTCGAGGAGGAGTTGTACACTTTCACACAACAATGCCTCTTCTATTCTGCCGAGGATTTTACAAAATATCGATTAAGGATGTTGAGTCCCTATGAAACATGTTAATGTCAATTGTTCAATAAATAGCTTCTTAATCGTCATGAAATTTTTACACGACCTCCTGAATACTTCATGTAAAAACATACAAAATTTTCAGAATTCTATAATCATTACTTCAACCTCCTTAAGGGTTGAAATAAAAAATGATAAGAAAATTCGGAAAATTTCGTATGTTTTTGTATGAAGTATTTAAGAGGTCGTGTTAAAATTTCACGACGATTAGGAAGCTCGTTATTAAAAAATTAACATTTTGTTAAGAACAATTTTTAAAAGAAATAAAAAAAAATTTATCAATAAACTTCGTTTTGTTTCCGTTGCTTTCAGTATATTGTAGATATTATAAAATTGAGAGGTCAAAAAAAAAACTTATTGCAAAGTTACATCAGTTTCCATAAAACAACATTTAATTTGTGAATGTTAATTGTTCAATAACGAGCTTCCTAAATGTCGTGAAATTTTTACACGATCTCTGAAATACTTCATACAAAAACATACCAAATTTTCAGAATTTTATCATCATTGGCGATTTGGGACTCAACATCCTTAACACGCACCTTTACGTTTATCAACAATTCTTATTTTTCGTTTTTTTTTTCTTGCTTTTACAAGAGCTCGTCTGGCGATGCAGGACGGCAGTGGGGACTTTCGGGAAGGACTCGCGAGACGCAATTTGACGAATCGAAATGTCCGAAGAAGATTGTTCGCCGATGACGAGGACAACGAGACACCGGAGCGTCATCGGGGTCTCGATGAGAATAAGACTAACGAATTATTCGAGGAAGCTCGCGATGATCTAAAAAAGGTTTTTATTTGCAATACGAATTGAGGGATCAAAGGGTAAATGGGCGATGGAAGGGGGCTAAAGAGTTGACCAGATTGTTTACCTCGCTATCATACTCCGAATCATCATTCAAGAAAGTGGAAGATTTTAAAAAGAATTCATCGTCATTGCATCCTGAAAATAACGGATGAAATTTTTGACAGAGATTTCTCAGAGGTCAATAATATTTCGAGTGAAAACGATCGTAAAGCTCTGCATCGGTGAATTATACAGAGCCCGACGTTTTGTTGTCGTTAAAAAACTCAACCATCTATGAGAAATCCCCGTCCGCAAATTTGAGAGGTAACGATGAAAAATCTATACCTTCCAAATCTTCATTTTGTGCCGAAAAAAAAAATACGATACAAAGACCATCCAACATTCTCATACTTGATGCACATCTAGTGCCTGGACCGTCAAATTTACGGAGGGGGGGTGCCGAGACCACAGAAATGTGTAACATATCCTTTTTCTATCAATTCCAAAAATCCGTGATATTAATAACGTAACACGAATCGGAGAAATGTATGATAATTGAAAATTTATTGATTCGCAGGAATCCTGAAAATTCCTCACAATTCTTAGGACCTTTTCCGTGATAAAATGTACAAATATAAATTTACGCTATACCAAATGCACCGTGACGAAAATAAGACTCGTGCAAAAAAACGTTTACGTCGATGCACCCTTTGCGACATCGATAAATACATCGTAACGGGAGGAATACGTTAAGGCGTTACCCCCACTTGTAGCGCAAAAAAAGGCCTTTTTCATGAATTTTTTTAAAGAAAACTACAAAACTTTTTTAATCGATCAATATACCATCTTAAAGAACACATCTTGAAGAACTTTCAGTAATTTTTTTATTGAAAAATATTACATTGTTTAGTGGCAAATGGCCGTCAATGAAATAATGTTTTGATATACACGGTTTGCGGTGACCAACATTGCGGCGAAGTTGACCATCTAAAAAAAAAATGCGGATGGATTTAGTCAAATATAAGTATAAACTAGTCTTTAATCGAAGGATTTTAAAAAATATCAATTTTTCACAAAATGGCGGACAGTCAAAGTTAACGGTTCGATTTTAACGAAAAAAAACGGCCGTTTTTTGGCTATAAAACGGCCATTTTTTTTTCGAAAAAAAAAATCGAACGATTAAAGACTACATTTTTATGTATTAAATAAGCCTGCAAAATTTCAAGAAGATCGGTTCATTAGTGTTCGAGTAATCTTGGTCACCGACTTCAGAAATGCCATTTTGAGAAAAACGCGTTTAAAGTTTCAATTTCAGTTCTTCAATTCACGGATTCTTCTCTTTCAACGCTCGTATCTCAGTCAATTTTGTTCGGATCGACTTGAAATTTTCAGGACATATTCTCAGATACTTATACTTCAAAAAAATGCAATAAAAAAGAAATCGATTTTTTCAAAATCGCAAGTGGGGTTAACCCCTTAATGGCGAATTCGCACGAATCATTGTAATAAAATCTCGAGAAACTGTTACGAAGTATGCCCATACGTATGGAAGGCTCATCGATCGAACGGAATTCATTGGATATTTGGATTGGCCCGTTGGATATTTGAAATGCCATTTTTCCAGCAGGCAAAGGAGAGATGGAACTTTGATTTCGAGACCGAGACACCACTGCCCGGTAACTACTTGTGGGTGAAACTCGATCGGCATGGAAACCAAGTGCCCGCCAATTCCGTTTCGGAGACACGGCAGAGAGAGATCCGAGAAGCCAATGAGACGGCTCGCGTCGAAGAGTGTGCAAATGAGTCAACGAAATCGGAGACGGACCAAGAAATTGGCGATTGTTGACGGAACTTGCAAAAATAACGAAAAATAAGGGAGAAAAAAATAAGGCGAATGAGGGGAATATTTTGATATTATCGTGTGTGGCTTTGACACACTTTCTCAATCGAGTATTAAGGAAGCTTTCCAGTGTGACAGCCCGAAAAATCGCTGTTTTTCGCGATTTTTTTTTTTAAAGAAAAAATAATCTAATCGGTCTGGTTTTTTTTTGTATATTAATTGGGTATTGAAGAATACAAAACAATTTTTTAAAGATCGATATATTTATTAATTAATATCTATAAAAATGATGAAACAATTGTTGCAGAAAATGCACTTGGATGTGGTGTCCACGTTGGGGGTCACAATTTTGATCTGAAACAAAAAACACAAAAAGATTATTGATCGGTATATAATTGGCTTTCGTGCTATGGAGGCTTTTTTTTTTATTTTTTTGCAAAAATGGCGCCGGTTTGAACAAAAAGTATCGATTTTAGCATTTTTTTTGGCAGTTTTTTTTACAAAAAAATAGGAAGATGTCAAAAAAAAAAAAAAGCTTCCATAGCACGATAAACAATGACGTTAAGAATATTGTGTAAAAAATTCAACTCGATAGCTTTAAAACTCTGCCCTCCAAGTTGGACACCGTTTTGAAAAATGCTGTTTCGAGAAAAACGCGTTCAAAGTTTCGCTGTAGCTGTAGCGCTCCGTTGCCTTCTTCCAAGAAATGCTGTACAGTAACCGAAATAATCTGAATTTCGGCATGAAAATTTCAGGGAATATTCGGAAGAGTGTATACTATTCGATAAAGCAAAAAAAAAAAATCGATTTTTTGAAAATTTCACACTGGAAAGCTCCCTTAAGCATCTTTTTTTTTACAACGGTATTTAAACCAAAACAGTAGAGAAGCGTTTTTTTACTAGTCAGAGAGGGATTGAGATTTTTCGATTAGTCGCCCGAAGAGCAATTTTTTGTCTTTACGGAACCAAAGTTTCGAGTCAGTGATAAGCAAAGCTTGCGAGACCGTGAGATCGGGAAAGAGAGATTTTATCGACAATCTCTGCGAACTTGAGCAACCGTTCTGATATTTTCTACGTCGTTTCTAGCTCTATTCTTCTATATATATATATATATATATACTTTTTTATGGAGAAACGACGTTTTCCGAAATCTTACGACAAATCGAATTGTATTAGCGAAAGTTTGATGGAATAATTTATTGATTTTGATAGAACGAAAAGTGCAATATAGAAAAATTCACGTACAACATTATTTTACGTGTTTTCGCGTGTGACGTGGTGCGTGGGCGGAATATTTCGCAACATGCACTTTGTGTAGAACTATCGAATTATTAAATATTATAATATATTTATGGAAAAGTCTCGCGTATTTTTCTTTGCTTCTTCCTTTCGTCCGCATAGCTCCGTAGTAAATAAACTCCGAAAAATCTTGAAGGGATTCCCAGCGAAAAAATGGAACGGTCGAAAAAAAAAAAAAAACACCTATACGCTGTTCCAAAATTCGAAAAGTGTCAACAACGGTCTTGAGACACCTGGTCAATTATTTTGTACCAAAGTCTAATTTGACAGAAGACATTGCTATTTTTGTCTCGCCCAACATAAAGTAAAATATATCGTAAAAAAAAAAGATAATTATTATCGTACAAACAAACGTGAAACCTTCTTTAAAGAATCTTGCGCGTTGACATTACGCGTATTGTAAGAACTCCGCGATGAATGACACACGCGGCGTGGGCCGAAATGTCAACAGCTCCTTGTCAATCGTCACGACAAACTTATCCGTTTGCTATACGCTTCTCCGCGACGCGATCGTTCAAATTCGATCGCGCGTCTCAGCGACGAAGAAAAGATTTCGTACGATGTTGAAGTTCGGATCGTTGGAACGCATCGAATTTTTTTTTTCTTCGAAGCACCAACATATTTTTTGCCACATTACGAGTACGATCGTGGCTCAAAGGTGCGGCTCTTTGTCCCGATTCCCCGTCAGAGACGAATCACAGAAATTCGCCAAAAGTATTTTCGATAGTAATGAAGATAAGGTAATTTGAAAAAATGCGAAATAAATATCGTTGTATCCCAACAATTCAGACTTTAACGTTGCACATTAGAATCGAACAATCGTTGCAGGGTGCTATCCCACGACTCTATAAAATCGTTTTTCACTTATTTTTTTTCGTGTATAGCTTCGTTTTTTCAATAAATAGCTTCTTAATCGTCATGAAATTTTTACACGGCCTCCTGAATACTTCATGTAAAAACATACCAAATTTTCCGAATTCTATCATCATTGCTTCAACCTCCTTAAGGGTTGAAATAAAAAATGATAAGAAAATTCGGAAAATTTCGTATGTTTTTGTATGAAGTATTTAAGAGGTCGTGTTAAAATTTCACGACGATTAGGAAGCTCGTTATTAAAAAATTAACATTTTGTTAAGAACAATTTTTAAAAGAAATAAGAAAAAAATTATCAATAAACTTCGTTTTGTTTCCGTTGCTTTCAGTATATTGTAGATATTATAAAATTGAGAGGTCAAAAAAAAAAACTTATTGCAAAGTTACATCAGTTTCCATAAAACAACATTTAATTTGTGAATGTTAATTGTTCAATAACGAGCTTCCTAATTGTCGTAAAATTTTTACACGACCTCTGAAATACTTCATACAAAAACGTAGCAAATTTTCCGAACAAAGTTGTCGTTTGTAAATCGATCGAACGCGTTTTCCCGAACGCATGACCGATAGAAAGAGAAAATAGGCAGAGATATGTGCAAAAGTGCAGCTTGCGTCCGGCATGTTTTTGTTGTTGTAGTTGTGCGGAGCGCTCGTCGTTCTTCATACCCGTGCAACGACGTACAAATAAAACCGCGGCGCTTGGTCTCGCGGTACACCATCGAGCAGAAAGATCTGCGAGAGTTGCACTTCCGGCAGCCAAATTCCCACGGAAGTCGCACAATCGTTCGCGACTCGTACAAAAGATTTGCGCATATACGATCCGGTGGCCTCTCCGTTCCCGCTCCTCACCTCTCCGACGGCTTCTTTTGTCTCCGCGAGAATAATGCATCGTCCACCCGTTCTCGTGTTATTTTCCCGAGACTCTCTCTCTCTCTCTCTCTCTCTCTCTCTCTCTCTCGCTCCACTCTTGGCCGTCGAGATAAAAACGTTTTCCCGATTGACGGCGATACAACGTTGGAGATATAATTAATCGTGACATAATTGAATCGCGGTAGTTCAATGCACAATCCAATTGGATTGTGCATTGGTCCCCGGAGTGCACGGTCCGATTGACAAGTAAAAAAGACGAGAGTACGAGGAAAAAAAAATCCCATCGCGAGAGACATCTGTCGACTCGCGCGCTCTCTTAAGCCCGATCTCGATTTCCCCCACCTTGAGCTCGTTGCAAAAGAGCCAAGTTACAACGAGGGCGCGATAGAGGGCGCGGAAGAAAAGTGATCTAAAATGCGAGAAAATGATCCAAAACGGTCGGCGAGTCGTGCTAAGGCGACGCGCGGGTGCACAGCGACCTGCTCCGCGATAACAAAGTTTCGCGCGTGAGATACCGAGAGTACGTACGGACACGTACACGCGAGCACATGGGCAGGACAACGACAAACGAGCTCGTTCACGTAGCGATGTAACAGGTGGTTGTTTCTTGTCACGAGACAAACAGGCTGCCCCCCACGCCATCGATAAGCGGCCCTTTGCACTCGCCTCTTCCGGTTCCCCTCAAAGTTTACACCGAGTAAACTTCGCCTTGACGCGCGCCGCTAGATTAATCGCACTTTCGGAACGCAAGAAAACCAACGAAAAACAAAATAATACCTCCGACTATAATCGTGGGGGCGAGCGTATTTTTTTAAATATAAAGCCTCCGCAGCTCTCGCAATAGATTATACCCAGAGTTGAAATAGGAATACGGAGATTTATCGGTGGAATTCTCCACGGGAAAACTATCGAACGTTGGCCGATTTGGCATTTCGAATGTTGGGATATTCGCCACCGGGGCCTAGCGACCTCTAGTGTCGAGGTGCGGCAACGAGTTTCGAAGGTCCGCCGCAGCCGCCGCCAAGTAGGAGATAACGGGTGAGAACGCGAGCGCCTGTCTACACGGAAAGAGAAGGTGCGTTTTTGGTGGTGTGTATGCTCGAACGAGAGTGGCGTCGCGATCCTCCGATTGGTCGCTTCGTACGATCGTCGTATCTACGGTGTGCTCCGCCAGAGTTTCTTCGAGCGCTGTCCGCACACGAGCGATACAGACCGCGGGAGGGGTGAAGCAACGCTCGCGCGCGCCCACGAGACGAGATATATTATTCTCGTTTTCCCGCTCTTCTCTCAACGGCGTCAACAAGCCACCACGAGTGGCAACAACGTAAATTGATAATTATCAATGAAAAGTCTTTGCACGACCCGCGAGATCCGACGCTCTCAAACGCCGCATGTTTTGTTTCTCTCTCTCTCTCTCTCTCTTTCTCTCTCTCTCACCCATAAATCGCCTGTCCCTCGAACGAGAGCATTTTTTCACTGCGATATTTTGACGAACAAAAACGTGGTGTCAGAGGGCGAGAGTCGAAATCAAATTCGTCGACTTACTTTCGCAAGACGAACCCCCCGTGCCGCGACTATGATTTACTTTGCGTCGATAAAACGTCGCGAGTTTCTTCGCGCTCCTCGCATACTACGAACATGGCAGAACAGAGCAAAATAGAGCTCGCGCTCAAACAAGATGTGGACTCCTCTCTCCATTCTTTCTTTCTCGCGTTGTCTTGCTTTGCATCTTCCGCGCGAGATTAGATACCTATCCTCGTCCTCTTGGGCGCGTTGTTACCGAACATTGCGCATGCTCGACCGGACTGTCTTTTCGACGTGAGACGCATCAGACTCGCGAAAGATCTCCGTCTAGATGCAATATGCCTAAAAAGTTGGGTCACCGCGCGGTGAAGAGCAAATAAAAGCGCGCAAACATTCGTGGCAACCGCGTACACGAAAAGATAATATATTTGCGTCGTGTGGATATTTACAACGTAGTCAACTGATCTATGTATTAACTTTATACTAATTTCGTACTATTTTTGAAAATACATATGTGTATGTAACTATATTTGTTTCCTGCCTTCCAACGTACCTAATCCTTGCGGGTTAGAATTTTAACGAAATCTTTGTTGCAAATTAAAGTTGAGGGCTTACACCTGGTCGACTTTTTTTAAATATCCATTTTTCGTTTCCGGCGGATTTTCAAATGTTGAAAATCCATTTGAAAAATTTCAAGTCGAAGCGTTTAACTTTGAAGGAGTTATGGACTAGTTTAGGTAGGTTCCACGAACCGGCGAACTTCAAACGCGTTTTCCTCAAAATGGCTTTTTCAACATCAGCAACGACGATATCTCAAAAATCACTGCACCGATCAACTTCAGATTTTACAAGGCTCTTTCACACATCAAAGAGCAGTGCTTGAACCAAGGATTTTTTTTCGTTGCATTTTTTTTATCCCATTTTTTACATTTTTTCAAAGTCAATCGTTTTTTTTTATAAAATCCTTCCTTCGAGGACTTGATCGTTTCGTGCAAAACTCGATGCAGTTGATTTTTTCATTTCGGATGATTTATTCCCGAGGCGCAATGGTCACCGCGAAAGACGTTTTTCCAACAACGCTCTGCACAAACCATTGTATCTAACCACGGCGATAAATGTTTTTCAATACAAAGATTGTAAAAAAATGAGGCATTGTCCCACTTTGGACGGCTGAAAAATTAGGGATTATTGGGAATGCTTCCCACAAAAGATATTGATGTTAATCTTGTTGGGCTTGATAAAGCAACTCTTGAAATGTATAAGCATTTTTTTTAAATTAATTTTACATCGTTTATGTAAAATGATGTAAAATATCCCTGGTATCAGCATCTGCAGTCTCAAAAAAGTTGTTAAAAAACGATTTTTTTTTTTACTGATGCTTCGGTTAAAATACTTAAAATCAAAATGTTCAAATAATTATAGTTCCAGCAGTAGCCATACATTCGACGAATATGTATTTAAAATTTCCTAAGGATCGGTTCAGTAATTCCGGAGACAACATCAACGAAGCAAGAAAAAAAAGTGCTTTTGAGGAAAACGCGTTTAAAGTTCGCGCTCGAGTATAAGAGCACGCCGGATCTTTATGAACTTTCTACGCGATATTTCTGAAGTTGACTATTTTCGAAATCCACCCAAACAAAATCGACTTTTTGAAGTTGATAAAGCAAGATAATCCCGTAAAACTATACTTTCGAATGTAAAGACAAAAAAAATTGAAAACCTGCGCACGTTTTGCCAGAAGAAATTCGTCTTTTTTCCGACGACGAGGTAGGTGTAACCCGTTGAAAACCTTTGACACAGATAAGAGATAGTATGTTCATCTGAAAATAATTTGAAACCATGCAGGGTTCGAATAATGTCGCATGTAATGGATAACAAGCTACTGCGGGAGCAGTCCTCGAAGACGATGCCTCAAAATTGGCTTTCCCATGGGAACTCGTAGAAGCACTGGCGTAAGGAGGTGACGAGAGCTGCTGTACGATCGTAAAGTGTAAATTTTGTGTGCCGCGAGTGCGCGCGCCGAGCGCGAGGCTCCTTGTGTTCGCGTTTAGCCCCTGGACGCGTCGTCGACCTCGTGCGTTCTCTCGCGACGAGCGGAGTATATGTACCGCGCTTTGGCGCGGGGTACCATCGAAGACGGGCGGTTGCGTTACCCCCCCCCCCCCTCCCGACGCGCCATTCGGCTCGGCCACCGCGCGTGTGTACAGGAGTTGGCGAGCGCGATGATGAAAAGGGTTCGAGAGAGTGGGGCTCGTGACCGCGATAGGGGAAGGGCCGAGGATAGGCGAGTCGTTGGTGAGCCGCGAGCGGCGAGGAGTAGAGTGTACGGCGGGGTGGAAGCGAGAGAGCGCGCCTCGTCGAGGGACCGGACGCGACCGAACTCGACCGAGTTGTTGAATCGTGATGTTTCGTAAAAGAGAGAAGAGAGTTTGCCGCAGCAAACGGGGCTCGAGTCAGTCGCTAGAGAGCGCTTCGCACGTGTAACACGCCTCCTTACGGCTGTACCGTTTCGTACAATCCGCCGCCCCGCCAACCAGTGTATATAACTGCGCAATCGTTTTCAAACGTCGTTTCACGTTCGCCCGGGAAACACGGTCTCTCGCGTTAACACGCGGGCGTTCTCCCGCGACTGTGATATGCAACTTTCGATAGTAGAGTGGACGAATAAATAAAAATAAAAGACAACCCACAAGATCTCAACTTGAATTTCGATCCCGATGAAATTCAATCCGAGATAGTACGAATACGTTAAAAGACAAGAAACCATCAAAAAAGAAAAAGACAACAGTGAATAATTGTACCGTACGTCGAGTTTCGCTTGACCTGTGAAAAAAGAAACAAGTCTCGACTTGGCAACGATAAGTGTCGCGTTTGGACGAGTGCAATACAGACGCGTTCAGTGTGATAAAATTTTACTCTTCTTTCGTCTTGTAGCGAGTATTGTCCCGAAATTCTCACGGAGCAAAGTTTCACGACGCAGTGTGAGTTCTCAAAAGTTTTAGTTCACGAGCTCTTCAATCTCGGCGCCTCGATTCGAACGCACACACATATACGTACATACACAAACACAGATACGTATATACAGTTCGACTCCTCGCTTGGTGTTTGCGCCCTCGCACGCTACGCGGTGCACAAGTGCAGCGTTGCCGTCTTTCTCGTTGGAGGGGGAATTTTCGTCATCAGTGTGTTGTTACACCCGCTGGGGACGCGCGTTCGTCGTGCGAGCGAGAAAAAGGAGAGGCTCAACGACGTTGCCAGGAGAAAAAGCGAACGAATGTGTCGATCAAAAGATCAAAACTCTCGTGCGTGAAAGGAAGAAAAAAATACGTCTCGCGCGACCGGAATTTTTGTAATTTCGGAATAAAACACGGCAACAATTGTCAATGTGAATTCTGGTGACGTACGAGTTCAACGAGTTCAACGAGGATACACCCTTGATACGCGGGCCGTAACGGAAGGGACAAAAAAAGAGTGTATTAATGAGAGAGAGAGAGAGAGAGAGAGAGAGAGAGAGAGAGAGGGAAAAAAATCGCGAAGATCGTGGAATCGTCAATAGTTAGAACGTAGTCGCGCCAAGTGTGCGTCATCGGAGCTCGAGAAACGTGCTCGTACCGACTCCCGCCTAATCGAGGCGGACAACGCGCGCGCGCGCGCACACGCGCACACACCGTCATCGTGTATCGAGGAATCTCAATACACGCACACGTTCTCTCGTGACTTTCAAACTGGGCGAGAGAGAAAAAAGCGGCGTTGCCAGTTTCAAACTCGCGCCTCTCCCCACCATCGAGCCAATTTCGGAACATCGTGGAGAGAGAGAAGAGGAGAAGCGAATAATAATAAAATAAGAGAGTAGCGGGAAGAGCTGCGAGGATTCTGTCGGTCACGTGCTACGGCCCTGCCTCTCTGTCCTTGTCTCTCACGCGAGTGCGTATTCGCGGCCCGCGTTTTTTCTTCTTCATTCTATGTAGAGATAAATATACGTGGGCGCGCTTCGGAAGAGCGTGGGGATCATCGTGGCTTGGACGTCACTGTGTACGCGGAAAACTTACCCGTCCCGCTTAACTTTGCGACGTAGAGTGAGCCCCCCCCCCCCCCCGTATCCCTCCTTCGGCGGCCGTTCCCAGCGTCCGCGGTGCAAACACGCGGAAGCGCGAAAGCGGCAGTTTTCGAATTTTCTCGCGTCGCGAACTTGGAAGGACGGGTGAAGGGCGAAAGGAGCAAGTGACGTAGTAGAATAAAAAAAAGTGACAATCGCCCGCGTCGAGTATTGATATATAGGGAAAAATGAGTGCGCGCGTATTGAATCCGGCGATGATGAGCGAGTTGGGTCATCGGGGCGGTATGGTCGGCTCGTCTCGAGTCGCCCCGAGCCGAGTGGCGCTCGCCCGAGTCCGACGGGACTTGTTCGGTCCCGTTGATCACACGGCCGCGCGGGCTCTGGCCGAACGCGAGCTACGCGCCCAATCGCTCCTCGACGCCGAGCGTTGGGGCTTCGACTTTAATCTCGAGACACCGCGCGACAATTCCCGCTACGATTGGGAACCGGTCACCCACGAGGACGTCGTACCGGAGCCCTATGCGCTTCGGGGTATGCCCTACCTTCGCAGAAATTCACCGGGTACGCCGCGAAAAAACGACGACGCGACGAGAACCGCGATGACGACGACGGCAACGACCACGAGCGACCAGTCTTGTCCGCAAAACATTGCCAATAACGCCACCGCAACCACCACCACCACCACCGTCACCCTGACGAGGAAACGTTCGATCAACGCGACAGTCATCAATGCGAACGTTACCCCCGTAAGCGTGGCGCGAAAGGCCGAGAGAACGCCGCCCCAAGAGCCCCGGGTACCCGATATCGGCCAAACCGGCGACATCGTCGTTTGCGGACGTCGCGAAAATTCCGAGGACGAGGAGGGTGTTATCGCGATAACCTGCCGGAGAAAGAAAATCAAGTGCATCGTGGCGCGAGAATCTACCACTCCTGTACTTAACGCCACAACGAGAAAACAGTCGTCCATTACCGGTGAGTTTCGCCAATGATAATAATGCCATCGACGCCAGTGACAAGATCAATTGTCCTAACCGTGTAACGCTGGCTCCAATAATAACAGTCGAAATCGACAACGGTTTTCATTTTTACTATGGCAACTTCTGGGCCGTGCAGCAGATACTTCATGACGTTGAAGTTTGCATCGGTGGAATACAACGAAAATTGATTTTAAACTTGGCACATTTCCTTCGGTACATGTAAGCTGCGAAAATCACGTAAACATTTTTTAGGATCCTCATATTTAACGATCTACGAGGTAAATCTGCAAAATACTATTTTGGACAATGATTAAAGTAAGGAATGAAAAAATATTTTCTTTATTCTCTTATTTTTATTATTTTACAAAATATCGTTTGTCAGATTTAAACTCTGTATCTCTGAGCAAGCGACTTGAAAAAATAATTGAGGTAACGAAATGCGAAAAATTGAAAAATAATTATTTTCAAGCCTAAAAAACTAAAAAGCGCTTGTCTGGTGCGAAGATCTCCAAGCTCTTATTGATTTCCGGAGCACAAATTCGCTACAAAACATCTTTTTATTGAGAAACAAAAAGTTCATCCTCATAGCATTTTAAACATGCAAAGTTGGTTGAATTTTTTTTTGTTCCGTAAACGCACGAGCACTCTTCTGTTCTTCAAATTATACGATATGTATATAACATACATTCTTTTAACGTACCACTTTTTTCCCTCCGAAATGTTTGTCGAGAGTGCACTATCAACGTTTAACTCACGCTCACTTGCTAGAAATATATCCGGACCTCATGTATTTCCTTTACACTCGAAAGGTATAGAGAAAATAAATATAATTCCGTCTCACGGAATTCGAGTAAAAAAAACATTTCAACTAGAAAAAAATATGTGCCCAAGTGAGCTTTTGTTTATATTTTCGTAAACGCGAGACAATTTCGTGAGAACTCCGAGTCTCATTAAAAAAACACACACACACACAAACGGACACACAATATGATTAAACTGGTTCTCAGAGATGGCACAAAGGTCATTTGTCGTTCGTGCTATCGGAATGAACATTCGGGAAAGTCAAAATCTTTTTATACTTCAATTTATTCTCTTTTTTTTCTCGCAACAGTGGCGAAAGTTGATCGTTGATATCCTTTTAATGGAATGCACGTTTGTTATTTGCATACAGTGATCGTTACAGTCTGCGGGCGAATCGCGTATCGGCCGTTCAATTGTAAGCGCCACAGTCGCGTCGTGAAACAGCACGCGTATGAAATCAGCAGCAGCAATCGTCTCTTGTCGTGTTTTCGTTGCAACGACCTTGGCCAATGATCTCTTGTCTCTCCCGCGCTTTGCGACGCACAATTAAAATATTTCATATTCCAACGCGTCTTATCCTTCAAAGAGACACGCTTACGTTATAAAGAAAAATAAACAATTTCAAAAATGATTCCATACGTATTAAAAAGAAGGTGAGTAGCAGAGATCTTAAAAAAAATGTATTGTCCGATTCTGCGTATAATTTGTATTCATTATTTTCTCCCTTGATAATTTTTTTAACTTTGGCCTAGAACGTTTTTTCCCCCGCTGTTCTCATAAAAGATGAAAATGCCATTGTATTTTTTTCATATCGTTTTGAGTGATATGGAATAATAGGCTTAAATAATGCCGATAATTTAATGAGTAATAAGAAATTTTTATTTCAATTTTGTCAATATTATATTTAATTATAAATCATTGAATATAAATCGAATTAAATAAAAATATGGCATTAGGATCCGAATATTCATCGCCACGCCATTTTGAAAAATCTCCGCTCCGTTTGGAAATAGATCTCTGCACCCTCCCACCCCCAAACATCGTAAATGTCCATTCTTCGAGAGCACACACGATTTTCCGTCGATTGTTTATAAGGAGGAGGAGGAAAGAGAAATTCCGCGATAAGGAGCGCTCTTGAAAAGTTGAACTCCGTAATTCGTGTCCGCAGTCAAGGTCCGGGCGCTTTTTCTTTACCTCGATCCGATTCGGGTTTTCGATGTATGTACAGGCAAATCTTTGGGCCCCTCGATCAATCAATTCGTTATTCGGGCAAAGATTTGTGGCCGTGAAAGTTTGCTAATTTCGTCGAAGCAATTCGAGCAATCGGTCTCGATAAGGCGACGCAAAAAAATACGCGACGAGCACGCAATGTGGCCGTATCGTCACAATAATAGCGCGAATAATGACCAAACGAGCGAGGGCGGCAGGGGGAGAGAGAGAGAGAGAGAGAGAGAGAGAGGGAGAGCGCACTGGGTCAATTCCGGCGATGTCGGGACTTCCCCCTCGTTCTCTCTCAGTCCAATCACGCTCGTTCGCTTGCTCGAGGAAGCGCACCTACTCTTGCGCATGAGCCGGAGTAATGGGAATTAAAAAAATCGTTGTTTACGAATCCCTCTTGCAATTCAAATAATGACGTCACGGCTGTGGCGAGCAATTGAGTCAACATGGAGAACAGTTCCGTAACCCTCCCCCAGAGCCCTCCTTACTCTCGACTTCTTGTACCTGGGAGCATTGAAATATTTTGGTATTCCCATGATTCATTTTTCATGTCCATCGAAAAGGTCTCTTCTGACCATTCCATCCACTGAGATTCCAGGTACCAGCCGATTTCCATATCGTACCTATTACGATTATCACGTTACTACGTGTGTCTTCTTGTTTACCAAAGCTGTGTACATATATGTACGGCGAACGATGATGCACGGAAACGCGCGTAGAGAGGATACACACTATTGGGAGGATGGCTCGCCGCGTATTTTTCTTATTATTCTCGACGATGCACCGGGCCCCAACCCACGCGTCGCTACTATTTCAAGACGTGACGGGAGAGCACAGCCCCGAAGGAGGCTCTTCTCTCGATACGAGCGGCCGCCGGGCTCGCGCGGAATAAATTCCTGCTTCAACCTCGTTCGAACGATCAAGCGCGCGCTTCACGTGACTCGAAGTCCCGCCTCTCGTTGCCTCGAGTCTGGTCGCGTTTTCTGTAAACCTCGCAGAGGAAACGAATTACCGATCCGCCAAAATCGTACGACCACTTGCCTGCCGTTGCCCATGAGCCAAACAAACAAAACGGCTGAAAAAAGAGGCTACCGTCGAGAAATTCCAAGCCGGACGGAAATTACGTTTTTCTAACTTGAAAAATTTCTTTCCGTACAACTAGGCTACGAAAATCTGGAAAACATTTTTAAGGATGTCGAGTTCCCAATCGCAAATTATAATAAAATTCGGAAAATTTCGTACGTTTTTGTATGAAGTATTTCAGAGATCGCGTAAAAATTTCACGACAATTAGGAAGCTCGTTATTGAACAATTAACATTCACAAATTAAATGTTGTCTTATGGAAACTGATGTAACTTTGCAATAAGTTTCTTTTCTTTCACCTCTCAATTTTGTAATATCTACAATATACTGAAAGCAACGGAAACAAAACGAAGTTTATTGATAAATTTTTTTTTTAATTTCTTTGAAAAATTGTTCTTAACAAAATGTTAATTTTTTAATAACGAGCTTCCTAATCGTCGTGAAATTTTAACACGACCTCTTAAATACTTCATACAAAAACATGCCAAATTTTCCGAATTTTCTTATCATTTTTTATTTCAACCCCTAAGGAGGTTGAAGCAATGATGATAGAATTCGGAAAATTTGGTGTGTTTTTACATAAAGTATTCAGGAGGTCGTGTAAAAATTTCATTACGATTATGAAGCTGTTTAGGGACTCAACATCCTTAAGGATCCTTAATCAGCGATCTACAAGCTAAATCTGCAATAAAGACGATTAAACGAAAAGGAATTTACGCTGTATCCCAACGATGCAAACTTCAAAAGCCCATAATATCGAAAATGTCAGAGAGGAGTGGTGAATAATATCTCGGGACGAGAAAAGGGGGCGAGAGAATTTTGTAACGTACTTTATTAATGAGTGAATCGGTCAGCTGTTACCGAGGGGGATGCAGGCTTCGAGTCTCAGTCGTATGTGCCCTCGCCAAACTCGGTTCGATCCCCCTCCCCCCTCCTTCATTGTGTGTTTTCGATACCATAACCCCAGCGATTCTCGTTCCCGTATACACGACCGTAGAATCGGCCGGGGGGCGTACGGTGACACGTACACGCAAGGTTCGCCTTCACCCCCACAGAACGCGCGCGACTCGTGTGCTACCCAAGTGGCAAAGCTCCCACGTGGCTTGCACGGTAATATATCAGCTGTTGGGTATAGCGTACACTCAGGTAACACGCATATGCGAGGAACTTATTCCTTCCCCCCCCCCCCGTGTTGACGTCACCCAAGAATTTACATAGGACGAATGTAAGGGGAAGCCAGCTGGGACGGAAAATCCATAAGAGCAATCCTACGATTTCAAATTGTCGCAAGGACGATTCATGCGACACTTTCTTTCAGGGATTTTCCTATGTCGGAACTCGAGCTACCTATAGTTACGACAATATTCCTTCGTCTCTTCTCTTTTTTTTATCTTGCATACGTTTTACCAGAAAAAAATCACGCCAATATTCCTCCTAATTGAAAAATGATTTTCAATTACTTGCCGTCGTGAACGGGGATAGGTAATTTCAAGCATTACGAACAATTTTCGCATATGAAAAAATAAATAAATTTTAAAAAACATCGAATGCACGGATAAAGCCGTAATTTCAAACTTTTTTTTACCCGCACATTCCTCCAATCGTACAAACGCTTACGACACCGAAACAAGTTTAGTTACGCGAGAGCGCCTGCCCTGAAAGATTCCCCGGAGAGTTTCTTTATTGGAACGAGCTGCCCGCATATTTATCCTCGAAAAAATTCTCGCTCGCTCCAGATATTGTCGAGCGTGATCGACCAACACGCGACGAGGAACAACTCTCTGCAAACGGACTTGGAAACTTTATACAATTTCTCCCCTATGGCCTCTCGGCAATTTTTTTTTCTCTTTATTTACATTCATCTTATCGGGCCAAAAGAAATTATTGGTGAATATTCAGTGTTTTCTTTACAACCTTTTATGTAACTTGATTTGGTGTGAGATGGAAAACGGAAAATCATGATGACGGAAAAAAATGACAATGCGTGATTCTCCAGGAAGTACTCCAGGATTTCTCCTGACAGTCGATCAACAATTACACCGATTCGTTTGAAAGGATTAATCTTTCTTTGCTAAAATGTCAGAGCTCGAGGAAAATCAGTTGAAGGCTAAAAAGTAGACAATAATTTATATGTAAAGGACTTTTTAAACAAGCTTAAATTCAATGTACTAAATAGTAGAAAAAAAAGAAGAATAGACTGGATGAGGAAAGCAAGAGAAAAACAGTAAATGAAATCAGGAGAGGAAAGCAAAATTGACAAATTAAACTTTGCATCCTTGGAATGCAATGAAAATTGTCATTTTTCGATCGCTCGTTACGAAAATCTCTCAATCATTTTTCAAGTCGCCTATTCAAAGATTTCCTAGTCGAATAAGCAAAATAACATTTTTGTCGAATAATAAGAATGAGAAAATAAAAAAAGATTTTCCGTTGCATTCCAACGATGCAAACTTCGAGACCCTCATCGTTGGAGTACAATAAAAATTATTGTTCTTTTACTCGCGCAAATTACCTTTAGCTCATTTTAGCTAGCAAAATTCGTCAATCATTTTTGAAATATTCACAATAAAATAAAGAAATGAAGATTGTTTCGTTCCTACGATGCAATCTCCAAACACCATAAGGGCCAGATAGATCCAAAGGTGAGGTGTGATTGGAGTTTGCAACGTTGGAATGCGATTGAAAAGAATTCAGCTACGAAAAATTCTCAACCGTTATTCAAGATGCTCGTTGCTACGATTGAAAGTTGCAAAAAAATATCCGGCATAATAGCAAAAATGAGAGATATGTGAATATGAAATTCCGTTGAGTTCCAACAATGCAAATTTCATCAGCATTAGGTTAGGCTTCCCTGGATGATTCTCCTCGTTCATTGGGAAAAAAATAAAAATAGCGTCCGTTTCGCGATTTGCGCAATCGCTTCGTTCTCTCCAACACTCCGCGCCCTCTGTCGCGCGCGCATGAGCCATGACCAACCCCAACTCTGCGTCGATCTTCTTGTGTCTCAACGACGGCGCGCACACTCGTGCATACACGTTAAATCGGGCGAAGCGGCGACGTATGTGCCGATAAATTATCGTAACACTTGGTGTCCGTGCGCGGTGAGACACGAAGCAAACACATACACGGTTGGCCTTGCAATATCGAAAGAAAAAAAAAAAAAGAAAACAACGAGACACTATGCCAAAAAGTTGTCTCGCAAAGTCACGTGTCCATCCAACGATCACAACAGTTGACATTTTATCGAGAAATAACTACATTTAAAAAATAATATAAAAGGAGCGCTAACACGGCTGTCTTGGTCTTTGCCGCGAAAAGAAGCCAGCGTTGAATCGCTCGGAGACAAAAAAAAACGCCTGAAGTTTATTTATTAATTAGCCTTCTCAGTCCGCGTAGATTTGTTACTACCGTCAATTATTTATGTATAAAATTACTTGACACCTATTTTAATGTACTTAATTATTGAGCTTCGACACTGGATTGGTTGTTTCAACTCTGCCTCGACTCCGATGCTTTCAAGTTGCAGAAACTCGCAAAGTACTGACACTGTACCAAACAAGATTCGTACCCACTCTCTATGAGGAAAAAATACTTGAAATTAAAATTAAAATGCATTCTTTAAATTCTTTGTAAAATTACAAACCTAATTATTACGATGAAGCTCAGAATGGAGCGATTTTCATTAAGCAAATGCACCCGTTCGATGTTTTGAAATATTTCTCGTTTCTTATGTATTTTTTTCTTCTTATTATTTTAGTTTTTTTCTCAGTCGATGTTGAAAATAACGAAAATTCGATCGAAATAGGTAACGCAATATTTTTGATGCAACGAATTTGTCCTGGAATATAATTTTCGCGAAGTATTTATTCCATAAGAGCGAAATAATAGTCTGCCGCGATGCCGGCGGTCCGCCCGAACTTGGTCGATTTTTCTCTTTCGCCACGTGAGAAAGTGACTCGTGCCGGGTGATCGACGAGTGGATGCAGGCAAAAAGGGGAAAGAAAGGGAGAACGAACGAAGGGGAAAAGTGTGTAGTGGACGAACAGACGTGCGTCTACGTGGGGTAAGTGCTGCTTCCCCGCGCATAGATGTAAATCTGGCCAATGGGGAGGGGCACAATAATATGGGAAGCGAGCGCGTGCGGATCGTGCGTTTGTCACGAGCGAGGGGCATGCGGGAAAATTGCACGTTCCCTCGCGCATCGGAAAAACGAACAGATGCCACGATGCACGTTTCCTATGCGCGAACTCACGAATTATTTATCTCCCTCTGTGGGAGAGGGGGTGTTGCATATGGACCGGCTGGCAAATTCGAAGCGCTCGTGTTTCCCGTACGTGTTCAGTCTTCATACGTTCGAATGCGACTGTCAGCCGGCTAACCGTAGGACGCGTGTGCGGGATGAGAGGGGGGGGGGATTTAAACCCCGAGCAAACCTTGGAAAATAGGATTTGAAAATAGAAAATGAAGTGCAAAATAGAGAGCGTACGATAGGATTTTCGTTAACTCAGCTTTGACGAATTAGAATTTTTTTCCGTATCGTTATCGTTAATCTCTAGAAAGGATTTTATGAATAAGCGAAGCGTACGAGTATTTTGAATGAAGTTTCAAGGAAAGTATAATCTCGAAGTTGGGAACGCAATGAAAATTCGTACTTTTGTTACAACACCACGCTTGCTTTTTTTTTCAAATTTCAATTGCAGATCTCTCAATAAACATCTTAAAGAATGATTTAGGGATTTGGGTAGGTGAAGTCTGTCGAAAGAAATTTACCAAAGGAAACAAAAAATAGAATTTCGTTGTGTTTCAATGATGCAAACTTCAATCCCGCGAGTTTTTTTTGCATCCCATCGTTGGGATGCAACGGAAATTTATTTTTTTTGCCGGATCGAACAAACATTTATCAGGATCCTTATTGAAAATCTACAACAGAAATTGGCCAGAAAATATTTTCGATAATGCCGAAAATAAGGAAATAAAGGACGACGAGACAATTTTCATTGTATCGAACGATGCAAAATTCAACATCGTGACAAAATCTCTCCTCAATAAAAAAATCCCCTTGGGCACGCGGTACGGCGTTACATTTTCTGATTGCTCAAGTGCTCTTGTAACAACAGCTCGTTCTGTTGAAATAGCAAAAGCATAAAATTGGAAACCGATACACAAAATAAATAAGTGAATTCGAGTTTCAGTATGCGATGTATATAGCTGAAAAAGTTTGGATAAAAAAAATCAAACATTACAACCAAACAAAGTCAACGACTTCAATCCTCGATGCAATATTTCACGAGGGAGCCATGTAATAAATCAATATCCGAATTCAACGTAAAGTGCACAAAAAAAAAATGAAAAATGAAAAATCTCGTCACACGTCGGTCGTTCAACTCGTGTGATAAAATAATAACGGAAATTCGCTCTTCTCTGCTGTTACAGATTACATGAAGAGTCGCAAGCGCACGCTCAACGGAAGTGCGAAGAGCATCGTCGAACTGCCGGAGAAGATTGCCCGTAACGCGGGTCAGATACGCAGCTAAACCCCTCCCCGCGCCCCGTTGTCGTATTTTTCGCGCGCTGTATTTTTAATTTTTTAAAAAATAATTACTTTTATTTTTCACAACTCTTCATTGTCGCGTCTTCTATGACCGGTGTACTCGTGAACCCCCCACCTGTGTCTCGGCCACTCTCTTCGCATTTACGGGTGCGAATATTGTGGCTTTTTCGTCTTGGTAATTTTTCTTTTTTTTTGTTTCTTTTTTTTCTTCTACATCTCGTGCGTAAGAGATACGAAAAAAAAAAAACAACAACCGAGACACAATCGCGCGGTAATTATCTCAAATTTTTTGGTGAATATTCGTCCGAAACAACGAACAATTTTCTTCATCTGTTTTATCTAACGCGGATCTTCGGTGCATTATTAAAATTACGCCAAGCGATTTCGGACCAGGAGATCGGGAGGATCGCCAAGTCCTTTGGCTGTGCCATTCACGTAGATTATTGATCCATCTGCACGCGCAATACTCTGTGTGTGTGTGTGTATATATATACTCACACATGTATATAAATACACGCCCTCAGACACATGACGTATATAGAGACTAAGTGGGAAATCCGGCACACGAGAACCGAAAGGAAAAAGGTCTAATTTTTTTCGCACTCGAGCGTAACGTTCGACGTGGATTTTCCGGAAGTATAAAAAAAAGGATAGAGGGCACGACGAAACAGAGCTCGAAACACGCGCCGGTTTTTTTTTCACGTCGTCGTTGTAGACTAGCCAACATTTGTATGAGACATTCTCTCGAAATTTATTGTAATATATTTTTCTTCTTTGTTCCTTTATCCGTATAAATATTTGAGGAACAAAAAAAAAAGACAGAAGCATATACAACGGGCCGTGCCGTCAGCCGAGCGCAAAGCGCATCCGAGCGCACGACAATTTTAGGCTAATCAGTTAGGATTAATGAAACGTTAGAAACGTAAAGCACAGAGAATATGTAGTTTTTTTTTGTTGCTATTTCTTCAGTGTGCGAGACTTGGACTGGTCTGGGTATCGACTGAATCATGTGCGAGTTGCTCATCGTTTTGTTGGTCGAATATTTCTCGATTATTTTTTACATTTATTTTTGGTAATTTTGCTTTTCTTTTTATCATCTTGGAGTTTGCACCGTTGAAACACGACGAAAATCAATTATTCTTCATCGATGAACTTTTTTATTGGCCCGTTTATGCTATAAATATCGTCGGAATGCTTTCGCGTATTTCTATAACAGATTTACGACGTCAAGTTGCAAAAAAAAGGTTTCGAATAGCATTAAAAATCGCGTTGCTCTTTTCCAATCGCGATTTTGAGGAAACGCGAACGATCGCGGCCAACGCGCTCACTCGCGTTTCCCCAAACTTTGAACGTCAAAGCTTCGTATCGTCGGAACGCCATGACCTTTTTCTTTTTCTTCTGTCACATTGCTCATACTTTTTGGCAGATCTGAGATACGAAAATCGCTCGAAAGATTTTTATACCGTTCAGAAATCTACGATATACGTCCGAAAAAAAAAAAAATGTCCGGTGACGCGAAAAATTAAAAAAGTCAAAAGGTAAAAAAGAATTTTTGTTGGGTTGCGACGGTGCAAGCTCCGATACTACCCAAGTTGATGGGAGGATACGAGAAAACAATTGACAACTGCAACGTAGATTCGAATATTTTCCGATCGTCCTCGCAAACGTCTCATTTTATCTCGGATGATTTTTAAAATACTTCAAATAGGAAAGTACATGGACGATGGACATGCAGAGGTTGATAGAAGAGCGAATGGTGCCTGAGGCAGTATGGAGAGGAAACGATGATTGGGGGATGGACGGGAAATAGCCGTCATTCGATTGGAAAACAAATCGGAAATATTTAGCGAAAAGAATCATGATTAATGCGAATAACGAATATTCGAATCGAAGAAGAGAAAGAAAGAAACGTAGCAACGTCATTATTGCAAATCATTTTCAATCAGTCGATAAATCAATTTTTTTTTATCCCCGGACTTTTTGGACTTGGTCACAAACAGGAGGTCACGATTTGTTTTTTGTTTTCAAATCGAACGACGACTAACTCTCGAGGGTAAGAGTACACGGGCGAATTCGAGACCCAAGAGACGAAAGGAAACGCGAAGAGAAAGAATCCGCAAGTTGCTTGAAAAAAAATGATAATGGACCGGTGAAATTTCTTGCAGCTTTTTTTCCAACGATTTTGAACGAAGTGTGGAGTTACTGGCCGATTAGATCTCTCCGTAAACTTTTGGATCTCGAATGTCACTCGGTGGTAGAAGAGGGGAGGGGGGGGGGGGGGGGAGATCCCTCTCTCTCTCTCGAGGAAGATCGAAAATTTTGAAGGATCGATCAGTTCCAAGAAAACTCGTCGAATACTTTAGAACAACTGTGAATTACGTTACCCAAGAGTTTAAGCATTGATCTCCTGTACGACCTTACGAGATAAGTACAGCCGATGCCAAATCAGTGATTCTCGATTTTCTTTCGTTCTTTTCCCTCCCCTTCCTCCTCTTGTCCACTCTGTGCTTTTTTCTTATTCTTCCTTTGTCTACGCTGGACGAAAAATGTTCTCTCGCGCGTCAAGTTTATTTCGTTTTTCTTCTCGTATTACGCTTAGCGAGTAACAATAATCTCAGGCATTCTTCAAACAAATGTTCTATATCCCATCGACTCTATAGGTCGAGGGTGGAGACCAGAAAAACAGCCACTTGTCGCTTTGAGAAACAAAAAGAACATCAATCATTCGTCGTGACTGCTTGTGCGTCATCCTCCTGACTTTCTAGTGCAAATCATTATGCTTTCGAGCCCTCGCGAAAGAAAACAAGTTTCGCACGGGCACAGAGATAGTCGCAAATAATAATAAATTATGAGGAAGCGGGGAATCAATGTACAAAGGGAAAACAGTTGCCATTAATGGGACTAATTTTCTTCGCCAAATTATTGATAATAAATAAATTATCGACAAAAAACTGAAAATAATATTTTTTCTTTCGTCTTTTTTTTTTCAAGTAACGAGCATCATTCGTGTGAAAAACAATTCGTGACAATTTTGCAACAATGACAAGAAAATGATTTTATATTTGAATTGAAATTGAAGTAACGAAAAATGGAAACTATACTTCTCGTGTCTGGTCACAATAATTACGATGTGGAAGTTTGCGTTGTTGGAGTGCAACGATGCAAACTTCAACACAATCGATAATTATTCACAGTTACTTCCTTACAAAGTAATTACGAATACCTCCATTTGTTGCCCTCCTTATTTTTTTTTCATTCGAACGATACTCATCCCTGGGTCGCGTGTTCCACATTTGGCCCGTTCGACGGGGACCACAAACCCCTCGTTCGCGGCTCCGCGAAACCCCCTCAAGACCGTAACAACGCGTCACGCGAGGCACACCCCCCGTCTCCCGCCCGAAACTCCATTCCCGAATTCTTGATTTTTTTTTTTTTTTTCTTTTTGAGATTATAACCAAAAAATACGACTGGTGGTTACAAGCTGTTTTTTCCGTCTCTAACCTGAAGTGTTTCCGGAGAAAAAGTTCGTTGCTTCGAATCTTTGGTCAGTAGCAGAGCTCGATAAACTCGTTTACTCGAGGCGTCGAGTGCAACAGCAACGCGGGCAACATCAATCAAAAACAACGAGAGACAGGGAGAGTGAGAAATGGTCGCGGCAAATTACGGACACAAAAAAAAATACCAAGACGATTCGACGATAGAGTAACAGGAAAAAATCGAAAAACTTCTTTTCGATAACCCAAGAACAAAAAACCAATCGAATTTTAACGCGATTCCATCGACAACTAGAGACAAAGAAAAATGGCCACAAAGGAGGGAAAAAAATGAACCTAATGTCTATGTAACCCTGTGATGTATTAGTATGATCTCAGTAAGCATAAATTAGCTCGTACGTTTTTATTTTTAATATATATATATATATAATTAGATTAATACTGCGACGGTAATAATGTACGGGAGAGGAAATATGGCTGGCAGGGATGAAAATATATCGCGTCTGTGCTCGTGTGCTTCTGAGTGTATGTGTGCGTGCGTGCGAGACAAAGAGAGATGCGAATAATAGCGTGGGTGCAAGTGAGTATATGGACGTCGGAGTGAAAGAAACGAGTGAAAAAAAGAAACAAGGGGAGAGACGGAATGATAGTGGGCAAAGCCGTGAATCATGGCTCGCTTCCGTTCGGTCGGCGCGTGTCGTCGTTTCCACAATTGTCAGCTCGTGCACGTGCAAGTGCGTTGCGTGCACCCGCGTATGTGTGTGTGTGTGTGCACTCGTCGTATAATTATATTAATTAAACATCGTAGTATGTAAGAGAGTCTAATAAACAAAAGTAAAAAAATAAGATAAAAAACTAACCGTAAAGAATTAGATGAAATGTCTATTGTTCATGGAACGAAGGAACACAATTCTATTAAAGCGAATTTGACGAAAAATAATTCAAAATTGTCGTTCGATTTTTTTTTACCCCCTTCCCCTAGATTCCCCTAGCTCGATGATTTTGAAAAAATATCCAAATACCGGTTGCCATGTTTAGCGAAACTTTTGTTTTTTTTCCTTCGTACTTTTCCTCGACGTCGATGAATTCGTATTGGCCCGTATCCGCGTAAAATGGGGTAGCCCATGTCTAACCGAACGGTGAAATATCTCAACCGTATCCCGATCGCAAACGATAAGCTAAAAAAAGGTATAGAATCATCGGAAAGGGAACACCGTGATTACGTTTCTCGCCTCCGGGCGGAACACGTCAAAGATGTCACAGCCGTACAAAGGTCACGTTTTTAGAGACAATCCTGCACCCAATCGTCAAACTCCGTCCGAAGAAAATGGAAAAAAAGAATCACCTTCCACCTTCGAAAGCTGTCAGAACTGCGACTCTTTCTTCGCTCGTAATTAGCGTTGCTTCAGGATGGTACCACACGGGGGGGGGGGGGAGCCTGTGGTGCGCGACGTGCGCGACATAAATTCGTCTCGCAACTCACGGAAGGAAGCGCCGCGCGGAATTTTTCGGCCTCAGTAAAGATTCATCTGCCCACGTGTATGGACGCGCCGACACGTGTCACGAAGGCTCGCAAAGTTGAGTCAACCGAGGCATTAAACCCTACTTAAGTTTCATTCCTAAGAAGAGCTAACTCGCTTACTAATCAAGTTGTTCGCGAAATTGAATGAATCTCAATTGGGAATAATAACATTACGGAAGATGCCCTTCGAGTTGCGGCAAGCGAAGATGGTTTTGTTTCGTTGCCTCGAGGTTTTTGTCGACTGACGAGCAGGATCGAATTTTTGAAATTTCGACAAGCGAGAAAATTCGTATAATACCAATTTGCTCTCCCTCACTCTGGACTTCACCAGAACTTTCTCCGGGCAGGAAAAGAAGAAAAAAGATTATTAAAAAAAATTAACTCGTTGGGCTAGCGGTTCGTTTTTCCAGCGTGGCCGAGGCAACGGTATCGTTCGTGGCGGAAGAAAGCCGCTGCGAAAGTCCGCATCCCTCGAGTGCGCGGCTCAAGAGGAATAAGGTGGAGGGAAAGAGGAACAAACCGATCGACGGTGCTGAAAGTTATATTGCTCGTGTTACAGATGGGTTGGGGAGGGGGGCGGTGTTGGCATGCTTTACGAGGCGATAACGAGAGACATTTCCGTCGATATCCGAAAATGCCCACACGTGTTTATTTTTTTGCTTCTTCAAGAGGATACCAGTCTCGAGAGAAGCCGAGTAGAGAGGAAATGTCGGATAAGGTCGAACGTTTCTCGGTTCTGCGTTTCTTCGTCATAGTATAGGCAAAGCTTTGTTTGACGGGGAGAATGGAGGGAGAATCGAAGAGAGGGAGAGCGTTGAGTGGGAAAGAGGGGGGGGGGATGAAGTGAACGAGTCCCGATGTTCGCCAACAATCCAAGCGGAGTCTCTCGACGCATCGCATCGGACGGTTTCTATAAGCTGCAACCTTCTTCTGTTGCTAAGGCGCACCGACGTCCCGGCGAACCCATTATTTTTAGAACGTAACGCCGCATACACTACGTACTTTACCCATCTCAACATTAAAATATGAACGTCGGTGTGCCTGTGCATGAATTGCGTGCGACTTTGCTTCCCAGGTACTCTACGCATTTTACATGTATTTATTTTTCCACCAGCTATCAATTCCGCGGCCTATTTAGCGAATCGACCAACGAAAAATCGACACTTCTTTCTCTCCTCGATTTGGTCAAACTTTGTCAGACAATAACCAGCAAAAAATGATAATAAAAACGCATCAAGAGTGAGGCTTTTTTTGGATAATCATCGATGATTGAAGTATAATTTATTATTCCTTCTCGAGTCCGTTCACTCGAGATTAATTATTCCCGATTAATCGATGCCAATGCTAAAAAGGGGGGTACGTGTAGGAAAATAATCAAGTACGTCGCGGAATTTTAAAGTGACATTTTTGCTCGACTTGGCAAACCCTTTTCACACAACAACGCTAAAAAATGGATCACAATTCTAATGACAACGCTACAAGAAATGATTTTTCCATTAGTCGCAGGTTCACCGGGAATAAATCATTATTATTTCCGAGTTGATGCTAATAATTTGTGCATTGTCATTTTATAGTCTATTTTATCTGTAAAACGATTTTACAACCATAGTCGATGGTTAACTTGAAATGATTTAATTTTTTATCCGCGTATCTCCGTTTCTATCGATTGGACGAAGTACGATTGTTCCCTATATTCCTCTCACGCACTGGTTACTCCTATAATGTCACTTTCTATTTTAATGATTTTCTTTTTTCGAAAATCGTCCGTATTCCCTCCCGATATATTTGCTCTTTGTATTTCTATTTTTTAAAATGATTATTATTATCTTAATTATCCTCATTCTTCGCGCGATTCTTGTTGGTTGTTTCCAACGAGATGAAAATGATCTCGAATTGACGCGAGAGGCCTCGGGACTCCCAGCTTCTCGAAACAACATTCGACAATTTTCACAGCCTTCGTCTACTTGGAACGATGTGAAATTTTTCCCCTCAATTATTGTACACGTAAACGTCCAATTGCGCGATGTACGTGCAATAATCGCTTCCCCTATTTTCCTTCCGCAGGAAATTGGCACTTTACCCACGAATCCCCGCGACATGCACGCAGCTATAATTGTCATTATTATTATGATTATGATTATGATTATTATTATTATTATTATTATTATTATTATTATTATTATTATCGTGCGGTATATGCAGCGATCTCGATGCGACCGAGAGCTTTGAGAGAATGAAAGAATGTATCGCTTCATGTCCCCCTCGTCACGTGGCAGGCTGAATTTTCATTAAATTTTTACGAATGGAGTATCGAAAAACGACGCAAAATAAGCACATTAATCGCAAGTAGAATAGAAAGAAAAAAAACATTCTGCAAAAAAAAACGAAAATTATGATTTTCTATGAACTGTGAGACATTATTTATCCAAAAAAAGAAAGCACTTTGGTGTTTTGCTTCCGGAAAAAATAATTTTCTCGTATTGTCGACATGAGAGTATTTTATTTTTCATTTTCGTCGTTTACTTCGTATTGTTTTGATGTTCCCTCCGCGGTTACGCGCGATACCGGCTTAAAACTTGTTTCGCTGAAATGCAACAAGAATTCTTTTTCATTTCTTATTATTCTTATCCAAAATCATCTTTCGAAGATTTAGGTTGTAGATCGCTGGATAAAGTATCCTAAAAACTGTTTGTGTTATTTTCGCAGCCTGATTATACCAAAGAAAATTTGGAAATAAAAAAATTCGTTGCATTCCACCGATGCAAATTCCAACGTAATCGCGCAATTTGTGTGCATTATGTCTCCTCGGTTTTTCAAATACGAATTAGTCCATTGAAATACATTTGTCGGGGGGAAAAAACTTTAAAAAATTCGTGCAACCCAAAAAGAACAAGTCCGCGTGTTATTTTCTTTCTCATTCTACGAGGGTAAGGAAAAATTGATTTCTCGAAGCGAACAAATCAAAGAACAAATCAATTTCTTCCGATCCCTTAGATTTGCCGAAAATTACGAGATGAACGAGCGTAAAGTAAGGTCGCAGGATCCGCGAAACGCGACAAACTTAATGGTAAAATTATCGAATGGATGTACTATTTATTATTTTGCGCGGCGCGTATTTTCCATACCAGTACACGGTATCGAGAGCTCGTTGGGTATGCATGCCCTCGTTGTTTTCACCCCGCAGTACGCGTGCATACAAACGTTCAGCCCGCGTATTGCCCGTGATAAAGTGTTTTTCGGATCTAATAAATATGGCGCGGGCCTCTAAGCGGAATAATTATCGACTGTCATCGTTTGTGCTCGTAGAGCGCGGGCGCGCGCGGAACTCGATACGGTTATATCGGCGGCGGCCTAAGAGGATCGGGGCAACGAGGCGAGTAGCTCCGTATGGTAGTCCCTGCGAACGAGCCGCGGAGGCTAAAGTTTTTAGCGTCTTCTCTCTTACCTCGAGTTGAGACTCGATAACAGCGGAGAACGCCTCTGTGGGCGACTCGGCCAACTAGAAGTTTCCAAGTCGGTAAGGAACTTGCGGCCGCGAGCGCGCACCGCTGCCACGCTTGTCGCTCTTCTAGCTCCGTGCTACACGCCTACTCGTACAACAGAGAGGAATGAAACCTCTTTCTTTCTCGCTCACTCCCGCCTGGGCCCCTGCACGTCGCTGTAGCGCACGCCCGAGTGAGAAAGTCGCGTGGTGAGATTTCTCTCTCGCCCTTCTCCCCCCTCCACGACCGACGGCGACCGCGCTGCGCGAGGCTGGGCACGGCGAAGAGGGCGCGGGGGAGGGGGGCGATGTTGATTTCCCGCAGTCGACTCGAGCGAGCATAGCTCTACAGGCAAAACTATTGACAAAATCAACGAGGTAAAAATATTCACTCGCCCGAACTTTGTCCTCGAAAAAAATATCCGTCGTATCGAAAATATATTTTCCGCGGCAGGGAATTACACAAAAAATATTTCCCTCCGCTATCAGGGTTGAGCCGTCTTCCGCGATTTGTCAAATTTTTTCCATCGGACAAAACTTTGTAGCTTACGGAGAGAGAGCTTCTACACACGATGTAGGAATGATAAAACGGGTCCGTGTGGTATTTGAGCGTGTAGGCCACGTAACAGCCGAGCCGTTCTTCTCCGTGTAGTGTGTGGAGTCGTGGATAGAACACGGGGGCTCCGTATACTAAAATACGCGCGGGAGACTCCGTGTGTTTGGTCAGAGATACCAAAATATTGTCCATCGAGAGCGCGCGTCGCGAATATCGCCGGTCGAGAGAAATTCACCCTACGAAACTTTACGAGCACATTTTGAATTTATCGAAAGGATGACACGTTATGCAAGTCATTCTTCTATTTGGCAGAGCGCGTATAGAACGGTATTTTCTATTTTCTTCTTTAACGAGAAATTGTTTTGATTCGAGGGCTTATACCGAGTTGAAACGTTCGAAAAATATCAATTTTTTGTTTTGAGGGGATTCGTGAAATATAACCTTTCAAAATTGTGCTTTGAAAGCTCGAAGTCGATGCGTTCAAAATTGAGGGCGTCATGGGAGTTTATCGATACGTTCCGGGAACCAGCGAATTTTTTTTAAATCGCTGGTCACGACGTCTCAAAGATCACTGCACAGGGCGGAGTTAAATCTCGCAAGCTTCTTTTTCATATCAAAGAGCAGTGCTCAACGAAGGAATTTTTTTCGATTCATAGTTTTTTTTTATTAACGAAAATAGAGCGTTTTTTTTACTGCAAAAACGTCACGGGACGGGCGTTTTTCAAACACCGCTCTGAAAAACCATTGCATCTACCACATTTATCAATACGGTTCGATACAAAAATCATCAAAGGTACTCAAAAACATAATCTTTGATGTGAATTTTTTTTTTTGTAATCCAGTACACGTCTCACCGGAGAAAATCCTAAAAACAGCTCTTTTTTGTGCCCACGAGCTAAATGTCACTCGTTGATGTTAAGTAGTCTCGTACCCTTTATTCGGAACGTTGCTTTCACATATGAGTAGGCAAAGCATATGGTCAAAATATTGCAAATTCTTTGGTTGGGTCATTTCTTCGGGAAATAAACTTGCCGGGAGACGTTTCGTCATCTTTTCAGTCGCACAATCGTCGTCCAATTGTGACGTATTGAAATTCTCGTTATTTTCTCATTCGACGCTTCCCTACTTACTAAAGTGTATGCCAGCGCTACGAACACTATGAACTTTCACGTATTAACTCTCAAGAATTTTGTTACAGTAAAGTTGAATAATTACAAACAAATGTTAATATTAACTAATATAATTATTTCAATGTGCCTATTATTAACTAATAAAGATAAATGTAAGCGCATAAAAATATTTTCAACCGGAATGTGAGCATTGTCTACATATTGTGCCACTTACCACCGGTGTTGATTTTTAATATCTACGACATCTGTTTGAGATTTTAAAATCTCCGTTCCGTTTGCCGAAAGGTTTGCCGCTGTTTTTAAAAACATTATTGGTCGCGTGACATGTATATCTCTTCTACGTGTCCTCGCGAATACCACGAAAGTTTGACGAATGTAACAAATATCGTCACTCGAAGGGATTGGCAAAGATGGAGGATGCGTGCAGACCGGGTGCGCTTGGATTAGAAAGCGATAACCGGATGGGTGTTCGAGAAAATAAAAGATGTTTGTAAACTGTGTCGTTCAACACGGTTGTATATACTCGAGTGCATTTGATACATCGTGTGCGTCGCAAAAAAATGCTGAAAAAAGAAGATCGAAGGAAAAAAAGAAACTGCGCGTCTTGCAATCATCGTAGGGCGGGGAGACGGGAAAGACAGGCGGCGGGGCGCGGGCAGGGGGAAGGGCGAGAGGGGGCAACGAACTTGTTGTTTACAACGCTCACGCAGTGCAGCGGAGTAGGTTCGTCGACCGTTCACCGCGTCGCTGCGAAGGTTGTTCTCGCGATCCGATCCCTCCATTCAACATTTCCGAAAATGTGATTTTCATTCCAAATGATGACAACCCCGTACAACCAATAGGAAAACGAAAAAGCCTTTATCGACAAAACGTTTGATGTGCCACAAAATCATTTAACAAAATTAAAAAATACAAACGATTTCATTTTATTTGTTCGTGTCGTGTCTCCGCGCGCCAAAATCATTATCTACGAACGTCGCGCAGGACTCTCCGGGAGGAAAAAAAAATTGTATGAGGATTAAATATGCACATTCGAAGGTAAACAGAATATATCTGGTAGCTCTTGAAGAGAAAATAAAATTCAAAGTATCGTGATTTTCCGTCATCCCTACGCCCTCCTCTTCCTTGCCACTGGCTGGCGTGTAAGCGTACACAGTAGTAGAACGGAGAAGGTGGGGATGACGAGGAAGAAGAAATTCAGAGGCGCTCACCTCTTGCAGTAGGGCGTGTCCCGGTGAGGGCCGTTAACTCGCGATGCACTTGGCGTGTCGCGGTTGTGCATCGTGATTGCCAAGAGAAGCGCTCGCTGCATTCTCTCTCTCACTCTCCCTCTCTCTCTCTCTCTCTCTCTCTCTCTCTCTCTCTCTCTCTCTCTCTCTCTTCTCTCTCTCTCTCTCTCTCCCTCCCTCTCTGTCATTTTCTCTTCGCTTATGTATCAAGTTTGTTTCACTTCTTTGTATTATGCTTTGTACTGGATGGAGATCAGAGGATGATGTTTCCTTTGCATTTCTAATGTGTATGTTTCCCTTTATTTCCGTTTGATTTAAATAAATGAAAGCGACGGTTTCTTTCGGCGCTCTCGTCGGCGATGGCGATGTACTTGTCAACGTCTCACGTCGGGTGGCGGTCACCCGACAAGGACGATGACTGCTTACGCGAGCAGCACAAAGGGGCTGGTAAGCTCCAATGGCTCACCTATTAACCGACATTTGAATTTTTCAATAAAACATGTTTGAAACTTGTTTGAAAAGTACGTGTTTAAAAGTGCATGTTTAAAACTAACATTACTTATGTACAAACTTACATAAAACTTAAAACTTACAAAAGTACATGTTTAAAACGTGTTTAAAAGTACATGTTTAAAACTTGTTTGAAAAGTACGAATATTTTTATTTTAATACAAGGTACAAACGTGGAGGTTATGTGTGGAACACAATATCCGATAAACATTGGCGTGGATCATTGGCATACACTTTTCCTTTTAGAAAAACCCAAAGAAAGAAGTCCAAAGGTGTCAAATCGCATGATCTTGGTGGCTAATAAACATGGCCGCGGCACGAGATAACATGACCATCAAAACTTCGTCTGCTGTAACTGCATTGTTTCGAGTTTTCGCACCGGGCATGCAA
This sequence comes from Ophion costatus, assembly GCA_951751655.1. Classification (NCBI taxonomy): domain Eukaryota; kingdom Metazoa; phylum Arthropoda; class Insecta; order Hymenoptera; family Ichneumonidae; genus Ophion; species Ophion costatus. The sequence goes on along the minus strand of OX632359.1, from coordinate 48,184,534 downwards.
TATTTTCATCATTTTTGTAGTGAATTTTCACTATTTTCCCTCACACGAAATCTCGAAGGGTTTCTCCGCATTTTTTAATATACAGTATTTGCATTTTTATCACAAGCGGTGTCAAACTTTCGACTTTGTCAACTTCTGGGCCACGTAGACACTTCGCGAAGTAAATGTGGGATTTTTCAGATTTCTTTGGAAGCCTATAAAACTTTGAAAAGCCGACAACAAAAATTAAGTGCAAGAATACGTAATTGTTTCTTTATTCTATCCGATCGTAACTCTACAGATTGTACGAAAAGAATCGGGACACTGAACAACATCTCATCAAGTGTTAGAACAATATTTCCAGTATTATAGTTGTCATATTTCATCTCATGTAATACGTATGGTGATCAATATTACCTTTTTGCACTGTAATGTGATCTATCCTAGTGATACTGCCAAACGGTGGCGTCTGTCTGTACATTCGTGCCTTTCAAGGCAGAATGAAGGTCACTGCCCTAGGAGGTTTATAGTTTAATCTCTCCCCTTCTATTTTCATCTTTCCTTTTCCATGAGCGCGGTGTGTCGATGTACTTGAGAATGATGAGGGTGCAACGTACCTGTTGTTTACCTGTGCTCTTCGGGTTCGAAGTCCGGTTATCCTCTCCCTATACCTATACACCTCGTTCTCTTTTGGCTCGAAGTCATACGACGATCACACCCTGGCCTGTTTTTTTTACATTTTCTTTCGCAGTACGATATTTTCTTGTTTCGCTACTCTCGCCAAACACGCGTTCATCGTTTGTTTGTATATTTCGTTCATTATAGTGCATATTGGTACGAGGATCGAACAAAACATTATAGGGCAATGTTACGAACGAATATCAGATTTACAGGGGTGCGTTTTAGCTTAAAAATACTCTAACCTTGACGAGTTGGCTTTTCAAGCAGAATCGAACGATAAAGGACTTGAATCTTTGTAAAAAAATAATCCGCGTTGGTATTGCCGGTGAAAATGTTGAATTTTTTGCGAGTCCTCTTTTTTGTTTTTCTTCTAAAGTCAGCGACGATCACAAAAAGCACACACATAACGAATATCGTATAATTTAAAGAGATTTTTTATTTTCTCGAATGTTCGAGATTGCTATACATTGGGGTAAGTATGGTCGACGAACCAAGTGTTCGCAATCGTTGCTCTCGTGCTCGTACGGCAAACTCTGCGCGTACTCGACTATAGAGCCCGGCATATGTAATACCCAACATACTTATATACACGTACGTAAGTACAAGATATACCAGTTTGTTCAGGATTGAGATTCGTCGCTTCCGTAAACAAACTCGGTGATCCGGAGGGAAGCGAGCAAGCGTGTATGTTTTGCTTCGAAAGAGATGCTCGCTTAGCCCCGTGTGAACGGTACTTAAAGCATCACGAGAGAAAGAAAAAGAGTGCTCGTCGGTTTACGGCGAGCAGCGCGAGACTCGAAGGAATACAGGAAGGAAAAGGAACTTCCAGCCCTTTTCCAGCCAATCGAGCAACTTCCCGAGCTACGTATACCAGAGCCTCTCTCGGTGCTAAAAACGATCCTATCCCTCGCGCATAAACTTGTACTCGCTCGTACCTAACGTTGCGCTGCTCGGGGTCGTTCCCCTCGAAACGTGAACTTTTTTAACGGGCTAACAGCAAGCGGCTAAAAACGTACGAGTCTTTGCAAAATCAATTGAATTTTGGAATTTCGAACAATTTTGTGGAATGTTCTTTTGAAACAAGACTTTTTGAGGAAAGCTGTTTTGAAGAATGGTATTTTCGAAAAAGACATATTAACGAAGGGAATTTTGAATATTGAAATTTTGAGAAGATGTATTTTTTTTAAAAGGATGCCCCTTCTGCTACAAGATCAGCGACTAAAAATTCAAGCTAAAATGATGGCGAATTAGTCTCATTTTGAAATGTTATAAATACCTAACTTAAAAATAACCAGTTGAAGAATTATTCGCCATGCGAGGAGGATGCGCCGGATGGTCGCCGTGGTTATAATTCTAGTTTTTTTTTCCGGCTTTTTTCTTTCGGCGTGAGCGTGTGTGCAGGGAGTATGCACTTTGCAGGAGACCCCGCGAGAGAGGCGGCAAAAGGGATAAAGAGGGGGAGAGGGAGAGTACGAATAGTTTCTTTTCCTTCGAGTCGAAGAATACAAGCGGAGGAAGAGAGCAATTGCGAGTGAGTTCGTTATACCTTCAGCAATGGTACTTTAGTAAGTACCGAGTTTCTCGGACCGAGAAAAAACGACGGTAGAACAATTTCAGAGATATTTCCACCTGGATACTTTTCAGCCGCGCTCGCAAAGCCGCGCATTCGGCGAATACCCGGGAATTTTGTAATATTTCAGTATCGAACGCCCCGAAGGCCTTTTTCTCCGGGCTGCCGGAAACGGGAAACGAGGCACTAAAAAACCCTCGACGGAACCCCAGAAACTGGACCGTGCAAGCGGAACCGATTCTGCCCGATTTTTCCAAGTGCTTGAAGAGACAGCGATACGACAATATCCTTTTCCCGTTACTCTCCCTTAAAAGG
>OX632359.1:48070711-48181789 GCA_951751655.1 Ophion costatus | reverse complement strand
TTGCCAAGGTTTTTTTTACAAACGTAAATAGGTAATGAAAATTTGTCACCGGAAAAAATAAGTCGTTGGCATTTAGAAACGAGTGTGCGGACAAATAATCCTTCTCTTCGTCTTGAATATTCTCTTTGCATGATTTCGCTCTCGGTCGCTACTGCTCTCTGGTGGCGAGGCTGCCGAGCTCGAGCGTGTAGGCTCCTTGCCCTCTACCTCCCTATTTTTATCCTGTTCGAGAGGACTCGGCCCGTTCCCCCCAACTCGTAAACCGCTCGTCTCCGTCATCCTCTTTCTTTTTTTTCTCTCTCCACGGCCTCTCTCCTTCCCTCTAGCGACCGAGCCCCGAGTCTTTTTTCCCCTCGCGGCCGCTCGCCGTGGATTTCTCGCTCTTTTTTTCGGAGTGATCGGGGCCGTGGTCACTATATGTCGAGCGCGCAACACGGGGGCCTCCCTCGTTCGCCGCTGCTACCGGTGGCTCTTTCTCCTCCTCGACACTCCAAAGCCCGCGAGATAAATACTTGCACTGGGCACAATGAGCTTCGAAGAGAGCCGCGGAGCAAGGGGGGTGAGGGAGAGGGGGGGGGGCATTGCCAAACAAACCCTTCACGCTTCTCGGAATAATCGGGAATCGAAACGATCTCCCTCATCCGATACGTCACTGAATAACAATTTACGATTCAATTATTGATACAACGAGATATATGTGTCCCTCGAGGTGTTGTAACGTGTTGGTGGGACGTACAGGAGGGAAGGAGTGTGAAAGCGAGAAACGCGCCTACCGTACCAACCGGAAAATAACGTCCGAATATACATATATGTACACACGCACAGACTCGATATGGTCCCATCGAACCTCGCTTATCGTTGTCGCACGGTTGGTTAGAGCTTGAAATGACTTTTGGGGTGTGCGTTCGTCGATTAGGGATCGCCTAAAGAACCTTCCGCGGTCGTCCCCTGAGACATAGATCGCGCCCTCTCTCGTTAGCATTACAAAGCCATTCTCAAGAGCGCATCCGTCAAGTAGCTCGGCGCGCATGCAGAGGGCGTCACTCGAACCGTATACCGAGAACAACGGCGCTCTGTACCAGTGCGATAAATTGTAGCTGATCGACCCAATCGGTACGGCTTTTTCGTTGCCTCGATAGTTGGCCAAGGCTGCTAACTGAGTACGAGCGATCAGCGGAACGAATCGAATCATTCGCATTAAATATGATATGCTCTACGTGACGCAAATACCTCAGGGGATACTTCGTAAACACGGCATTTGGGTATGTGACAAACCCGGAGTTGCTTCCTTCAGCATTACGATCACTCGCACCATAAGCCGAAGACGGGACATTGCTAACTCCACTTGATGGGTTATCGGGTAACCCTCGGAGTGATCGAAAGAATTTCGCCATTGGGACGCTATTTCAAAAGTTTATTCGATTTAACTTGGATCTATTTGAGTCGAGGGATTTTTTCGTTACCTTACAGCACACTACGATGCGATTTGTTTTTAAGAGTTTTTTTTTCGAGTATTGATGTGGACAATTCAATAAATACGCATTTGTTCGAAATGGATTGTTGATTTGAACGTATCAGAGATATACTTAAGGATGTTGAGTCCCAAATCGCAAATGATGATAAAATTCTGAAAATTTGGTATGTTTTTGTATGAAGTATTTCAGAGATCGTGTAAAAATTTCACGACAATTAGGAAGCTCGTTATTAAACAATTAACATTCACAAATTAAATGTTGTTTTATGGAAACTGATGTAACTTTGCAATAAGTTTTTTTTTGACCTCTCCATTTTATAATATCTACAATATGCTGAAAGCAACGGAAACAAAACGAAGTTTATTGATAAATTGTTTTTAATTTCTTTTAAAAATTGTTCTTAACAAAATGTTAATTTTTTAATAACGAGCTTCCTAATCGTCGTGAAATTTTAACACGACCTCTTCAATACTTCATACAAAAACATACCAAATTTTCCGAATTTTCTTATCATTTTTTATTTCAACCCTTAAGGAGGTTGAACTAATGATGATAGAATTCTGAAAATTTGGTATGTTTTTACATGAAGTATTCAGGAGGTCGTGTAAAAATTTCATGACGATTAAGAAGCTATTTATTGAACGATTAACATTAACATGTTTCATAGGGACTCAACATCCTTAAATAAAAAAAATATCTTCATTTGCAGTGAATGTGCGTTAATTTAAAATACATTACTCGAATAAATGGTAAATATTCGGAAGTGGGGTTTCTGCTATAGAATCAGGCTAATTTTTGTCTGGGTTTGTTTGGGGTTGTTTGAAATTGTTTAAGGTTGTTTGGGGTTGTTTGGAATTGTATGAGGTTATTTAGGGTTATTTGGGGTTGTTTGAGGTTGTTTGGTCTGTGTGAACCCTTGAAGAAAATTAGCCTGATTCTAGCAGGAGCCCCACTTCCGAATATTTACCGATAGTATCACTTTTTAGCTATATTTGATGAAAATTTCATTGAAATATTCCTAAAATTGGATGCGCTACAGTTCCTTACAGTCGGCATAGCGAGCGGTAGGAGCACCATACTTCAAGCTTTGAACGCGTTTTTCTCGAAATACTGTTTTCAAGGTCGGTGGACATGATTCCTCAAGAACCATTTGATGGTTTGTTGCCAAATTTACAGGAGATACGATAAGGAACATTTAAAAGTGGCTAACGATCTCAATTTTTTTTTTCAATCCATCTACCTTCTTTACTATTTACGTAAAAATGACGACTTTTTAAATAGATTTTGTATGCTCGAGTTTCAATTCGTCGCAACGTTGTTAAAAAAATGATTTTTAAAATCGACGATCGTCAACTATTCGTATTTATCGTTAACTCGAACAACCCGTTTGATTTTCGATTTCCGATGAATCGTTCAAGGTGGAGCGTGTCCACCTCCAAACGTCACGAAAAAAAAATGTTATCATCTGCCGGCGGCCATGTTTTTCTTGTTTTCCTGTATTCGTTGGTGATTTTTTAAAGCCTCTCAATATACGTACCTTTGTGTTGAAAAAATACGTTTCTGTTTCACGAACCGTTTCCCAGACAAAAAAAAAACGGAATATGGCAATTTTTTTTCGGGCCTCTAGATATATGTAGCCCCTTAAACACATAACCGTATACATTGAAATTTGTGGATATTTGGCCGATGAAATTTTTCGTTCAATTGGACGATGTTACGAGTTCGATCTCTAAATAGGACGATGATGAAATTTGCATCACAACGCAACGAAAAAACATTCTTTTCAATCATCAGCTTATTATCACCCACAATTTTTTGGCTCTTTGAGATCACGAATATCACTCGATTGTATCGTCAGGTTTTTTTTTCTTTCACACCGCAAACCGTCGTGGTTTTTTTTTACGATTATTCCTCATCTTCTTCATTCTTAACCAACTCCTCTCTCCCGTTTGCGTTTTCCACATAGCATCTCGACTCGATCTCCCTCTCTCGATACTTCGCACACATCTTCTTCGTCCCTCTATGTCTCTGTATTCCCTCCGTTACGCTCCCTCCTGTCCTCATCATCATCCGTCCGCGTGTTCTCATTCTCTCTCTCTCTGTCTCCTCCCCCCACTCTCGTCCTCGTGTTTCTTTTGGTCATAAAACTCTCCTCTTTACGTTTTACTCTCCCCTCTCCTCGAGAGTGAAACGGCGAGATGGAATCTCCTCCTTCCTCTACCTCTCTGACTTTGCTATGGACCATTTCCTCACCATCGATGCGACTCTCTCGGCTCTGCCGTGATCTCTCGTCCGAGCGATTTTGTCCCGAGAAAGGTTCCACGAGGAGAAAACGAGCAAGAAGAAAAAGAAGAGAAGCAGCGCAGTTCAAAGCGAAGCGTCTCCATCCCAACTCCCCGGACCAGCGAAAACCCCGACCATACGTCGAAAAGATTCGCGTCCCTCATCGAATAATATTGGATGATAGGATACGCAAGTCCATTACGATTCAATGGATTTGTCAAGACAGAAAGGATAATTACCAGCATTAGTAATTGTCTAGCAGAATTTGTACTAGTTTTTGTATGCACCGGGAGTTTGTTTGGATATACATTTGTACGCAGCCATTGTGGAAGCACCATCAACTTTCAGGTTACTCGGAGAGAAAATATTGACAAGATTTTGCCGAATAAAAAAAATAACAATGTACGAAAATGACCGGAACCGGTGGGTTTCGAGTCAAGCAGCGTTGTGCCTGGTCGATACTCGGAGTGGCGAGCAATACCTCCAGAAGGCCGCAATACTTCCGTAACCTTGGTATAGATACTTGAGTAAAACGTCCGCGCACTAGAGAATTGGAAGAATTTGGAGCTGTCTATATCGCTACAAGTTTCCCACAGTTTTCCCTTACCCACGACAAATACGGTATAATGTAGCTCAAGAAGGCTGTGGACGCAAATAAAATAAGGTTAAATTAGCGCAGTGCGGGTAGGGAGCCCGAGTCGAAATTTAGACCCTCCTTTGAACCTCCTTTCGATCCCAATTTGTCATTCAATGGAGGTTCAAGAGGTTCAAATGGAAATCTCAAAAACATGTATATCAGAACCTACTGAACCTCCAAAAGTTGCAGAAATTGGACTTTTTCACTCAAAGGAGGTTTAGTAGGTTCATCTGAACCTCCTTCAAACCCTAGTGAGCCTGATTTAATGCTTACGCAAACCTACAGACCCTCTTTTAAACCTCCTTTCGCCCGACTAAATCTCCTTTGACTCCTTTCACCGGTGGCTCGCAGAGCCTCCTAGCCCTCCTTTAAACCTCTTCTGACCCTACTAACCCTCCTTTAAGCCTACTTCAATATGCTGCCCTCCGCTCCCCCCCCCCCTTCTCTCCCATCCGCAGTTCACCGATATTCCAAAGAAGGGATAATTATAATTAAAAAATATTTTCAGATAAACCATATATCATTTATTTATAATAATGAAATAAACTTGAAAACACACAAACAAATGTAGTACCAGTGTACTTTACTGGACTACTAACGTATACTATATTTGTACTATACTATAGTGCAAATATAGAAATATGGTAAACTTGAATAACACACAAACAAATGTAGTACCAGCGTACTTTACTAGATTATATTAACGTATACTATATTTGTACTATAACTATAGTACAAACGTATTAAAACTATAGTTTTTCATATTCCGTTCGTCGAATTAATAAATCAATCTTATAATAAATAATCAAACATCATATTTTTAATTCACACATATAATTTATTTTTCAGATATAGCTTGACCCTACAGAACCTCCTTTGGATCCAATCTTTCATTTTCCTTCTGGTTTGGATTCAAAGGAGGTTCTGTAAGGTACAGATAGGACTTTAGGCCAAAACGAGGTTGTGTAGGTTCACGCAAGCCGAGCCCATAGGCCTAAAGGAGGCTCAGGAGGTTGAATAGAAGGTTCAGTAGGGCTAAAGGAGGATCGCCAACGGTGCAAATTTCTCCATATAGGTTCAAGGGGAGTCAAAGGAGGACGGCGGTCTGTGCGTTACAAAGGTAATAGGTTCTCGAGCATTCAAAGGAGGGTCTAAATTTCGACTCGGGAGTGATAGGAAAGGGTTCGATGAAACTCTGCAAATAATATTTATCGAAAATAAATTCACGTGCTAAAAAATGTTATTGAAGTTAACATAAATTCTATTTTCAATGTATTCCCACAATTCACAGGTTTTCATGTGGACATTCAAGGACACACACTTAAAATCGCTCGTTTGCCACAAAGCACACCGTAGTTAATCACAATAACACTAAATACTACGAAAATTCTCTATACTCGCCGTCGGGACAAATTGGCAAAAACTGGTTGTTGAGAGAAAAAAAAACGAAAGAAAAGAAAAAACGATTTTCCGAATCTTGCCGCGCAAAATACCTTGTGTCCAAGCCTGCTGTTGTTTTTCGGCGTTACGGCTCGATCAGCGATTCGAGCGAGACGGTCGCGTACACAAACACTCGAGTAAAACACAGAGAAAGAAAAAAAAATAAGGTTACTCTGACTGAGCGTAACGACTTTGGCACAGCTGGACTATTGCCCGGCGCGCTCCTGCGTGCCTACAGCCTCTCTACACGTCACCTAATATTAATGTTACGACAGTCTTGAGACAATCTCTCCTTTCAGACTCTCTCTCTCTCTCTCTCTCTCTCTCCCTCATATAGCTATATCTCACTTTCGAAATTTCTGTCACGATCAGGCTCTCCGTCTAAAAGCACAACATTATACCAACAACTGTAGCGAGATTACGAAAAGGGAGTGGGAGAGAGAGAGAGAGAGAGAGAGAGAGAGAGACATTTATGCCTTTATTAATTCATTAATGATTTATTAATGATTTACCGATTAACCCTTTATACTGGATGCCTTTTTCGTTCGGATAGTGAGTGGTAAGTAGGCCCCTCTTGAGTGCAAAGGGTTAATATTTTATAGAAAACAAGTTAATATTTTCTTTTTTGTATACGAACTCCCACCATATGCGTACATCCACCAGTGTCGGTGACCAACTGAAAAATCTGGATATACTTGCATGTGTGTGTAAATGTATGCACATACGTCAGTCTAAAAAAACCTGCGTACAATTCTTACGCCACGTTTATAAATCATCCAATTTACGATTTATACAAATTCGTATATTAAGCAGGCGAGAAACGTGACCGTGCACAACGCGATGATGGTTTTTTTTTACCTCGGGCGTGTTCCCTATTGTATACGTAAATCAACACGTTTCGACGAGGATATCTCGACAAATTCACTACTGACTTCCGTTACAGTTACGTGACTTCGCGATGGGACTTGGAATTGCCTTTTTAGAGTTATATAACACGAGACACAGCACAAGGTACATCTGTCGATCGATTTGTGATGATGCTCACGCTAATTTTTCGCATGCCATGTAATTGTCCGACTATTATACCGGTTGTTAGTATTAACATAATATATATTGATTGTATTGGTTAATTTATAATTGTAGTGATTTTATTTGGCGATCATTAATTGTACTGATTAATATTGCTGACTGGGAACGAAGTAATGAGACTATTTCTGTCTGATCAATATTTTCGAAAAGATCAATTTTTAAAACATTCTCCGTCTACATCCCGAGAATGTTGTGACCAAATTAAAAGTGGACATTGAAGGAAGAGCTCCGGGCTTTGCAGCATAAGGTCACATATTCGACCTTGAACGATAAACCGAAATGAGAATTTTTAAATCTCCAAACAAAAGGTGAGGATCTTAAAGATAATGCTTTCCACAGAATTGACAAGCATGTGTGAGAAAGATTCGTTTTCAGAAAAAAAAAATTATGAAAAAGTGCTTACGACAAGAGAAATTTTCAAGGAAGAACATTTATAAGAACATACCTACGTATGCTTTTATGAGTAATTTAGTTCCGAAGATACCGTCAAAAATTCAAGTGAATCCGATAAATGTTAAAGTTGTACTGCAAGTCAATTTGAAAACTGACCGACCGATCCTGGTGGAATTTAGCATAAATATTTTTAACATTAATTCCTAAAACATGATCCTGAATGATTTCGAAAATTAAGAAATGTTTTTTTTTATTGGACGATGTAGCCATTTTTTTTTGGAACATGTAACCTTCTCGTTTCAAAGCGTACCATTTTATCAATTTTCAACATTTCTCAGGTTGAGAATGTTCTCAGAATGAAAGAAATATCTTAGTTGATTTTTTTCCAGACTAATCCCGTCGACGCTACGTGTCACGCCGTTCGACAACATCCACCGCAGCCCGTTTGGAAGAACGTGTCATACGTCCGCCATTTTTTAAGATTTATGATATTTTTCTTTAAATGACCATGTACCAGCAAAAAGTAGTAACGAAACATATCCTAGGTCTCCAAAATGAAGAGGAAATCTTCCCTTTAAAAAAAATCATGAAAATCAACAATGTGTTTCCCCTTAATCTTGGAGAATTGCACTATTACGATTTTTAGAAATATCGAATTTCACCAATATTTGCCTCCCCGTTTTTTTTCTTTCGGGGACGTTCTCGCCCCAGGATACTTTCCTGCAGCTTTGCATTACGGGGAAAAATCGATCGATTTTGGTAAGGTTTGGGGACCCGTGGTGCAGTCGAACGAATCAAAGCGTGGATTTTCGAGTCTCCGAGTTCGGGAGAGAACAACGCACGTAGCAAAACGTAGAGGTTGTACTCGTGTCGAGTGCAACGACCCCGCGGTTAAATCTTCATTGCTGTTACCAGATCCCTTCTTGGCCCTACAGGTACTTCGGACTTTTTCCACTTCCCCCCCTCCCCGCTCATTTCTCTCTTTCTCCAGCCTTCGCGCTCCCTCTCTCCCTGCAGCTCCGATTCTTTTTCCCTCTCCACCCTCATTTTACCGATTCGCCATGCAAGAGAGCCCTTGTTCCTTACACCCTCCCGCATCTCTTTCCCCTCGCGGTCCTGCCGAAACGAAGGGATCCTGAACCAACATTTAAAAAAATCCACGATCCTGTAGCTGCATCGAAAAAAACTCTCACAACTTTTCTCCCAAAAGTTGTACGTTTCATCGAGAATTTGCGAAAAATTTAACGAGCCTGAAGTTCTATTTTTTATTTTCGTCATTTTTTATTTTCATCAAATTCATTGCATTCGAACAATGCAAACTTCAACATCGTAAAACATACGCGTTTGTTTTTTTTTTCAATTCGAACGCTCGCAAATTACACTGGGATCGATGCGAACGTCATTTGCTCGTTTTTTTTCTTTTCTCAACTCGAGCAAAATTTATGCCGTCCTGGACGAGAGTTGAGCAGCTTCGGGCCGAGCTACGAGAGCAGAGGAGAGCCTCGTCGTCGCTCCTAGAGCCATGATAAAAATACCCTCGCCACGACGAGGATGCATAAATGAAAAACAACGCAAACAAGTCTCGGAGAGTTGTCAAGTTGACGGGGATTTTGAAGGCGTTGGGGCACGCCTCCCGGGGATCGAATGAATTCTCTTTCTCGGATCCGTAAGAATACAGGAACAAAAAGGATACATAATAACGTTAACGTGGGTATAGTAACCGGGGCGGGTAGACGTTTGAGACGAGGTGGCATTAATCCCGCGATTATGAAAGGATGGCAATCGCGGGGCCCCTCGCGACCTCTGAACGTGTCTCAAATACGATTTAAGCCGTGAGCTACCGTCTTACGAACTCGGGGGCAGCGTATTATGTTTATTCTTGCGCTCTCTCTTTATTCTTCTTCGTCGCTCCCTTTCTCTCTCCCTCTCTGTCTCTCGTTCTTGACGAACTGCAAGCGTCAGTGGCCTTGAAGCCAAAGCAGCGCGATGTAGTCCAAGAGCCCCAACCAAAAAAGTAGGTCTGGCTAAAAACTTTCGGGAACAGGTATTTTTTTTTTGGAATATGTTCAGGGGTGTCCCCTGAATGTAAATCCAAGTGGGCGTCGTGGCTTAAGGTTCACTTCAGCCGCCATCTTGAAAAACACGTTTTATTAAATATCTCGCGAACCGCGCATCGTACGACAAAAATTGTAGAAATCATTATTGTAGATAATAATATTTGCCATCTTTTTTATTTGAAACTTTTTTTTGTATAACGCATAGATTTTTAATTATAGCGCTCCAAACTTTTTTCAATATAGTTTTTGCTAAATATTTAGTTAATGGTCAATGATAAATTAAAAATGGTGGCAACTAATTTGTAGAGCATGAAATTTCCTATAAATTTCATTTGAAACTTTTCCCGTAGTATTTATAGTTTAGGAGCTATTACGCTGTAAATGAGATTATAACGAAATATAATGCTGTATATTCAATTATGCGCCTATGAGTGTAGTATATATTTCGGGTCGGGTATACCAACCTTCATATTCTTCTATTAAAAAAGAAATCATTATTAATATTACAGCACATTACAATATACAATATAAAATAATACTGTACAATATAAAATAGCATTATACAAGCATAACGTTAATTAATAATAATAATATTAATAATAACAATAACAATTCTTACGACGTAGCGTTATGTACTATTATTTTTTGCCACATGGACATTCTTGTATGATGATACCGTTTTAAGTAACAATAAAGATCGAACAATTATTAGTTGTTCTCCACACTATTTATAATTTTAATTCATTCGCTACACAGCTGCATTGACATTTTTTTGAACACTTCATGCCATTTTATGCGTTATGAATTTTTTTTCGTATACAACGAGCAATATTGCCACTGATAATGTACGAGGTGCAAGTTTTACCAAGCTGCAGCTCCTAAACTATAAATACTACGGGAAAAGTTTCAAATGAAATTTATAGGAAATTTCATGCTCTACAATTCAGTTATCACCATTTGTAATTTATCATTGATCATTAACTAAATATTTAGCAAAAACCATATTGAAAAAAGTTTGGAACGCTATAATTAAAAATCTATGCGTTATACAAAAAAAAGGTTCAAATAAAAAAGATGGCAAATATTATTATCTACAATAATGATCTCTACAATTTTTGTCGTACGATGCGCGGTTCGCGAGATATTTAATAAAACGTGTTTTTCAAGATGGCGGCTGAAGTAAACCTTAAGCCACGACGTCCACTTGGATTTACATTCAGGGGACACCCCTGAACATATTCCAAAAAAAAAATACCTGTTCCCGAACGTTTTAAACCAAAAAGAACCCGGCGCTTGGCCTAGATGAGTCCACTTCCAGTTAACAAACGAACGTTAATACCTCGCCTTCTTCCGCCAACCTTCCCATATCGCGCGATTTTTATCCTGTTCGTTTTTTTGGCGCACTCCGTGTAAAATTTTTCCACAGTCGTTGAGTTTCCGGCCGAAGAATTATTGTTATACTTATAACGACAAGAACGATAGGGACGACAGTAATGACGATGCCATTAGTGATGGTGACGATGATGATAACAACGGCAACGATTATGGTAAAAATAACGAAATGATTTTCAACTTAATATTTTTCACCCAAAACGTCGTCATGTTTTCACATGCTGTTGAGTAGGAATTTCGAAACGTGCCATTCGTGTACGATCGTGACTCTAGGCAAACTCGAGATTCCGTTATCAATCGGGGAATGGAGTTCCTTTCTCTCTCGAGCTCGGGTTCTCGCGTGGATGTCCTTGCTCGAACGATTAACGCAACGTTCGGCCGCTCACGAAAACAAACTCGACCGGTAGCGAGCGTGCCTGTGGCGGATTGCTGGACATTTGGCAAAAGTCGACGACTCCTCGCGGCCAATTGTAACTGGTAAAAGGAACCATGGGGGGACCATGGCGCCACAGCATCAGAGTTATTAATCCTGCATGTCTTTCGCTTTCTTATCTCTTGCTCTTTCTCGATACCCCCTCCCTGTCCTCTCGATCCTTTTGCGGGGGTAGCGAATAGAATTCAATTGGATCCCAATGAGGACTCTATGTGGCAGAGTTCTCAACATATCCCTATAGAGATGTAGGTGCACGTTGGGATCGCGAAAGGATTTTTTTTTTCGGAGATCCAACAAATTCCCCTTGTGAATGACAAATAAAAAATTCTCAAACTACGTGAATCGGGAAATCGCGCGGAATCCACTTGGATTCCAATGTGGAGTCCCTATGAAAGCCCTATAGGGATTGTGGGGGGGGGGGGGGGGTGGGGGTGCGCGCGTGTAATATATATTATAATATGTATTTCCATATCGAATGCCAGTCTAGTGTCAGTCCGAATTTGCATGGATTATGAATTTGAAAAGGTCTGGTGGAGTGGTAGAAAAAAAAATCGTGAAGGTAGCGAGAAACGAGAAGAAGCGAGAGGAAGGGAGGGGAGAGCGAGCAAGGAAATATATGCTGTTCTCTCTCTCGCTCTTATGCACAGGTCCCGAAAAATAAAAGCAGGATCGCAAAATATATTCGCACGCATCGGTAGAGCTGCAAAAAAAGCTGTCAATTTTTTTTAATCCTCGAGTCTTCGTTTGACCGAGTGTGCCTCGGTGCAGAATCCCCGTGCCTACATTTTCGGGGATGTGTCGACGTCAAACCTTTTTTTTTCAACCTCCACACAGCCATCGGAAATATCGATATGTATTGAAAAAATAAAAAACGAAGACGTATCGAGTGAACTCTCGTAAAAAAAAAAACTTGAACCGCGTCATTCGAGATTTGATACCCTAGGACGAGGGGTCTTTGCAATTTGTCATGGATCTCTTCTCGCAGAATGCTTTTCGACGCCCGTATTTTCGTTCACGTGTTTTCGTAGAAATTTCGAGAGATAGCGATTCGCAGAGACTTTCTTAGGTTCCACGCGAGGGGTCTGTATAGGCTTGTAATTTCGAAAGTATGATTGTTCGTCGTATTGTTTTATAGCCTATGGTCTTGACAGTTTAATTAGCTTTAGCAATTATCGGACTCAATTTATGTTTTTTTTTCTTCCAATTTTGTGATTATGTGTATTTTTCATTTATATTTTTCTCCACTTTTATTGATATATAAAATCTTTTTCGATAGATTTACGTTGTAGGTCGCTCATGAGGATATTTCAAAAGTTTGCCATAAAGTTGAACAGCCAAAAAAAATGGCCATGAGAAATAACATTTTTGTTGGGTTTCAACAATGCAAACTTCAGTACAATCGACTTTTGTGAAGGGTTGGATCGCGCTTTACCGTTTTTTTAAATTTATTTTCATCGAAACTATGACTTTGAAAACGGTGTAATTCGTATCTCAAAATAGATTCGTCCGATTCGCTTGGAATTTCGACAGAGCATAGTTTATAACATTTTCTATTGTACGACTGCATTTTTTTTCATATGGTTATCTATTTGTTAATAAAAAATGTGGAAGTTATTCTTTTGGGTCGGAGGCCAATTATCTTTCCTACAATTTTTCAAATTTCCTAAAAGTATCCAGTCATACGAAAGTTTTATTTTTATGTTAAAAGTATGTTTTTCATTTAAGATAGGGAAACGTTTAGACCCGTTGTCAAGATAAAGTGTCCAAAAATAACCATTACGAGGCTTGCTCGTTCAATAGTACAACAAATTCCGCTAGATGGCGAAATAATGTTTGCTCTCCTCCTCTTTTCCGTGATCCCGATGTGTGTCACCTTTCACAGGGTATGTTTTATTATTTTTCACTATGTATCTCCATAATATATTAATATACAGGTGTATTTAAAAATATATATATATATATATATATATATATATCGCCTTTTTCGGGATCCGGTTCAGAAAGACGGCGTTTCGTCGATAATTCGTATACATTCTGTATTAATTTTCCCGCGAATAATAACACGGAATAAAAGCACGAAAAAGAGAAGGGATGGGGGGGGGGGCGGGTGCTTGGGGATAAAGGAAGGGACTCGGATGCTGCCAAGTCATAATAATAACCTACCCCTTGGCTGAACGACGACCACACTAACATGCTTTCAACGAAAGGCCCCCTAATTACGAAATTGCGTTTTTTCGCTCGATGTATCGATCCGAACGAATCTCGTGTAGGGGGGAAGGGAGAAGGAGAGCGAGAGAGAAAGAGAGGAGGGGGGAGAGGACGAAGAGTCCGGCCGAACAGCTTCCGTAGAATTTTTGAACGCGTTATAAATAGCCACACCGCGAGATCTGGAGACTCATGCGGTGCAAGATATATTCACCGGACGCACGGCAATAACCCTCCCACTGCCCCTCAGGTTGCATCCAGGAATCGAGAGATCCGTATCGTTCGAATAATCATAGTTATTCCGACGAAATATCGTTCGACGAGAATACGTGCCCCCGAGCATAAAATTGCACTCCCAGCAATAAAATGTGTCAAAAGATTGTTATATTTATTCTGCGAATAAGTATGCTCCCTTTTAGCGTTTATTCGCCACTGTACATACGTGTGCGTTGTGCCTCAAAACTCCGCGGCGGCGCTGTCGTCGACTACAATCGCGGCCGTTTCGAAACATACGATTAATGGTTAATTAAAGAGAGCCTGCGCGTCCGAAAAGATACGGAACGCTAAAGTGAGAGCTATGGAATGGATATATTTATAACCAGTAATGGATATTACGAGTTATGAAAAATCGTTATGCAGAAAAACGTTTGATTTTTCAATTTTGCCAGCAGCAAGCTATCTTGGTCGCGACTTTGTCAATATGCTCCTCTATGCTTTGTATCGGCAAACACCAGCCGCATCGTTTCCATTTTCTTTCTCCTTTGTTAAATTAAGGAGAAAAATATGCATCTTGGAATACTTGTCTCGAATAGCGAGCGGTTACAACGTTGATAAATGTGAAATTTGCATAATCAATCAACGTTTACTAGCGCCATTTTACCGCGGTAAAAACGTTGCTGCGGCCAAGTTCGCACGTCGAAATATTAAATAAACGAACAAATACAAAAAACAAAGTAGGAGCGGCGTACTGCGCCCTGAGGGAAAAACTGTAAAAAGTGATCAAAATAAGTACGATCAGTATTGCTGCCTATTTCCCAAGACTCCGATAGGTGGCAGATCTTTGTTAAATTTTGCGTGATGTTTTTTCGCGCACGCGCTCCCACGCGGGTCGGTTACAGAACGAAAAGGAAACTGGGATAAGTCGAGGATAATGGCGGCGGTGATCTCACGATGTTGAGGGATGACGGAAAAGATATGCTGCAAAGGCTTCAACCAAATTCTGCCTCCGTGCTGCTGGCTCCTCCGTGATCTTGCGATGTACTACGAGATTCACGTGCTCTCTCTCTCTCTCTCCCTCTCTCTCGCCGTCTTTCTCCTACGAAAGCCTTACTTCGCGCATACGCGATTACGGTTGTGTGCTGTGTGTCGCCGGGAGCGTCGACCGTGAGGACATTGAGGGAAGTAACGACGGCGCGAGCGTTGGCGTGCCGCCACCTACCACCGTAGTCAAGAAACTCGACGAGTTCCTTTCTGCGGCCGGTACGTTATCACCTCTCTTCCGGTCAAGTTGCAACTACTGTAGACAAGATGGCGACTGAGCGACACTTTGCCGCCAATTTTGTCACCACCTCGAATCTTGTCGCTGCGTGTACTTCGCCTTTGTCCAGACGTGAACCGTACACGGCTCTTTACGCCGGTTTTCTCGAGAAAGCGAGCGAGTCGAGAATTAATAGCATTAGTCGAGGGTTGAGCAGGCGTATAATGCAACCGGCGATGAAACGCACGAGAATTTCGGAAGAAGCAACAATTGCGGACATCGCGGCCTCTGTAGGTTCGTTTGTCTTGCAGATCACCCCGTATTAAATTTTCATAAACAATTGAGACCTTGAGCTGTCATTTGCTAGCAACTTGTTTCGACGAAATTCTTTTTTTTTCCTCCCCAACGCAGATTCGTTGTCCCGATCCGTGAAATCGATAGGGAATATTCATTCCACTCTTTTGCAAGCAAACAAGTTGGTCGTCAGTTATATTAGAGAAACCAGGAGAAAAGATACGAATATCTCAGCAGTGGAAAGGTCCAACGGCGAGCAGCAACGTGACGCATCGAGTTGAGAAACGAGGTGAGCGATTTTCTTTTCTGCTATAATAAACTAGTCTGAAATATTAGGTAAGGTCGACATACTCTTCGACCTACTCGAAGAGTATGGAGTTACGGATATGTAGCTTGCTCTCCAACTGGACGTATCATTTAAGTAGGAGCGACAGAGCAAAGCCCAACAGGTCACCGGCAACTTGTGGTATCGATTGTAAATGAAGACCTCTGTGATTCACTTTACTTTGATAAATATCGTTGGTATTCTCGTTGACAGCGATGCACGCTTGGACCCAGTGGACTGCAATGAGTTCCTGGGAAACGTAGATGTTTTTTGGACTACCTGTGCGAAAACTGTACGTCCAATAATTATAGGTGCAATAATCCTTTATTTTTCGTATATCATCCGTATACACGTCGACAAAGATGTCTTAGAAAAACATATCGATAATTATCAACGTCATTTGGCATAATGGGCAAGGCGGATGGTCTATCGAGTTTGGCCAATATTGTAGGTCTGCATAAGTAGGACTAAAGAAATGTTGCGCCAGATGATAGCAAGTAGAAACTCATAAACGAATATTGCATTTGTTTCGTATCGACCAAGTAGCCGCAGATAAGGTATACAATGGACTAAATGGATCCTCCCACATGTTCGCAATTAATTTTCCCAATTATTCATCTCTTTCCGTCAAATTTCATCGGAATTTTTAAATTATCTTTGCCATACTGCCACACCTAAATAAAATGCTTCCATCATATTACTGAGAGAGGAAAAGTTCACTTTTCAATATCATTTCATGTGAAAATCACAATTCGTTTTATTTTTCTAACAAGTCGCGTTCATTCTACTTTTCGCAAAAATCGAAGAAAAAACCTAAATATTATATGGCCTTCCTCGAACACGAAAATTGGAAGTTTTCATCAACAGAATGAGTACAACGATCTTCTTTGACAAATTTACTTTAGACAAATTGCTCAAACATTTATTAGAATCTAAATTAAAGGTCTGCAACATAAATTTACAAACAAAAACGTTCTATTGTAAAAAGAAGAATCCTTTTGGCATTCCAACAATGGAAAGTCCAGCACTATAATATCTGCTTGCGTAATGCCCTATCCTGTACAAATACACATTGATACGGCAGAGATTTTTTTAAATCTGCGGCATTTTCGTGTACCCTCGTGGGTAGGCGTTTTATTCATATACTCTGTCTAAATAAGAAATTAATCGAATTTCTCCTATCCTGGGCCGGAGGCCACGAGAGTTGCAAGCTTTTACAATTTCGTGGAACAGACTTCTCAAGCGTAGGAGAAGCTTCCTTGGACTAAAGTTACATGCAGAGATGCAATTTGTTTCCGCATGAGTACAGAAATCATCGTATATACATATAGGAAACTTGTACATTATTCATAGGAAGTAGGAAATGTCAGCTACACTGTAACTGTAACGCCTATCGAGTGTGTCATTGAAATTTTTTGTTTGAAGCAAGTGCATACTTCTCGAAGAACAGTACCTCTAGTAGCGAACAATGTAGTTTGCTTTGAAAAGTAATTTCGAAGCAAAAATAACATATTTTGTAGAATGACTAAAAATGATGTTGAAGTTTGCGTAGCTGGAATGACGCTGCATTCATTTTTTTCGCTTATATCTTTTTGGCTGATTTTTGGCTGTTAAAGAGAATCGACTTTTGTGACGTTTCAATTATGCAAACTTCAACATTACCATTCGAGTGTATTTTGATACAAATATACTTCTTTTTTCGATGGACAAAGCTCGCGTAGAGATATGATTGTACACATGCACACATGTAAAGTAAATTGTGAATTGATCACAGGTGAGGCATTGTTCCTGCGCGTCTTAAGGTAAATCGCACAATGGGGTATGCACCGCCGCACTGGACGATGGAAGGAAAAAGCAGTTCAGTTTGTATTTGTGCAAACGTGTGCGCAGAGCTCCTTTCCTTCCGCATCAGTAGTGATGCATTGAGCTGCTTCGAAGATTGGACTCACTCGAGCACGAATCATAATAGAAATGCGAATGCTCGTTATCGGTGGCTCGATTAGTCCTACTTGTACTCGGGATCGTCCTTGTTACCTCTTCGCCGAGTGTCAATAACGGGTGGCATTATATCTGGCAAAGTGTCTTGCGATTTTGAATTTTTCGGATACTGATACATAGTCTCCCTCCTAATTCCATATATGGAAGTCTGTTCCTGCTCGCATCTGCAAAATATTCGTCTTTTGTACACACGTTTCACTTTGCCAATTGTCCGCAATTAATTTTTCGTCGCGTCGTCCGCTCTGGGAGAAAAAAAAAGTTTTAAGAAAAAGTCGTCACTAATGGATAAGCGCATTAATGAATTTTTATTGTCATCAGTGTTATAAGTAGCGAGAGGACTGGTCTTTGCAATCTTTATTTCGAATATTTGTAAATACATCGAGCATAGATATTGCAAATTCAATGTGAACATTAGGAACTTCTGTTTGCACTGTGAACTCCCGTTGAATGCAAAACGGGGCACTGCTGAGTGGGGCACGCTGGCAGAAATTTGGGATACGTATCGACAAGGAAAAATGTTCATTCGAGTATGCGTAATACGTTTGATGACGATACGAAAGAGCGCTTCGCAACGTAACGTCCAAGATCGTCACAATGGCGGAAAAATCACTTGTCATTATTGATCTCGATTTCTCACTACAATTAACGAGAGCAACAAGATTTGATTAATACTTTTATTTTTGTTTCAATTGAGAGCATATACGACATGTCTATGACTTGTGCATATGTCATCCTATCCAAGTCTTTCCACCGGTAAAAATTAAGTACGAAACAGTCATGTCTGAATTCGACTGGAAGTAAGTACAGAAGAAAGCTATCAAAATTTTTGGTCGATTTTACTTCATCGTTGCGTTTTTTTCTAGTTTTCCGAGTTCCTACCCTGAGGTAATCGGAATATTTAACTGATCCCTCGTATAATAGAAATAGAAACGTTCATCGTGACGCGAAATCGGAGTTATGCGGAAGAAATGTGAAGTCGAGCGATAAGAATAAAAACAATGAAAACATATTGTGCCCCCCACCCACGCACAATATGTTTCAAAATTAGATGTAATCTACTTGACGGAGCGATTCACACCTGCACGAATCGGGGTTAAACCACCATCCTAAATTGCACATTTGCTCTTCGATGCAGTGACAGGAGCACGTACTCGGATCCCAATATTTACGGTCACGGTCCCGGTCGCATTTACTCTCCTCGTCCCCATTCTTGCATCTGCATTCGCAAAACTCCTCGATGTATTCGTGCTTCGGATGACAATCCTAAAATATAAAGATCAAAGAAGAATTAACGCTTGGACTATTATTGATGGTCTATCAATGGAAAAGAACAAATTATACGTATTGGTTTATTTTTCATTTTGAATGATTATGATCCGACGCGAATAGCCCTACATTTCTGAGAAGACATGCGAACAAGATGAAAGTTGTCCGTTTAATTATGAGTATAATTGTTTTCGGAGGTATTACAAAATGAGTGTCACTCTGGACACGCGGCAGAGCAATCTATCGTATATTAGTAAGATCTAATTATTGAAGAAATACAAATACAGGCATAAATAGACAGAATTCGGAATGGTCAACCCTATATTTTCGATGCAAACTAGAATTAGTTGGATTAACGCCATAACGTGTATGCCATGGCTCAATTTTCGAGGTTAAAGCGTTTCTTTTTGAGGAATATTTTACCTGTTTTTTTTAAATTAATGTTTTTAATAAAAAATTTAACTGTCTTGGGCCAAGATTTTAAAGAAACCCGATGAAGTTCTACATTTCCAAAACAATCATTTCTATCAGGGTCTATGCCGAAAATCCTTGTCGAAAATCAGACTCGACAGACGTAACAAAAAAACTTCAGGGAGGTCTGATATTGCATTTAAATGGCTTTGAAGTTTGCATCGTTGGAATGCAACGAAAGCCCTTTTTTAAAGCTTCTATCTAAACTCTTCATTTGCAGGTTTAGGTTACGGATCCCGAATAATGATCTTCAACAATGTTTCGGTGAAATTTGTGGTTCAATGTGCAAAATAATTAGGCAGTATGAAACATAAAATATTTTTTTTGCACTGATTTGGTTAGTTTTCAATACTTGTTTTTTTCTCTGCATTGCAGTGTACTCGTCAACGGCTTATATTCGTATCATCTATACATACCTCGGCCTTCATTTTGCAATCGCATTCGCAACGGGTGTGCTCTTCCAGAGGAACGATTTTTCTTTCCGTCGCGTCCACGTCACCCTCGGGGGTCAGTCGCGAGACGATAACTTCGAAGAGCCTCGTAACCTGTTCTTTTGGCTGGCACGAATATAAAGAGTGGCAGCAGCCACCGCATTGCTTTATACGAGTACAACTTGGAAAAAGGAACACCGCGGAGTCGTTATTGGCATCGAAAGGTACAGTCTTCAATTCCGGCTCGCACCGCGCCGGCTTCGCCATTTTCCCGCTCGATCGCTCTATACCGTCGAATCTACCTGAAGTTGCGAGAATAGCAAGAACCAATGATGCATGATTAAAAGCTCCTCTGAAACGATAACAAGTTAAGCATTTTTATATTCATCCACACTTATATTCCACTTGTAGGTAAATCAATATTTATGCATGTTCAATCAGATGCACAAATAAAATCGAAAATGGTAGATTTCGAAATACTGATAAATAATCAATCTCTTGAACTTTGAGAGAAAAAAAACCTGGGCAACTGCATAGCGGAGCAGACTTCCGTGGTTTGCCAGACACACCCGTAATTGTCAATATTTGGCGTTATTGTACAACTTGTCAAATAGTGTGGAAAATATGGCAGGGCCTTGCCAAATGCCCGGCCCTTTTTTCATTTTTTCCTTTCGCAACGTATTCTTTTACGCTAACCGCGATAATTTTCATTGACAGTCGTCGTTGAATACTACTATCAAGAATGATTTTACATTTTACCCTCGACGGTGTTACATAAATAACTAAGAGAATGGGGTTGGGGCACTCTGCTGCGACGGACGGACACTATGAAATGACGAGACTTCCTAGTGACTACGTTTTCTTAAAAATCTATACCCTTGAAAGAACTTTGATCTCTGGTATCCCCGAAACGATATTTTTTTCCGTAAAGTCGATCAATACTTTCACAGGGTATAAACGCATGTCTTGAAGGAGCAGGGAAAACTTATTTTTGGCAGTGCTTATTCTGTGTCGAGTACATTTTTTTTTGCATACAGATTTGCTGTAGGATGACTGACGAATACTCTCGAGCGATATCCTTCGCTAATAATTATTTCGCCCTCGTCGATGGTCTCGCTTATGGCCTCGAGGAACATCTCGCTGAAGATGTTAGTCTCAATTGGTTTGGTAAAACAATCAATGGGAAACGAAACGTTGCGGCTTTCATGAGGATCAACATGACTAATTCTCGACACATGTTTGACGATGTAACGCCAGCTTCGGAAATCGTTAAAAAAAAACGTACATCTCGGTAATTTTTTATTTCATGTAATTAAGGAAGGTGCCTCATTTTTGAACTTTCACAAAAATATCGTTCATTTTCAAACAAAAAATTGTTTGACATTAATTTTTCGTTGACTACAATTATCTCGATAATAAAGAATCAATTAACCGATTGCACGATACTGATTCAGCGATTGTTTTTTTTTAAAGCTTTGAATTTGTTTAAAGCAATCGTTTCAAATTGACATCAACCATTGCTTTTCTTATTCAGTGTTCCTATTATTTTTTGTTACGTTCGTCCTTTTTTTTTTTAATTACTTAATCAGCGTCGAATATTGAAGGGTAGTTTTCTGAATGGAAAGGAGCAAAAAGCCACAGAGGAGCCAACAAATCATTACAATTTTTTCCACCTGTACACGTCACAGTTTATTTCTCGAATTTCAGGATGAAGCACAAGTCTAAGGAAATTTCGGCCGACGGTGCACATGTGGCCGATGCGCTCATAAAAAATGGACTAGATCTTGAAAAACTTCGCATCGTGGATTCGTATGACGCGAAGGAAAACAAGATCGAGGTGATTGAGGCGTCGTCGGTTATTCGTCGAGAAACGAGCACAATTTGTACAGAGAACAGTGCTGGAAATGCATTAAAGCAGGAGAACGATAACGGACAGTCTCCTGCGCCACCGAACTCCAAAATGGACTACGCAGCGAATATTCCGCTATGCAATCCTGAGAACTCTATGAAATTCATCAAGGCTAATGGCATTGTTCACATTCATCGATCATCGGGTCCCAATAAAATACGTAAGTTAGTTCTGAGCAATACTCTATTTTAGTACTTGGAATACCAAGCGTTGTTCTGTGAAGGGAGGCCTACGTAAGTCGATACGTTACCATTTTACTCTCAAAGATCGTAATACCAAGTTCAAATAAATAATTTCAAGACCTCACCAGGTCCTCCCTATTGATAAAAGGACATAAAAAAAATCAACATCTAATTTTCTTTTTCGTCGCAAAGAAGTACGAGAATTCCGATTTCCCACGGAAAGCATATTGAAAAAACGCCTTTTTGATCACGTTCACGTTCGAACAGGGAAATGGCAGTCGTCCGCATTCGTTTCCGGCCTGCCAGGCCAGACTTGCCGACGTCATTGCAAGCTTCAAGTGGCTTACACTCGTCGCAACGATCAAACGACAGAGTGCAAAGAGAGATCGCGAAGTGCTTGCCCCATTAGGGAGAAAATAAACAGCGAGAAGAAACAAACCCACGAGGCTGATGTTACGACGAGCAAGGGGCGCAAAAGATTGAACAGTCAGGAGGACGAGATGGAAGAGGCTTCCTTTGTTGGATCTGAGCAAACGTTCAATCCGTTCGATGATTTCGACTCTTCCGACGACAAACGACGATTTCTTGAATATTTCGACGTAGAGATGGCGCCCAAATTCAATTTCACTTCTGCCAAATACATCGGTGACCGATTAG
This sequence comes from Ophion costatus, assembly GCA_951751655.1. Lineage (NCBI taxonomy): Eukaryota > Metazoa > Arthropoda > Insecta > Hymenoptera > Ichneumonidae > Ophion > Ophion costatus. Next base: position 48,159,375 of record OX632359.1, on the reverse strand, counting down.
TCTTCGATTGGAGACAAAACGACGAGTCGGCCAGGGAGAATCGTATCGCGAGCTTCAAATTTAATTATTCGATTCACACGTTGGTTTACGAGAGCAACGCGACGACCAGTCTGACGGAGGAATTCGAGGATCGAAGGAGTCTCAGTGATACCGAAAAAAGTGTCTAACCCGCGCGTATATCAGTGTGTCGGTACGTTACTTTTCGATTCTGAAAACTTTATTTTTGTATTGCGAACAAGGCCGTACAAGCAATACTTTATTTTTGTTTTGCAAACGCGGACCCAGATTCGATCAGCTTCGGCTCAGCTTTTGACCGCGTATTTTGAAATCGATCACTTCGAATACTAGTCAGTCAGGGAAGTATTAATTTGTGATAATTTTCTAGATTTTTATCATTATTATCGCTATTCGAAGCATGGGTTCTCCGTGAACTTGGTCACTTATTTTTTTTCACGCACCTCCGTATACTTCGTACTAAGGTCAAGCCCGGTCCGTGGATCGCGAATTGCACGATAAAACATGCACCCCTTCGTCTTTGAGTAAATGGAGTAAATGTCAAAATACACATCTGGAGCAGGTGAAATATGGGATGCGATGTTACTTTATTTTCTCCACTCGTATCTGCAAGTTTGAATACCAAAAGCCAACGGCATAAACGAAAAAAAAAAATACAAATCTTGGATGAAAGTATTCTAAAAATTTGAAATATATTCAAATGATGGTTCAATGCAACTGAAACTCGTGAAACGTGGAAATTTTCACGGGGACGTTCGGAAAAAAAGTATCCGTACTTGTCGAATAGCTTTTGTAGCAGGATAAGGGAAAACCGCATGGCATTGCAGTTTGCACCGTTGGAATGCAACGGATTTTTTTTTTTCAGTATTACCCAATTTTTTTTGCACTTTAACGCTACAAACATCATTGAAATATTTTTGAAAATCCTTATTAGGGTTCGATAACCTGAACTTGCAAAAGAGGAGTTTCGAGGGTCATAAAAATGAAGAAATGAATTAAATGAAAGATTTTCGTTGCATTTCAACGATGCAAACTCGAACATAATAAAACTGGGACGGAAGGGGCATTGTAACGAACGACGTGTAGGTAGTGAGATGGTGGCCTGCAGAAGAATATATTTTCCTTGAGCGATTCTGGTCCACCGACGGCTGAATCGCGATTTTTTTAGCACCCCGAACGCATTCTTTTTCCGTTTTCCGCGGCAAAGTGTGTCGCTTGATAGGAAACAGTCTTTTTTTTCTAACTATTATGTAACGATACTATTGTTTAAGCCTACATCAATGTAGAGACATCTTTCTTGGTACCGGCGACCTTGGACCTCAAAAAATGGTTAATTTTCGTGAACTACGATTATAGCAGGCAGCTTTTTTGGCACAGTTCCGATTTCCTTGCATTGACGCGTTTAATAGTATCTCGCCGACCTTATGTAAAGCTTGAATTTGGGAATAATTACTCAAATTGGCAACCTATCGAGAATTTTTTGTTTCATGTGAACCACTTTGGTGTTAAGTTCTTTTGTGCGAACTTTCACAAACACAAATCCATAATAAATTGTATTTTGCGAACAGAATCGATATATATATAAAATGGGTAAAAAAAAGTATTTGTACATCTCATAGGAAACTGTTGTTCATTTGGCTTTATTTTTTTTTCGTGTTTACCCAAGGTTTTTCTAAACAGACACCACGTATAAGCTTATCGAACACAGAAACTGAATAAAGCATTTTATTAGAAGCATAGCTTGGAAAAGGGACCGTGTACAAATACTTTTTTACCACACACACACATATATATATAGGGGGGGGGGGGTGTATTTGTGTGTATGTACTCATGTACATATGCAGTGCGTGAAAAAAGTATATGCGTGTTTCACTCTTTGACATACCTTGAAAGAAATATATTTTTGCAGATGGTTTTATCCGCTAGTTTATAATAGAACCACAACCCGCATCTTAACGTTCATATAGATAATGTATGCCAACAAAAAAGCGCAGAAACCACGTAGTCAATGCCATGCGATGAGCAAATACTTTGTTCAACCACCGTAATTTATATTGGATCGGGTTGAATGATCGTCAAAGATATGCGTCAGGCCTATTTACCTCCAAGCGAATGATTAATCATCACGATTTGCGCGTTATGCCAAACTATCTTATCTAACGATCAGCGAGAAAGGTGTTTCGATATTTTGTGATAACCGTTTTGTCGTTTCATTGCCATTCAGCGTAATCGATCAAATTTTCGTAGCCCACGCCGAATTCTGTTCACAAGCATCCATTTTAAGCGATGGGTTATTGGTTGAATAAATCAAGCGTTTCGTATAATCGAATATCCAAATGGATAAAAAGTGAAAAATACCATTTGTGATACGAATACATTGCAGGACCATAAATTTTCCTCAGCTCTGTGTCTCTCGAAAAATAACTTCTCTCATCAATCAATAGCGCCCAAAGTCAAGAGAATTTTCTGACAAGTCATTAATCTATTTCTGGTTTTTAGCACTTGTTTCGAATTGTGCTGGACGTAGTTCGTTTTTTAAGCACGATCCTCAATGAGTCCCGCTGTAAGAAAGGTGTTTTTTTTTCAACCTCTCTGGAGGATACTCACTGGTGATAAAAAAATCCTTCGGCCCCTCGTGACGGTCGTTGATCATTTTCAAAAATTCGTCAACGCTGTTGAGCGAGTCGAGTGTCCTGGCGAGTTTTAATGACATCTGAAACAGAAGTAGAGACGCCGGGGTTCTCGTATTTAACTCGTGGCGAATTTCGTAGTTCGTGCAGACGCGATATATTTTTTTGGGCATTGATAATATGATCGGGAAAAAAAGATCCGGCAGCTCCACGTTTGCAACAGACAGGAAAACCGCGCCTAACGATCTCACTAACGAGCCACTTCCGCCATATTTTTCCAAGCTTTGCGTCGAACGTGCAAGCGCGACTTTTTAGGCCACTGACTGTAATTCGAATAATTTACAATTGAAAATGACAAATTTTCTATTGAAACAGTTAAGTGATTTTCGTTCCATTCCAATGATGCAAACTTCAACGTCAACATTTTTTCTATTCTAACAAGTACAAGAATTTTCGCGCGGGAGTGGGAGCTTATAAATTGTGGGAATAGGACGAGATATTCGGAAAGAAAGTGATCCTTTTCATGGAAAGGCCCTCGGACGCCGGGGCCGTATATATATATATATTTTTATCCTTATGGTAATACCCGGAACATCGGGTCTGAGTCACCTCGCGGGGCTTCATACTGACCGCAGAGACACGCGACATCATGGCGCACAAAATGAATTCGCGTTATCGCCAATGCGAAAGGTGTGCAAGAAGAGGCTACGATGAATTTCAATCTTGAGTGTTTCTAGGAATATTATCGGTTTATTGATATTGCTTCTTCTCTAACTCCGCTTACCTTGATAAAACGGTACGGCGATATTGAGTAAGAGGTTTTTGTTTTTTTCCTTCAATTCGACTTCAATTCGACCTTCAATTCGACAACTCTTACGATACTTTCAAATTCAGTGTCCTTTTTTATTCATTCGATAATAGGTTATTACGAACTTTATTCAGTAATAGGAGCAGGGTTCGTTTTTTTAAAAAATCATCAAGAATTGGATGAAAATGGAATGAAATTGATAAATACTCATACGTGGAAAAAGTGCCGGGCTTTTTAACTCTGTCATTAATTACGTTTAACATCTATTATCAAAATGAGAATAATATTCCAATAAGGACGTACGAGGGATGCAACGTCAAGCAAACGTAGCCGAAATTTGCAATTCTCAGATATTATATGTCCCATACCTAAAGTAAAATCAATCATAAATGATGTCTGCATTTTGCGTCGTTGGAATGCAACGATTCATTTAAATTTCTTCATTTTTTATTATTAAAAACCATTTTTTTGCGTATTGTGGCTGTTGATCTGTAACGAGTATAGGTAAAAGTCCTGCAGTGATTTTCATAGTCTAATTCGGCCAAAAAATGTTCGATCGATTAAAAAGGATTCATTTCCGTTGGATTCCAACGATGCGCATTTCAAGATCATCATAATAGAGACACAATATGTGGTCCAAGCCCGAAATCCTAGTTGAGAGTACTCCCTTAAAAATGGTTGGTTTACTTGCGTACGTTAATTGTTCATTTCACTAGTGATAAAATAAACGAGAGTCCGTTTAGCGGCGTGTCGAAAATAATGGAAGAACCATGACTTCGATTACGGACATGGCAATGTATTTGAGCATAAATTAGAAGCAATTATTGAGTGGTATCCCGTCGCGCGGATTTGCGAGCGACTATCGCCAAGGTGACGCAGACGTCGAGCAGCTTCATAAATATCGCAACATACATTTACCGTCTTATACTTTCTCGGAACTCTCCGTTCCCGGGAGCAAAACGGTAAATGAAAAATGTCGAATATCTTTTTCGCGTGTCACCATTACGGTAGTGCTACATTCGCCTTAGCTCCATCCTATCCATCGTTTGAACGTGCGTCGGGGTCGTAAACTCGATCTAAGTGTCGAGAGAGAGAGAGAGAGAGGAAGAGGCAAGGCCGCAACGTCTCTGCACCATCAAAAACTTCCTATCAAATTTATCCAATTGTGTTAACCAGGCCGACATTCGTGATAACTTCACTTCCGGTTCTCGTCTTGGGAACGCGATAAAAGTATTTTCTTTAGGATCGTTACCGTGACCCAGTTAAACCAAATCTGTCCTACATTATTCAAATTCTATTTGCGAATGTCGGTAGTTCAATTGACCATAATGCTTCTACGCACACTGTTACTTTTTATTACTCTAAATTTTAACGGGATAAACCTAGCTCGTGGCAGGAAAGAAGAACAATTTTCGTGATTTTTTTTTTTCTGGGCAAACGTGTGATGGCTTTCACATTTTTCTTTTACGTCAGAGAGTATGGTTTCAAGTGTATCTTTTGCAATGTTGGTAGTGAAAAAAGTCCTTCGTGATGACTACTGTTGTCCGGAAAAAAATCGTCCAAAATAAAAAAAAAATATCAAACGTATTTCGTTATCGCGTGGAATTATCCAGTGCTTCGTCGAAAGATGTTATAAAATATTGATTTTTTTTTAAGTGGCTGCCGTCTAAAGTTGTATCGATTTTCGGTGAAGAAAAAACGCTCTATTTTCGTTGTAGAAAAAAAAATTGTGTCGAAAAAAGACTTTCGTCGTTCGCGCAGCGATTTTTGTGACATCGTGGTCGTCAATTTTGAAAAAGTAATTTTGAGAAAACCGCCTATAAAGTTCGCCTATTCGCGGAACCTGTCGATAACGCCCGCAATTTTGAACGGATCGAATTGAAATTCCCAGAGAATATTTGTGAAATGTTATATTTTGGAAAACCGTCGAAAACGAAAACTCGATATTTCCAACAATTTCAACCAGCTGTAAACGATTAATATTTTACTAAATGATCCAAAAAATTGCAATACTAAGTAAATAAATCATCATCAATAATTTAAGACGAATGAGAAATTATTACGTTATTAGACGTTGGGTTGGGTATTATTATTAGACGTCATTAAACCTCCGATGAATTGTCCCAAAGTTAAGGTCCGACTAGATCGCTTTCCGGCACCCAAAAACGCTAGATTCGCCGCATTTAACAAAAATACCAAGGCCTGCTTCGTAAAGAATATCCGGTGCGATACGCCATTTGCCAAAACTCGCAAAGATAGACGAAATCATTGTTAAACCGACAAACCCAAACGATTATCAAATAAACAAACAAGCAAAAGTATCACAAGGTCCGTGCGATCTACGAACGTTATATTTGTACGCTGATCCGAATCAATTTATGCGACGTCATTTTGTGCAAGTTACGTTACGAAGGTTAGAAATCTTGGTGAAGGTTGGATTAATGCACTTCACGTAAAACACGTATCGCTTCTTCATTGCACAATATTCCCGTTCATACGTTTTTTCCTTTCTTTAGTATTCATTCCAGTGGGTAATTCATTCGGTGACACACTATTCGATCATTCTGTTATCAATGTCGCCGTTCAAGAATATCGTCTTTTCGAGCGAGACATTGTGCGATAATTTTGAATATTTCGAGCAGTAGTAAAAAACTCCACGGATGTGCTTGCCCGAGTACCGAGTCTCGGATATAGCAAAATCTAAGCGCAACAGTGTCAACCTCCAGCGCGCCAGCGCCAATCGAAAATGCAGGGAATTTAAAAGTGAACCTGTTTGCTTCGGATGTATAACTGGCTACGGCTTGCGTGTTATCCGCTAGTTTGATTAATTGTAATCTATCGACCTTGAGGATGTCGTTTGCGGGCATGGCATCTATCACAATGAAGAATCGTTACAGGCGGAGGGAGACAGGAAAAAAAAAAAAGAAAAACAGCTCCACTCGTGAAATTACCTCGCGTTGGTGTCAACGCGTCAGATAAAGTCTACTGCTTGCTCTTTTTACCGTATCCCCTCTACGTTCGTTTCGACAGGTGTGTCACCGCATATTTACTCTTCCCCCTCCCACCATCACAAGCACACACACGCAGACGAGAATTTACGCGCAAAGCGACACAAACACACACACACACACATGATATATGCGGAAAGATGATTTTGAAGAGACTTCGAGGACCGTCCCCGTGGCAGTCCCCGTACTCAACGTTATGTAAACCCCTATGTCTTCAAAATCACCTTTGGATTAATGAAAGCGTATTCGTGTAAAGATCATTTTCAAAGATCGTATAAGAACAATGAAAAATTCCTCAAAAATGTTAAGAAGCCTCCTCAAAATAACCACATGTCAACGTTACGTAAATTTGTATTCGTAATTGAAGTATCGCAAAGCGCGTGGCACTGGGAGCTACCCTTCTTTTTATTTGGTTTTGTACGATACAATTATGAATTACGATACAACAGCTCGGAACATTTTTGCCGTGTGACGTACAAACCGAGCTACCGAGGAAAAAATATTTGCCACATTTCATCTTCATTACGTGGCGAAGATAAAATGTCATTCCGCTGCAATTGTTCTTTCGAGTCTCATTCAATGTATCAGGAGTGTATGGATATAGATTTAGATTTTTCAAATTGATACTTGAGACATCAAATCATTGCACAATTGTAGTGAATTTTGTGCACATCAGTTGGTTATTTCGAGAAACACGATAACGTAAAATGTATCGCTTCTCTGTATATACCGCAGGTAATGTTTCTTCACCGATCTAGGACAGTGTTACGAGACATTACGAACGAGATCCAATAAAGCGATAAGATTTTTTTTTCCGTCAAACGAGATTTCCAAAGTGTATTGAAAATCGAATGCGATTAGAATTATCGGTCTGTGAATTCAGCTTATAATTGTATTTTTATTCTTTTGTGTAGGTGCAAAAAAGACAGATTGAGAATGGGATCGAGCTGTTTTTTTTTGTTTCATCAATAATTTGAGAGTCTTCGAATTTATTTGACGCCAATGACAAATTTAGTTCGTGCATCTTGCTCCAAACTTTTCTACGTATTACTGACATTTTTGTTGTGTTCATTGGAGTTTGTTTTAATGGGATTGTCATATTGGAGTTACTTTTGCCTCTCTCGATATCTCGGCAAAGAACACCGAAAGACGTGAAATGCATCTTCGTATATACCATTTTATTAAAAAGATCACGCGTGTTTTCTTTTCATGGCTTCTGAAATTCTCAGCAAGTAGACGGAGAAAAGAAAAGCTCTTGGATCGAGAAAATTCTTTATTCACAGGTTTCCAACGAAATATTGAGATAAAATACCAAAACATTTTATCATTCCCAGTACTCGTTAGTTCGATGGATTAAATAATTCTTAAATTAATCCAATATTCTATTGTTTCCATAAACAATTCGTTGGTGACCCCCCCCCCCCCCCAATGACGGATTTAGGCAGGCCAGGTAATTTTTCGTTTAGTCTTTGCAACTAATAATCGCGATCAATCTTTTTTTTAATCTCTCCATAATAAACATTTTTCAATACAAACATTCGAAAAGATACTTGAAAGCGTACTCTTCAAGCCTTCATTCACACACTTGTATTTGGGCACGGTTCCGACAAACTGGGTCAATTTGACCCGGATTGTACTTCATTCATTTGCCATTAGGGATGTTGAGTCCCAAATCGCAAATGATGATAAAATTCTAAAAATTTGGTATGTTTTTGTATGAAGTATTTCAGAGGTCGTGTAAAAATTTCACGACAATTAGGAAGCTTGTTATTGAACAATTAACATTTACAAATTAAATGTTGTTTTATGGAAACTGATGTAACTTTGCAATAAGTTTTTTTTTTGACCTCTCAATTTTATAATATCTACAATATACTGAAAGCAACGAAAACAAAACGAAGTTTATTGATAAACTTTTTTTTTATTTCTTTTATAAATTGTTCTTAACAAAATGTTAATTTTTTAATAACGAGCTTCCTAATCGTCGTGAAATTTTAACACGACCTCTTAAATACTTCATACAAAAACATACCAAATTTTCAGAATTTTCTTATCATTTTTTATTTCAACGCTTGAGGAGGTTGAAGTAATGATGATAGAATTCTGACAATTTGGTATGTTTTTACACGAAGTATTCAGGAGGTCGTGTAAAAATTTCATGACGATTAAGAATCTATTTATTGAACAATTAACATTAACATGTTTCATAGGGACTCAACATCCTTAATAAGCCTTCGTATGGTTTTCATTGAAAAAAAATTCGAGAATGCACTTTAAACATTTCCCTATACATCGCCATCGTATAAATTCGGATAATATCAAAATAAATCGTTAAAAAAATTGTTGAAAGTTCTCAATTTTGGAAAAGTGAGCATTTTAGTAAAAATGAATTCGGATTGAAATGACCCAGCGCGTGTCAACGTAGGATTAATGTGAAAAACAAAAAGTAAAAACCTGCCCACGTCTTTTCAGAAAAAATTCACGAAAAGTCGTCTTTTTTCCACCCACGAGCTAGGTGTAAATCGTCGAAAAATATGAAATCAATATAAAATATGATATTCAGTGAAACAATAACGTACCCGAGGTTGGGCGGTGTTTTCGCGGCATTCGGAACGACTAGAACTCCGAGGATTCCCACAAAGATCTCGGCCACTTTGACCCACGACAAGGCCGCACATTGCAAGAAATGTCAAAACTTTCATGTCTTTGGAACGAAACCAGTCTTTATCACTCTCGGAATCTTTCTTTTTTCGCGTGCTCGTCGCTCGCGCTTCCAGCTCGAAGTAACACCTAGTCGCGACGTTTATTCCACCACAATTGGATAACGACCTGTCGCTCCGTACAATCGCGCGTGCGCCCGTCCTCGAGATTGTTTGAGTGGATAAACAGCGGGACGAGATTTATCGCGCCGAATATTCAAAATACCATCAGGCCCCCCCCCCCCCCGATTAATCGTCCGGTCCCCCCGCGTGTGCGTTTAAATCTACGCGGTTTACGGTGCGCGCGCGATTAAGCCTCGGGACTCAACTGCCCACCTAAACGGTGCCTCGAGGAATTTGTAGGTACTAAAAGTCGTGCGCGCCAACACCATGCAGCCTTGCGCGCGCAGATGTGTACACGACGTATACCCCCGACACGCGGGCCTCGTGCGTGTCGCGTATATATATATATATATATATATATATATATATCGATAACCTGTACGTGTACACCAGGGAGGCTGAGGTGTCTCGCGCAACGTGCATGCCGTGCACAAATAATCTTCGTATATACGCTCGCGATGCGATTATACAAAATTGCTCCGGTAAATTGGTATATCGATGAAAAAAAGGGGGGGGGGGCGACGTGGTGAATAAAGAAGAACGAAAGGGAAGGAAAATACTCGTGCGGTATATTAATATTATCAAATGTATGAATCATCGTGGAAGGTCATCGATTGGAGTAACGAACTAGCCCGCAGCATTCCTATTTTATCGATTGATAAATCAACAATTTCTTTTCTGCTATTCGAAGTCGTCTTATAATTCGGAATTTGATCATGTTGAAGGAAGCAGTGCAATGATGTTATCTTTTTATGCTTAAGGATGTTGAGTCCCTGTGAAACATGTTAATGTTGATTGTTCAATAAATAGCTTCTTAATCGTCATGAAATTCTTGCACGACCTCCTGAATACTTCATGTAACTTCAAAAAACTTCCTGAATACTTCATGTAAAAAACTTTATGTTTAACCTCCTTAGGGGTTGAAATAAAAAATAATAAGAAAATTCGGAATATTTGATACGTTTTTGTATGAAGTATTTAAGAGGTCGTGTTAAAATTTCACGACGATTAGAAAGCTCGTTATTAAAAAATTAACATTTTGTTAAGAACGATTTTTGAAAGAAATTTAAAAAAAATGTATCAATAAACTTCGTTTTCTTTCCGTTGCTTTCACCATATTGTAGATATTACAAAATTGAGAGGTAAAAAAATACTTATTGCTTATTTACTTATATACTTATTGAATGTTAATTGTTCAATAACGAGCTTCCTAATTGTCGTGAAATTTTTGCACGACCTCTGAAATACTTCATCCAAAAACGTACGAAATTTTCCGATTTTTATTATCATTTGCGATTGGGGACTCAGCATCCTTAAATATGGTCAAGCTTTTGAGGAAGCAGAAAACGCCAAGCCTTGTAGAATTCACTGACGCGCAGTGCTCGACGATATTCTGTTGCTTCAAGGAGGGAGATCGCTTTGGGCAGCCGAATACAAACGAATTTTAAAGATTTTTCCTCGCTACTTTTTGTTGTACATAATGAAAATGTTATGTTTATATTACATCGTATGATTTTGCATTTAAAAAATTTTTCAAAATGCCTGTACACTTGCTCCACAGACGGTTGCCGCCCGGGTTGTGTCTACTTGTGTAACTACCATCACGCGCAGTAAGAAAGTATCGCAGCAACAGCAGACGAAATAACCTGAAAAGAAGAAATGCAACGAGTGAATTTCTTTGTGTGCAAGCGTACGAGAAACAACGAATAAATAGACGCTTATTCACGAAAAAGATCGCTGGTCCGAAACATATGATCCTCAACAAGTTCGCCGCGTATTGCATTTCTCGCTTGACGTGTCCGAAGCAACCAACGCGATGAGTGTTCCACGGAGTGGGAGAAACGGAACATGGGGCAACCCGTTGAGCATACTTGCTAAACTTTCCCGAGGACGACACTATCTCGTCAATGTCCTCGTTGCAACACGACACTGGTAAATGACATATGTACGTGCCCAGAAAATTCATCGATTTTGTCCTGTCGTCGTGTTCATCGGTTTTCACGCACCAATCCAAATGTCCCTGAGTTCCGCAACACTTGAACTGATCAACGTGTATCTTTCATTTTGTTTCGTGGTCACAACAGTAGTATGTTAATTGTTCTGCGACAATAATTGAAGATGCAATGCTTTCGTTTCATCCGAACAATGTGCCGTAGCTTGGACGAAACGTATATAATTCACACAGTAATAATAACTTAGTATCCGTAGTGCCCAAAAATAGTTAGGTCTATTTTGGTATGTTCTTTTCAAAGGTTGCAATGCTGAGTTAAAATCATCGAGATTAATATAGCAAGGGAAGCATGTTTCTTATCTCTGAGCCTTACCGATCTTTGAATGTAATCCCAAACGGAGGGCGCAGGTCCTGGCAATTCTGGTTGCGTCGCAATGCTCGCCATCATCCTCTCTCGCGTCTTATTTCGTATATTGGTTTGAACGGTATTCTGGAACGTACCGAGGGCAATTGTAAAGACTGCCACGTGGAGGGAACACACGAGGTGCTGCTACAACGAGAGAGAGAAAGTAATATTGGTTTATTATATTCCGCCAACGCGAAATTCGGACGATCGAACAATTTCGCTTGCGCGTTTAATACTTTTTTCCACGATCTACGGCGAATGAGCCAGAGTCCAATCAGCGGCCAAACGATTAGAATAATTGAGTTGATATACAGTGCGACCACGGACGAGACGTAACTCCGATATTCGACGATAATCAGTACGTTCTCTTTGTAAACGGTCAGAATGAATGCCACCCCGAGATGAATCAGGCCTGCGGCCTGTTGAAACGAGTACACTCAAATACATACGTGTGGAGTGGTATTGGGTGAATTTTTGTATACGAGCGACCTACAAAAGTCGAGTAAAATATTGGTGCCTTCGAGACTTCAAGAATATAAAATACAACTCGTTCGATATCTTTTCTATACAGTGTCGTAAATTTTCCATTTATTTCCTATCTTCGTTCGTACGCCTTTGGCGATGTTTACCAACCCATGTGCTGTATTTTTTACCCCGCTATTTATCGTTCTTCAAATACTCTGTTGCAGGTTTACCCGATTAGGTTGGCCGATACTGATTACTGGGTTTCGTATTTGCACGAGGGCACAGGGCAACTGTGGAAAACCTGTGTCGGTACAGGCGATTCACGATGGGTAAGCCAGTACGATCGTTTCGAAGGATGAACCACTCTCGTAATCTTACCAAAATTGCACAACCGAGGATGACCAAAATCAGCTGCAGACTGCAATAAAGTTTCGGTCGACGAGGCACTCGAGGATTGGCGTTTTCTCCCCCCCTGCTGTCATTCGTCCCGACACTTTGATCCCCTATCTTGAGATCCGGCGTCGAAACCGTCCAACTTCTCGACCATGGAGAATTTATGACTGTCAGCGGACGGAACATTCAGCCGGCGCGCTATACTTTGCAATTTTCCTTCTCGCTGTTGAATAATAACGCAAGAAAAAACCTAACCGGCTGGCAGTGCCGTCGATTGAGTCTTTCGGAGGGAATTATTAGTGTCCTGCCAGTCGAACGTGATTTTACTTTTCGACATTGAACGATGGGGCGACAGGTGCCGACTCGCTGGAGACTTGTGACGAAATCTTGAGGATCCAGGACCACTCGGCGATGACGGAAAATGGGTCTGTTCGGTACGGAAAACGAAATATACGAGAGATTCAAAAGATCGTGTCCCTCGAAGCGATAAATGTTTAGATGAACCGTGTCCTTTTTCACACTGCAACCACTAATCGCCCTGGAATTGTCTTCCAAGTGCGATCGGACCTCGTACAATAAATACTCCAAGCTCTGGAATCCCCGCCGGATATTACCGTTGATTTTGGCATTCTGGGTGACCGCGCGATTGGAGATTTCGGATAATCGACACTGCTCGCCACGTCGACACCTTCGTTCCTGAAACGTATATTTTTTTCCCTCTTTTATAGTGCGTATTTTCCGCTGTTTTGAAGCTTCGTCTTTTCTTTACGCACACTCGTTGTTGGCACGATTCTGTATCCTCAGACATTGCGTTACGCGTATTCAATTGGCCGAGTTACAAAGGACTATGAGAATAATTCGAAGCGAATAAAAGAAGTGTAAATTTACAAAAGTATGAGAAAAAAAAACGACGATTCAGCAGTTGCTTTTTCGGCAATAACCTCAGAAGATTAAATTCGATTGACAAGTTTGTTGATCGCGAAATTTATTCCACTAATCATATGATGCATATTATATGAGAATTAGGCTAGGAAGGCGAAAAAATAGCGGTCGAAATATTTGTATATGAAAAAAAAGAACGTCTTTACAAACCGGTGATGCAAGGTTCGGATATGTATATATACATATATATCGAGGATCCTGAATTTCGATGATTTTCACGACAGCTTTACTAACGGCTTTTTGGGTAGCTTGAAAGGGGCTCTAAAGTATCTACCGTGTAGAGACTTTGACGAAACCTTTGTACAAATGATTTTCTTTGCCTCGAGAAGCCACCGAAAAATTCAACAAGGTGAATTGCCTACAATGAAATTCCATAGACGTTGACGAATTTCGAGAAGAACTAATGATCAAAGCGAACAATGCAACGGGTGCGTGGGCGGTCTTTCTGCTGCATCGTTCTTGTGTGAGAGCTTTTTTCCCTCATTGAAATTGCAAGTTTGACGAAAAAACGAAATTGTCATATTTTTCATTGATTATTATTATTTTTTTTTTCGTACGCCCGCGCTGTTCCCTGACTGAATTGGCGAGGATCCGCGGAGCCACCAGTTGCGCGGTGACGCGCATCAGGTGGTGCAACGTCATGACTAATTCCTAGCTTCTATTACGGTGCACTGTACGCATCAGTAGCGTTCCCAGAGCGGTTGTAACTGGATGTGTCCGTGACGTTTTTCATTCTCCGCTCTAATCGTACATCCCTATGCAAAAATCGTAATGGACGACGGCGGTCTATTGTCGCAACACGGCAGTCCATTCACGTCGCACAATTTTTCTGTTGAGATCGAGAGGAGTGTGATTCAACCGGTAATTGAGAATAAGTGAAGTGAACGAACGTAAGTGCAAGAGCAGCGAGTCGTGTCAAATTGAAACTCGTCCTCGTCGTTATTTCATTCGTGAAACGTGAGAATCGCAACTAGTTTCGTAAGGAATCCTAAAATGGTAAATGAATTATATTCTTCGTTGTATTCGCATTATCAGTCTCTCCATATTGTCGTACAAGTACAAATAATAATTATCAATTAATCGTAATCATACTAGTATAATTTTCGTTGTTTTTTTTACAATAAAGTACGCATATTTTGCGGCTGCGATCCGGTCGCCTTTGAGCTGCAATTTCGTACACGTGCGCAGACGTACAGCGGTGAGCAAACACGTATGAAACTTTGAAAATATATTTTCAACAGATTTCCAAGACGGAACAGATATTTTTGGTAACTATTATACATTTAGCTGAAAAAAACGTTCAGGCTAAACGTCAGAGCTTGCGACATTTTTTGTATACTCAATAATCGTATAGATACAAAGGTGAATATCAGTGCAATTAACATTAGTCAACTTCGAAATATCCAGCGAGGATTTGCTGCCAATCGGATTGGACAGAGTACGATCGTTCTTGCACACGTAATAGTTTAACAAATAATAACAAAACGAAATTACGTATTAAAAGAATACAACGCAAATAACGGGTTTACGGTCGGAAACGAAAAAACAAAACCGTCCACGTGCTAGACCCCTTAGTGGTCAATTATTTGTTCTACGAAATGATTATCACACATTTTTCAGGACGTAGGACAGATTGTTCATGTGCGTTACTTACGGGCATTTACCGAAGCGGTTTTCTCAAATATTGCAATTACGCTTTAGCTATGACTACGGCTTGTATACCTTTAATCCCGGAGTAACATATTTTTTGCCCATGTGCTTCACACCCTTCAGTCCCGCGAACTGCACTCACATTTTTCATCGTAACTAAGCCCGAAATAGACATATCGAAGTTCGCTGTTTTCGCCTGCTTTTAACATTTTTATTGATTAGCAGTTTACTATTCCAACGATATTTCAAACCATTTGTAAAAAATAGATCAGGTCGAGACGCTGGAAATAGGACATTGCGTACTTAATGATCCAATAGAATAAAGAAACTTGGAGATGTACGGGTTTTAAAAATAGATGATCCACTGAAACACGAAAATGTCGGTGTAGCCCTTTGGAGTGGGGTGGGGAGGGACCTCGGCGAGTAAAGCTCAACTCGAGGGACAAATGCTTGATTTCAATCCGCGAAATCAATATTAAAATTCATAACAGATAAAGCAGCGTTAATATCTTCAGTCGTCTTCTGGATCACATGATTTGACGTCAGCACAAAACCAACATAAATGGAGCTCATAAATAAAAACTGGATCGTTTCGAGTTTTGTCTATACACCGAATTATCATGATCGTTTCTTCAGTTTGTTGGACGTACGCGGTAATTGTTAAAATTCGGACAGTAAACATAGCGTGCAGAAATATGATTCAATATGTACAATAACAACAAAAATACTGCGATTGCAACGCTGGATTTCCAATAATTATAATAGCTTGGAAAGTGTTTAAACAAAACCGAAAAAAATTTGTTTCACTACAGACTTTTTAAAGCGACCGCGTCTCCAATGGTAACGGTTGGCCTTTCGTTGCGTCTTCACAGTGGCACGTCAGAACTTCATTGCCTTTGGCGTATTTCGTACGATCTACTTTTGGCCGAAACTGCACGCACCGATGTCAAAATATCGCAACTGTCAAAAAAAGATCGTCTGTTAAAAGTAAAATACAAGTACACGGAATCCCTGAATGAAATGGCGTTGATTTGCGAACGCGTTATTGCTGAAAGAATAATACTGATGGCTGAGTCCTAAGTCCAGAGGGACGTAGGTAACATGCCCTCGACGGTTCCAGCGGCCGGTGTCAAGGTCTCGTACGACAAGAAACTCAGTGGCAAGTCAACGAGATGGCCCTGCATTTGAAAAATCGCAATTCAATTTAATCGATAGTTCGCTCAATTTTTACCGCCAATCGGAGGTGTACAAATCTACAAATGACAAATCTAATTTTGTTCATGCCACGAAGAAAATAACCTACGTTGATATTTGACAATTGCTGCTTCGCCAAATCTGGATCAGACTGGCACAAAGGTATTTCGCTCTGGTAACTCTTCAGTGCAGCAAAGCTCATCACCTTGTTCGAAGGAATGCAACGAAAAACTTGTTCAAATATTTCCGTATTTCGTTTGCTCCTTGCGCACCATATTTCTTTGTAAAAAGCTTCGTCCGTGATATGATCGATTGGTAAGACATCGCCCGAGTCCAGGAGACCGAGGTGTTCCCGAAAGAGTTGCTTTCGCAGAGAACTCGCAAATTTTCCGCAACGGACGCTCGTTCCGTTGATTGCTCTGTCATCGAATTCTTCATCCTGTCGAGGCAAACACGATTGTTACTTCTTGTCGATGTTGGAAAGTCGTACAACGGATTCTCACGAGTAGCACGAATTTGAGAAAATTTCGCACAGGAATGGTGGCATTGAAAGAAAAAATGGCCTCCATCTGGGTACTTTCTAAACCCCATTTGTGGAAAGCATAGTCTCAAGTATGAACGTATTTAAGAATACTTATTTGTGTTCGTTAGGGTTTTGAGCACCCAAAATTTTGCTTCTCCGTGATTCTCCAATGATCGCACACTCACGTGGATAATTACTGCGATCTCGCTGTCTCTCGTCGCAATCATGCTCCTATCGTTGATGTTCGCGGATCCACAGATGACGGTATTATCATCGACGATCATCAATTTACTGTGAACGTAAATAAGTTCGGTGACCATGGTACCGTTGAGCAACGAGTGAGCTCTCAAGCCGTGAAACGTTATGTACTCGCTCGGATCTTTGATTCCGGATTCGATCAGTCGATTCAAGATAGCATCCTTGCCCCTGTCATCGCAATGACAAAACACCGTTAGAATATATAAGGGAAAATTAATCAATGCGAAGATGAAGTACGACAGGGAGAAGTTCAGCGGATAAAACAAAGTAGTTCGCTAACCTCGATATGGACGAGTAATTCCAGTGCGTTATTGCGTGAAGGGCAGTGCCACTGGGTCCACCGATTTCACCTTCGAAGCCAGGCAGCAACGGCATCACGACGAAGACTCGAAAGATCGATCCCTCCCTGTGAGCTCGTAGTATCCTTTTCAGGAGAGTATCCCCGATACGATTTTTCACCGAGCTGCGTTCCATCGTAGCGAGGGTTATGAAAAATTGATTTTCAATGTAGATGAATCTGCAAAATTGGCATTGGCGGAATGAGAGAAAAAAATGTGTTTCGAAATAAATGGAAGACATTTTTCGCAACTACATATTTGTGACCGACCGCAGTGTACACACGGGTCTTTTTTACCGAGTCTCAAAAAATAACCCCAACTTAAAGTCAATATAGCTGTAGCCAGCCGTCTGTATCAGCCCACATTTTCAACTGCTTTCTTGTGCTCTTGTCCAAATACAATAGTGGAGTGACAAGTAACAAGGATGGAATCGCAAAGCCGATGAGGGCTTTCGAAGGAGTATTTTCAGTGAATGAAAAATATTTATCATCAAGCTAGATTAGGTTTTCATGATGTACCAGGAGATTTGTCATCGGGAACCAGTTTCATATCGTTATTCACCTTTTGGCGTTGCTTATCGCATCGATATAAGCCTCGTGGATGCTTTGTTCCGTAGTGTCCGGTTCGAGAAATCCAGCGGACCACGAGCTGACGGATCTCAACACCTGACACTTGACACTGTGACTAGTGTTGCGTCCGACCCACGATAAACAATCTCGACAATTTTTGTACGATTTTGGCAGTAAAAATGGGTAGGTAGGGTTGAGTTTTGCCTTTTCCATCTAAAAATCGAAAGATAATTTCGCCGCATTCACGAAATCATTTATCGAAATGCATAATTATCATTGGGTGCGAGTTTTAGTTGTGCTACATTAAACTCAAGCGTTACGAATAGAGCGGAAGAAAAAATCAATGATAAAGTTCCTTTGGCGCGAATCGAATATAATTGTTTTGTTGGTTTTGGCACCTTGATCGCGTTCCACCGCTGTATAAAGTGTCTCGCAACGTCCCTGGCTGCAAAATTTCGTACCATGAGGCCAACATCGTGCCAGGGCATGCGCGGTGTCGTGCTGCGGTCCACCGAGTCCTGATAGGGTCTTTCGAGATCATGGAAATCCTTTACGATAAAATTCGTATAATCTTTGCCCAACCATAATTTCGCTCCAGCGGTCGAAAAATCGCTGATACGAAAATTCACGTTTCCGATGTCTTGCGGATCTTCGGGATTTGCTTCGGACGCTCTGTTGAGTGACAACGAGAATTACCTCACGTGGTGGAGAAATATGTGCGGGAGGAGAGGACATACTTACTCGTCGACCTCGTCCGAGTTCTCATCTTCCTTCTCAAGTTCGTTCGGATAGTAAACCATGTTTATCCATTCTTTGCGCTTCATCTTAACGTTGTACTTGACTTTGTCGACCGTTTCTTTTGCCATACCGAATAAGTTTTTGCGTTGAAATTCCGGGGTATCGCATTTTACAGACTCGTCGGTTTCCGTCGGTAGAGCTCGGACGGATAATAATGTCGGTATCGATGTGACGGGCAGCTTCTGGTCCAGCATAGGGCTGCATTCAATTTGGATTAGATTTAGTCAAGACGCGCATTCCCGATTAATTTACGAGGACGTTTATTCTCGATTAATGTCATACTGAACAGCGCTCACTATTTTTCATCTACCTTTTCTCATCTCACACCCCACGAAAGAGCACGATACGCGCAGAGGAATCATCAGTTGCCGCCAATGAGCCTCAGTATTCAAAGCCACTTAAAAATATCATTCGCGGAGGAGACTCGAGCCGCCCGCTAATGAATCTTACAGAACATTGTCTTTTCCTATACGCAGACGTCAATAAGTCTAATTTTGGCGTTTCCGTAAGTTCCACTGCATCCTCGCACTTTGGCAATTTAACATTTTCAACTATACGACCCAGATATAGAATCAGCCAAAAAGTGCCGTAAAATGTAGATCAAGCCTTAAATTTCCGGTTAAGCGCATTCAATCGCATTATTATTTCAGCGGCATTTGTTAATTATTGACCACGCGATTGAACATTTATTAGAAATATCTGAGTGTCAAAAAAAAAAAAAAATCGGTATCTCTACATTCATGGGCTAAACGCTCGTCCCTTTTTAAACTTCGCGTTGTATGGCATATTGAATTCCTTGAAACTGTAGCTGATGTATAATGCAAGAATGATTGATTGCAATGACCTTATTGATTGATAGACAACGGAACACTCGATTATACACTGATACTCACGGTATTGGCAAACATTTTGTAGTCGCCAATACAATTGTGTTGGTAGAAATAGCCAATGATCGTAAAACATGTTTGTCGCCATTGAAATTCCGAATTCTTTTGGTACTGCTAGTTGTTATTTTCTCTTTGGACGGCACGTAGATACTGGAATGATGAGCGGATCCTGTCGAAAATTTCACGGATTACAAAGTTACAAGTTTTTACGGATGGAATTTTTCGTTATAAACACGGGAAACAACGGGTTGCAACAGAAACTGCTCGTTTGCCGCATAAATCAGAGGAGATTTTATGTCCTCTCGTTATACGAATATTGAGAGAAAAAAAAACGCAACAAAATAACTTTTCATTTCTGAACAATGTATAAACAATGTTCGTGACTTTGAGGACGTTCCAAGACGACTGCTGAAATTTATACCGTTGCAATGTAACGAAACTTCGCCTTCGTTGTTTAATTTTTATAATTATCCAAAATATTCTCTAATGAGGATGAATCTGTCGAAAAAAATAGAGCGATTAGGGGGAAAAAATGGTTTTCATTGCGTTCCAACGATGCGTAATATGTTGCAGAATGGACAGTTACCCAGATCGATCAATCGATGCTCGCTGTTGTCCCAACGACCATAGCAAAGATCGATCCCACCGAGAAACGCGACCGACTGATCAACGACGACAATTTTCTCGTGATGCGCCCACAATAATACGCCGACTCTCGCGTGATCCGGATGACGAAATATTTTTATATTTTCCGAACAACCTTGGAGGAGCTTCTGCTTGCTGTAGAAACTGTTGATGCCCAGTGCGAGTTCCACCTCTTTGTAAATCATTACGAATACCTTGACTCCTTCTAGCTAGGGAAGCCAAAAGAGGAAAAAAGACGATATGTCACATGTTCCAAAACTCCTGACCTGTCGATAAGTGCTTTTCAGAGTCTTCGTCTTACCCATTCAATCCAAGCTGATTCCACAAAATCCACGATTGCAAATATTGTTTCATATTATTTAAAATACAGACGAACGGGGCAAATTTGTTGGAAGGTTGAAAATAAAGGTGTACAAAGGATGAAGGATATTACGCGGCTCTAAGAATGCACTCTGAGTCATTGTTCGCTCTGATTTCAACTGGCATTACTAAGTGATACCAAAAAGGGTACAGTCCTTGCGGCGATTTTGAGTTTAATCAAAGTTTCATTTAAAATTTTCTTTACCGTTGCACGTACTTTCCGAGACAGAAAGTTCCTTAGTCTTGCTACTGGTGATACTTATGACTGTCTTTTAATACCTCGATATCAAGTGACCGCTCACAAATAGCATTGAGTCTTACAAAACAACGAGGACAGGAATAATTATTGCGAGGATTGATTTCAATTCAGTAAGAATGTAAGAAAATTCTCACCGCTTTTCGCTGAAGTATTTTGTCGAGTCGCCAGTAATCACCGTGAACAACTGGCCGTTTCATGTAAATCTCGGGCGAGAGCCACCAATCGGCTATGAAAATTTCTTCGGTAGCATTCTCGAGGGCATCGGCGACTGCGGCCATGTAATCACAGCCGTCAACGTACCAAGTAGCTGGTGTAAGAGATCTGTAGGGGGCGAACGATTTGTGAGGATTCTCACGGATGAATTCTTTTCCTTCGTTATTGGCGACGTTCTGAATGAATTCGAGCCACTCTTTGGCCTTTCTTCGCGTCCAACATTTGAGAACTATGTGCCTGCTTAAATTCAAGATCTGCAAGCCGTTTCGCAATCCCGTCGAGTACATTCCTGAGCTGACCTCGAAACCGTTGTCCATCAGTATAACGGTCTTGATCGTACCGTCCTTTGGACCGATGTACGTGACAAATGTATCCTTGACGACTAGATGTCTCGAATGCCAGGAACCACACAGCGACGGGCAGAAGTAATTGCAACGGGAGTAGCCGATACCACACAAGGTACAGCCGGCTTTAGCACCCGAGCCGGTTCGTTTCAGCACCAGACCCTCCTTTCCCTTTCCACCGAGATCTTCGACAAACGACAAGTGCGACAGTTCCATGAAACTTATCTGCAATCAGTTCCGTCGAATAAATGTATGAAAAGTTGACGAAGGGCTCATTGGCCCCGCCAGGATGTAAAAATCATTTGCCATAAACTGTCATAGGGAAATACACAGTGTGTTTACCGTGTCCGGATGACGCTTGTAGATCTCAACTTTTAACAAGTTGCCCAGGTAATCCTCGAGGAGCCTCATTCGGTCGGGCAAGTGTTCGGACGACACTAGCCCATCGGGCCTGTTTGGAAATCTAAAGAGTCAACAAAAGCCTCAACACTCTGGACATGTGGACAACCCTGATGAGGCAAACAAAATTCACAACGCTCGTTTACCTGGGCAAAGCACCTTTGTTCCTACGCTTTATTTGGTCATCCTCGAGATTCTTCAAACTGTTTCTATGTTCCCTGTGACTCTTCGTTGGGAATGGAATGTTCAGACTCGTTCGAAATATTTTCAATTGGTTATGCAGATTTTGTATGTGTTTGTATCTCTTTTTGATGTGCCAGATAAAAGAGCCGTGCTTCAATTCTATAGTGTACAAATTGGGATTCAACGGGTGAGTTGTGATGCTACGCTCGATGTCGATTATTCTCACTTGTATCTCTTCGCCGGGAATGAATATTTCATGACTTCGGCTGCTGAATTTCACCGCCGGCGCATGGATCGCAATGAACGGTATGACTCTAGGGTGTTCTGTATCACAAAGCATAGAATGTAAGAGCCTGTTCGAGTTTGCTTGGGCCAAAATATATGCATATGAAGATACACTGTTGAAGTTTGCGTCGTTGGAATCCAATGAACATTTTTTTGCTCGATCTGGATTACAAATTACACTGGACGTCTTTTTTCGGTTCATTGTCGGAGATCTACTATTCCGGTCGTCAAAAAAAGATTGAGAATAATCAATGGAAAGAAATGACACCAATAAGAAACAATCTCTGTTACATTCCAAAGATGCAAACTTTGACACTATTCGGCATCTCGATACAATTTTTTGGTCCACCCAAAAATATTATGAATATTTATCAGATAAAATTAATTGAGCCGGTTATTTGGTTAGCCTAAAATACCGAAGATAAAGTACCTTTCGCGTTGAGACTGATTTCTCGTTGGTCATTGTCATTGAAAATTCCTACAGCATCGCCGTTCTCGTCGATTGTAATTTCCAACGAGTCTGGTACACCAAGACTGTCGTCGAATTCTGAATCTGGCGAATTCAAATTTTCCACGAGTATCTGGGAACTCCGGGATTTGTCCGGTTCGTCCTTCGAGCGTGCGTTAGGCATGATGGATGAAAATAAGAAATCCTCCTAATGGCACGAGAGTTGCTCTGTCGAGAGAGTGGAACAGCCGTTAAGAAATTTTATACAGGATGAAATTGTTGGCGCCTCCCTCAGTTGACTGGATAGAGAAATACTTGAAGAATGGTAAATACGTGGAAAGCATTCTTACGCCATTAATGAAAAGGATGCATACGTTAAAATGTGAGCGGCATCTTGGAACCATAGGCGAATCCTTAAATATTTTGACGATGTAGTTTAAATAATGAAATAACTGTCAACGAATCACGATTGATCGTTAGAATTTAATCGCAATAATACCGAGCGGGGAAAGAATTTGATTTAAGGCTTGCGCTACTGTCAGATAATGAAAGTATTATTGTGTTTAGTCACGTTGAGAGAGGTTAAGTTTACGATACATTTGAAAAAACACTTGGGAAAAAGCATTAAGGAAAAAATGAATTATCTCATGATCTCATGATTCGTTATCGCGACCCGCAGTATCAAGATCGCTCGACTGAAACGTATCATGTGACGAAATATTTTTTAAACTTGACAGCTCGCTGACCACGTTCGCACATCGTACAAACCCGATTGGGCTCAGCTGGAGTAAGCCGGAACAAGCCGAGATAAGCCGAAAGCAATACATCATTTTGGAGACTTTTTCGTCCGTTTTTGCCACGATATTACACACAGGTCTGGAAGCTCGGGCGTTTCGAGGGGTGGAAAATCTCACCGTTAGTGAGCCACAAACTTAGTTCTTCGTCTATCCACTAGGAGTGCTGTAACGTACCGGCCCTATAGTACAGATATACAGCAATAGATGACAACATTTTCGAATCGTGTTCCGTGTTCCGTTGTAGTATCGGAAGAAAGTAAACGGTATATTCAATTCAGAAAATGCCAAAAGCATGGATCGTACCGAACTGTCGGAAAAGTTTGAACAATGATAGTTGAAAGTTTTCAGTGTTTAAAGTTCTGCAGGAAGAAAAACTGCATCGAAAATGGGAAGTCAAAATTCTTCGCATTATTCGATTGCTCAATACGTCACAACACATTTGCACTAGATATATTATATTTTACTGTGTCAAAAGTCTTGTGCTCCCGCTTGATGTTTACAGATCCCATTAATGAACAAGCTTGAGGATTTTTTCAAATCACAATTTCTCTTTCTCGCTGTAGGATGAGTATCGAAACAACCGAATATTTTTCCAATCATATTGCTCTTGAAAATTCTCTATTCCGAAAAATCTGCACCACTCCACAGCTGTTCGACCTGCTACTGATTGGCTCACCCGACTCACCCCGAGGTAGCGGCGCTTCACGTAGTAGAAGCGAGAACTACCACTTTTCCTCACTATCTTAGTCACTCCCCACCCTACAAGTTTCCAAACCTGTGTGTACATGAGAGTCATGAGTCCGAGGTCCCGGGGAACGGTACTTTTTTTCGTAATCGATTCATCGATCCTTACCACTTGCGAACGATCGATTAATCGTCACCGATGTACAACGGCTCACAAATGTAGGGCTTGAGGATCTTCTTTCGTCGTAAATATTATAAATCCCTGAGCAATTTCGGGCTCAAAATTGAAGCTATCTCTCTCGCAGTTACGTGTCACGTAGTTTGAATGTGAACTTGCGAATTTGCGAGGTATAACACTTGCGGTTGGCACAAATCAATCCTCCAAGCAAGTTTTCTCCGAGACATTAATTTTTGAGCAGACGATTAAGTATACGATGCCAGCGGTCCTAGGTCGTCTCGAAAAACACTTGGAATCGGTAAGACAGCTAATTTTTCAGACACTGACGGCGGCTCGGTCGGTATACTCTGGGGGTAACTCGTCACACGTTCGGTCGGTAGAATTCCTGTTGCAAAGTTTCCCCCGAGACACGGAGTATATTGCGAGTAAACGACGTGATACGCTGTAGTCGTTTTTTTTCTTTCTTATTTACACTCAGCAAAAAGTTAAAGGAACAGACCATTTTTTTTCAGTGATTTTTGGAAGGCCATAACTTCGTGAAAAATGGGTCGTATCGGGGAAAAAGCATTCTGAAGCTTGAAATTTCTACTTTAAGACGGAATGATACCTCATCGCGGTCGGTATGGTAGAACAATTATAGATACCCAACAATCGCTGAAACGGCTCTTCAGATCCCGTCAAAACTTCGCCAAACGACGTCAAATAGATAGACGAACAGCTGTCTTCCCCTCAAATTTTCTGAATTTGAGGGGAAGACAGCTGTTCGTCTATCTATTTGACGTCGTTTGGCGAAGTTTTGACGGGATCTGAAGAGCCGTTTCAGAGATTGTTGGGTATCTATAATTGTTCTACCATACCGACCGCGATAAGGTATCATTCCCTCTTAAGAATCAGGCGGAGAATTTTTTCTGAGCATCTGCTCGGCGCTGTCGTAAAAAAAAGCGCGGGTTAAACATTTTCTTTTTTTTTTTAACGTTCATACGCTCAAATAAGAGTTCCTGGCTGAATCAATGCTGGGCTCTTTTAACCTGATTCTTTAGCTTTAAATTGTTTTTTTTGCTCTCTGCATGACCATTTGTCGCTGATATTGAGATATCGGCGATTGAATGAAAAGATAGCTTTTTTTAAATTATTGATATATCGTACGGCGAACGGAAGGTGGGTTTCGAAAAATTGAATGAATCCTCTATGAGTTCCCTTTGGTATTTTAGAGGATTTTTGTAAAGCTCAACATTGATTTGAAGAAGTACAAAACAATGACTTTTAATGCCGTTTTGGAAGATCCACCGCAACTTAGCAAACATTGCGAAAATGACTAATGTTTCCAGATTTTTTTGCGCTCAATACATGCCCAAAGACCCTGTAAATTTTTTAACATGATCGGTTAAACCGTTTTTTGATCCGAATCGTCAAAGTTTTATTAAAAATAAAAGCAGCCCTTTTGTTGTTCCTTAATCGTCAATTGATGATAATTCAGATAAAAAAGTATCGTTATTTTTCATTATCGTTTTGAAAAAAACTGTTTTATTTGTTGACAAAATTTGATAGTTTCGAAAAAAATTAGTTATGTCAAATGCTTGACAGCTTTCGAAAAAGTGATTGAAAAATCGTATAGCGATGTGTGTGAAAAGATGTATGAAGATTCGCTTGGAAGTATCAACTTAATTTATCGAAATTAATATTAACTCGATAAATAATGGCATGCCAACAACGAATCGGATCATCACTGAACAGATATTGTTATCATAAACTTTTCTACACATTTAAAAATAATTTTTTTTTCAAACATTAGAAATTTTTTTTTGAAATTCAATGAATAGCTAATGGAAAGTTGTGAGAAAGATAACACAAATGTGTTTTTTTTTATATTGATTTTTTTACATTTGATAAATAGTTAATAAGAAATTGTAAGGAAAATAACGAATTTTTTTTTAACTTTGAATTTTCTTTTTCGAGATTTGGCGACTAAGTAATACAAAACCGTGAGAAAAATAATGAAATTGTTGTTTTCTTCATCTTAATTGTTAAATCATTGACCTTTAGGGAGCAATAAACGTGATCAATGAAGCAATTACGGTAAAAATACGGTTTAACCGATCGATTAAAAAATGTACAGGTTCTTTGGGCGTATAATGAGCTTAAAAAACCTGGAAAAGTTGGTCATTTTCGTTTTCCACAACGGAAATAGTTTTCCACAACGGCAAAAAAAGTAATTTTTTTTTGTACATTTTCAAATCAATATTGGGCTTAAAAAAATCCTCAAAGATACCAAAAGGAACTTATAGAGGATCAAGTTTCCGAAACCCACCTCCCGTTCACTGTATGATCATTAGTTCATGAAATAATGATCAAAGAAAAAAAATGACGTTTCATCCAATCAGCGATATCTCAGCGACAAATGGTCGTACATAGAGCAAAAAAAATACCAAATTGAAACTGAAGAACCAGGCTAAAAGACCCCATCATTGGTTCAGCCAGGACATTTTTTTTGAGCGTATGGACAGTTTTCATTTAAAAATTTCGAACATTTTCGCTGAGTCTATATAAAGGGATGGCTTCCCGTTATCACAAAAATTAATCGCTTGATTAACAGGATACTGTGAATTGGTAAGTTACTCGGAACTACTGAAGCTAGGAACATGAAATTTAGACAACAGATTTCTTTTGTCATTTAAGTACCTACTAAGAAATTATTCTTAGAGATTCATCCCCTAAGGGGTGAAAGGCTGAATAACTGTTGTACGGAGATACGAAACCTCTGCATTTAGGGACGTGAAACTTTGTATTTGAATTCTCTGTGAATGAAAGTTTATATTGGAGAAATATTTTTTCTTCGGACTCTCTTGAAACCTTCGCATCAAGTTTATACTCCTTTTTCCCCTTTAGGGTCGATTTCCAAAAATAACTGAGGTATCAAGATAAATCTAACGGCATTATCTAAGTCTGCCAAAATCCCTTCCGAAAGCCTCCCGATAAATCTTCGCTCCTCAAATAGAACTTTTTAAAATTTCGCACTTTTGGCGATTCTGGAAATGCGGCCAAAAGGGTCGAACATTTTTTTGTCGACTTTTAAATGTTTTTAAAGATTTACCTATAGGGACACTTTCTGCCGATTATGAATATAATCGAGTTTTTCCGAAGACTGAATATTAAGCCGAGAAAAGGCGGAAAACGTGTCCCAATATGTTTTCGAAAATTTTTGTTTTCGACAAAATGCCGCCTAGAATGTCATCACGTCACAATTTTTTGTTGAAACGCAGCGAAAATTGTTGACTTCCAAGAAGGTAACCGATCGGGACTTCCAATTAAAAATGCATCTCTATTCTATAGCTCTCGTGACTTAGATCTAGGTCGATGGTGTACAGATAATTATCGACAATCAGCCGCCATCGGAGAAATTAGATTGCTTTTCCTGTAGGATCGAAGCAACGTCGCTTCAATTTTTTTTCACGATTGTTGTTTATCAGGACGCGACCGTGATTATTTCCCGCTTCGACTTCTCAAGCCTGTACGCGTATAGTAAAATTGATGGAAAGCGATTGTGCGATAATCATGAGAATAGGTATTGCATACAAGAAATATGCGACACTGAACGTGAATTCATGAGGAACTTTCTCTCAAGATATGGTCTCGTTTGGACGTTCGCAATTACAATGCTGTTGTTTCATCTGTGCAGTCATTGAACATTTTCATCGTTGAGATGCAACGAAATTGAGTCCTTTTGATTTTCGGTATCGCGCTAAAAATCGTACGTTTGTTAAACTTCCTCCTGGGAGGCGTCGTCTTGAATGAACTTTTTCTTCAGCGTACCTGTAATCCGTATCCTCTTCGTTCCTTTGGCCTCCTTCTCAAGAATATCGACCGTATACTTAGATACGTCAAGTGTCAACTGTGATGACACACTTACGTCCGTGAATGTCGTTTTCATCGCTCCTGTGACCGAGATTTGGTCTATCATCATATTGTTAAATTGCTCGGAACTTGAGCCCATCGACCGGACGGATATAGCAATTCCTTCTTTACGAACGAAAACAAGAATCGAACCCGACTACGGTCCAGCAGCTCGAGTGTATCGATAATTTCCGGCAAATTATAAGAATCAACGTTCACCATGTCATTTGGGCACTTTCAAAGCGTACGGGAACACTAGGTCTGTTTGCCGCTTTTTAAAATAATGACAATGTGGGAAATGCGCTTTTCTTTGGGTCTTCATTTTTTCCTATATATATATATGTATATACACACACATAATGTGTCATAAATGGTAAAACTCCAAATCATGGCAGGTGGAACTTTGCCACATTGAACTGCGTTTTCTTTTTCAAAACTATTTCACATTTTCAAAGCAAGCAGTAACGTGAATGCAGGCCGAAGGGGAG
The DNA here is from genome assembly GCA_951751655.1 of Ophion costatus. Lineage (NCBI taxonomy): Eukaryota > Metazoa > Arthropoda > Insecta > Hymenoptera > Ichneumonidae > Ophion > Ophion costatus. The sequence continues at coordinate 48,130,544 of OX632359.1, read as the reverse complement.
AGACTGTGATGCTGCGAAATAAGGGTTGCATAGGGAATTAGCAGGACATCACCGCATGGTTTCAACTTTAAGGCAGGATTCTACTTTGAAACCATGAAAAAAACGCTATTTTCGTGAATTTTTTCTGAGAATACTATTAAAGATATCGATATCGGGGTTTAAACTGTTGAATAAATACACTCTTTAAGTACATAAAAACATTTTTTTTAATGTATTTTATTCATTTTTTGTACACGTAAAATATGTTTAAAGCCAACGCCTCGAAAAGCAGGTACCGTTGCCGTGGTCGTGAAATCTTCCCGACGGATGGTCTGAAACAAAAAAATCAAATAGTTTCATGTTCAGTATGTCTTCAGGAACCGACCTAACTAGAATATTTTATATACGTGCAAAATTAACAAAATGGCGGCTAAAATACGAAAAAAAATGCGTTTTTTGGGTCTTTTTTTGCAATAAAAAAATAGTTCTAATGAAAATTTTAAGTTGATTGTAGTTAGGTCGGTTGGTACACACATATAGAATATGTGTTCCAAATTTCATAAGGATCGGTTCAGTACTTTTTGAGTTATCACGACCACGGTACTTGAAAATGTCGTTTCGAGAAAAACGCGTTTAAAGTTTTGGTGAGTGATAAATCGTAGAAAAAATTATCTTACCCTCAATCAGCGATGCCTGGGCCATATAATATGCCTTCGACGTGTTCCAGGTGGGTGTTTTCATCCAATTTAGCCTTTCAAAGTTTCAAAGTAGAATCCTGCCTTAAATACGGTTGGTCCACCGCACGCGTTCACTTGCCTCGGTGCTTAGCCGCAAAAATCGTGAACACGGGACAAATCTGCCGTGCGCTGCACGAAATAGAGAGTAAGTTCCGTCTCGATCGAGTGAGCGTCCGAAGCGGACTTTAAACCGGTGTAATAGCTGGCGCGTTGTCGCGCCGTGTAGCGCCGCGTAAGCGCGTGGACGTTATCCCCACCCTTAGCGGCACTGGCCCAAGCTCTGGGGGCTGCCTGGCCCGCGATAGTGCGCGAAGGTGGGAAGAGCACCGAGTGGTGGGGCGGGTCGGACACGAGCGAAAGGGAAAATACCGGGTTGTCGGCACACTCCCTACCCTGCTTGCTTATTTCTTTTCGCTCACTCTCTCTCTCTCTCTCTCTCTCTCTCTCTCTCTCTCTCTCTCTCGTCTATTTTTCCCGCTTAAAAAAACTTTTCCCTCGTGCCTCCCTCATCGCTGCCCCGTTTTTTGACACGGCCCATTCGACCGAGTTTCATTTGTCTTCGACACTCTGCAACCGACCGTCAAGGCGTATACACCCTTGTGCTTAAAGTTTACGGCGAAAATGCATTTCGCGATTTGATTTAACCGGGCGACGACTTTCTTCCTTGTCATTTATATTTTTCTTTTTTTTTTTTTTCGTAAAACACGGCTCAAGTAGTTGGTATTGATCAGACCGAAAAGAAGAACAAAGAGTACATATATAAGCGAGGACCTGAAAGTAATATCGAGTTCGTCGTAAACTTTTCCGATTCTCGTAGAAGATAGTTCGAGTGCCGATCGGATCAGCCAGTTCGAGTATTCGCAGTGCCGTGAATATTTGCCTCGACAATCGAGACGCGAAGTGAACTGTGATAAATCTATACATAAATATTATGTACGGTAGATCGGATTAGAAGATCAAGGTGAGACGATTCTGCCATGTGGCCCCCGCGCTATTCGATTACTTTCGTCTTATATTATCGTCAGTGGAAAGTATGAGAATTCGAGCCTATTTTTTTCCATCCCCAGGAACACGGAAGTTCTTCACGACTTTTTGCTCAATTATCCCTCCGTAGAGAAAGAAACTCGACGGGTCAGCGACGGAAGCTCAAAGTGTTCAAATTGACGTTTTCCGGGCTACAGTATTTTTCCTGAAAATGTTTCGTGTTTATATTCTAACTGATTTCCACATCCGTCGTTTGAATCCTTTTTTATGAATTTATGAATTAAAAAATGAATAATTTTTTAATTTCATGCCGTCTCACGAACCTTTTTTGACAGACCGTCTCTTGAGTAGGTATGTTCAAAAAGGGGTTTTATTGGCGAGGAAAACATTCGGTCCCTGCGACCTTCCTTTTTGAATTTATCCTTTTTTTTTAGACAGAAGTGTTTTCAGGAAAAATCTTTCACATACTTCGTATATGCGATTCGTACGGGCGTAAATATGTGACACGATTGGAGAACGTAATTCGTGAACCAACCGATCTAGGTCTCTTATGGCCGTTGCACGTTGGGCCTCGCGGCTGGGCACGGCAATTCGCGGATACTGAAAAAAAAAAAAACGACAGTTACCGGAGCATAGTCGAGCAATTCTGGCGAGCAGTCACCGTGTTACACGGAGCTTGCACTCTGTTATATACCTGAGCCTTGCGCGATATACACGTAGAATGGAATTGTGGAATATTAAACCGAGCGAACGAGATTAACTGAGCGTTGGCTGTTGCCGCTTGTCCCATGACAAGAAAGAGAGAAAGAGAGAGCAAGAGAGACCGCTGCACGACTTTCACGAGATTATTATAACTGACCAGATGTTCCGCAGCAACCTTACGTAAAATACAGAATACCAGAGACAGCGGAACCCCTCTCAGGGGCAAGCAAAATTCATGCTAAATTTGAGCGCGGAAATGAAATTCTACGGTAGAGGGAAAAACGGGAATGTCACGTTTAGTCGGTTCCATGATTAATGCATCATTGAATGAGTACGCACTTGGTTGGACAATTTCCGCTCGTACCTCTGTTCGCCCTCGAATGGACTATTTTGTTATTATTTTAACGTTTTTTCAATTTCAACGCACACAGTTGGCAGAATAATCATTTGCACATTTCGCTTGCTTCTTTGTGTTCTTTGAGGCTCTTTATCAACGTACAAAAAAATTTACAATAATGCGCAGTTTACATCAATATGCATTATTCTTTTTAATCAAATTTACATCATTACACAGTGTTTGCATCAATTTATATTTATTTAAAATCAAATCTGTATTGCAGAGTGAGGCAAGCTACTGAATGAAAGAATCTGAAAAATATTATTTTTTGGCGGGGAGATTTTTAAAAAAGTTTACGCGAATACTGCATTTTTTGGCGATTGTAAATTCGAGTATGCACTTGGTTCGTTTTAAAATGTATTGTTCGTCATAAATTATTTGGCCGTCGAGTAATGATTTTTCGTTAATTCACCGATTTCTAAATTTCATGCACTCAGTTGTTTTTTTCGTATTCTTTGCTGATGATTTTGACGGTGTTAATAAGACCTGGACTACTCGCTATTACACGCACTCAGAAATATCTCCTTGTCAACGGCAAACAAAAATGCGACGCGAATGTTTCACCCTATCGGTTCCCCGTATTACCTTCAGTGGCTATAAAATTCGCGGGTAAGAAATTCAGTTCGAAACACGTCGAGTATATCAGCACCTGTCGCACGAAAATTCACCCGTCACACATATTTCATATTCGAGAATTTACAAACGACGACCGATTCGACAAAACCGGGAAACACGAACTCTTGCAACGGGCGAGTAATATTTTTTATTCTCTCAAGGAATATTCATCGAAGTAAGGCAATTTCATGTGCCACTTTCGATGCGAACCCAAAATCCAACATTTTATTAATAATTTCTTATTTTACGTATATGAATTATACAACGAAGGAATTGAATACAGAAATGTTCCTTTCCCGATGTTAATTAACGCTTAGATTGCACGATTACGCAGTGAATACACGTTAAGATTCAAGCATGGGCTTGAACGGATTTTTTAAATAAAAAATAGCGATGTTTTTTGCACCCAATTTATTTAACTTTAGAGTTTTTAAGAAAAACCGAAGATTTTGGAAAAAAGAGATTTTAACGAAAGAGGGAGGTTTTGAAGAAAAAAAGTGTAACCAATTTTGGAAAATTTGCTTTGACGAACCTATACGAACTTGATTTCTCTCGATTTGATTGAAGCCTCGAGGGGCGTAGGTCGCAAATATCGAATGAAAGTCGAATAGTTTGTGGTTCGTGGTGCAATTATATATATATATATATATATACACGATTCTTCCGATCGGAATCTCAGGAGCCCTCTAATCTCGCGGAGGCCTTCTCGTCTAACGGTTCCGTGTGTATACTCGAGGCAGTGATCGTGCTGTTTCGCGTTTGCCAGGTGTCACGAATTTTTTCTCACCATCTCGTCTTGATTCTGTCTCTCTCTCTCTCTCTCTCTCTCTCTCTCTCTCTCTCTCTCTTTCTCTCTCTCTCTCTCTCTCTCTCTCTCTCTCTCTCTCTCTCTCTCTCTCTCTCTCTCTCTCTCTCTCTCTCTCTCCCTCTCTCTCTCTCTCCCTCTTCCTTTAATGATCTTTACGGATGCATCTCAAGTCCAAGGCTCTTTCGCTCTCGACCTATTGTTATTATTTTTCCATTATTATCCCCCGCGAATAAATAAGAACGAGTGAGCATTTAGGAAAATTATACGAGTGCTTCGCCGCTTTCATTATCGTTCGCCGCCTAGGAAATTTTCAGTACTGCGGAAAGTGAACGGTTGATATAATTGCGCGATATGGTAGGTAACACACGCGGACGGGCTCACGTATAAGGAACGTTGGTGGAAATTTGGACCACAGTGAGAATAACGAGTCGTAATACAGGAAGCACCACGTACTTCCTACAAATTTTTATTTACGGACAATTGATTTTTATTGAATATTTCATTCGGTGATAGCAACATCGTTTTCGAAAAGTCGAAAAAAATTCCAAGCCGCACGGAAAAATGCCCACGTCGCGGACCATCGGCATTTTCGGTACAAAATAAAAAAATCACGTTTTTTGATATAACATTTTGAGGAATCCCTTATAATCGCACTTTCGAGGCGCCGACACGCGTGTGCGATCTGAACTATGATTGTTTCGTGCAGAAATATTCCGAAACATTATGCGGTGGTCCAAATTTACACCAACGTAAATATGTATACGTAAACGTTCCTTGCGTGTACGTAATGTAATGAGCAGTGGGCCCGGTTGCGAGCTCACTATGCTTGTTACGAATTCATCCCCAATCTTAATTAGCTGCACAAAACACATACAGTTTGATTAGTAAATTGGCAGATACAGATTGAAAACTAACGCCCCGGAGACGCATTAGACGTGCCTGTAATTTGAAATTGAAAAACTTATATATCACGTTTTATATATATACGTTGAACCGTGCGCACCCACACAAGCACACACCCACATATACCACCCGCTCTCTTGAGTTGTGAAAAAATGTAAACTTTCAATACACACACATGGACGCTCCATACACCCTATACATATGTGTATTCTTGATCCAAAATTGAGAGGTGTATATGACAATTCCAAGGTGGCCATTTGTATTTTAAGGCTTTTGCGCAGAGATTATGCGACCGAAAAAATACGACACTCAATGGTTTTTAAAGTCTTCTTCGAAAAAACATATAGGGTAATTTTGTGATGAGTATAGTATTTGCCAAAAAAAAAAATCAACATCCTAGAAAAAAAATTAAAATTCCATTTGGAGTTTCCGCAGAATAAAGATAATTAAATTCCACACACGAAACACTTGAGAATGTTTTTTCAATGGCATCCAATCCATTTTTCCAGTTAAAAAATGGTGTTGAAGTTTGCACGTTTGGAATACAACCAAAAATGTCCTTAATTTTTTAATTTCATTATTCTCATTAGGTCTAAACCCCTTCTTTCAAGTTTAGATAATGAAATCCTAATAAGGATCTTCAAAAATGTCCCAGGTATTTTGGTAGCCTAAATTAGGCCAAAACAATTGGGTAACACGAATAAAAATATTTTCGTTGCATCCCAACGATGCAAACTTCAATACCGTCTGTAAAATTCATTTTTGATAATATTTTTCTCGATACTGGGATGTACGAAAAATGTTTTTCAGGAGTGTTTCGTATTCGGAATTTAATTATCTCCATTGTGCTCTGCTAAAAAAAGGAACATTGATTATTTTCCAGAGTGCTCAATTTGTCAGTGCTCAATTATCTGGCAAATAGTACGCCTGAAAAAATACGCAATTTTTTTTCTTTGAAGAGGACTTGACAGACCATTAACAATCACATTTTTCTCAGTTGCAAAATCTCCGCGCAAAACCCTTGAAAAGCTCATGGCCGCCTCATAATTGTCCATATAAATATGAATATATATAGTTATATATATAGATATATATATATATATATATATATATATATATATATATATATATATATATATATACACCCACAGAAAAATACACCGAGGATTGGAAAGTATTTCCGTCAGTAAGAACGAAATAAATTCATCGGGAAAAATAAAGCCGGAATAGTCTCGTGATGAACGATTCGTTCTTTCATTATGCCCCGTCAACGTGAAAATCAATCCGTGTGGGGTTACGTCCGTAGCGTCTCTGGCGAGCTCGAGTAATATATCTTCAAGTTTTCACACTTTAAGATACACACATACAATATATATTGCGGCCTGAATATGCTTGTTCACGCAGGACACAGATGCTTGATCGGGTTTGTTTTGTCCCTTTCGTTTTGTAGTATGGCGCGCTGGTCTTGCTGGTGCTCGGTGGTCCTACTCCTGGCGTTGCTGTGTGTCACGGCGAACGGCCTTCGAGGACTCTCCACCCAAGTGAGTAAACGATTTTTCGCACAGACGTTTTTTGCGCTCGTTTTTATTTCCTTCATACACGTATTATCATCGCTTGTGAACTTTTTCTTTTCATTGGTCGGTGTTGAGTTGAAAAATTTCTTTGATTTTTTCAAATCCATTTTTCAATTGTTTTTCATTTGTTTCGTAAAAAAAAAAATGTCGGTGTTGAGTCGAAAAATTTCTTTGATTTTTTCAAATCCATTTTTCAATTGTTTTCCATTTGTTTCGTAAAAAAAAAATGTCCGCGGCGAAATAACTATCGCAATTGACGCTACTCTTCGGCGCTGTACAAAGTACGCTCATTTTTCTTTTCTACAATTCAATTCGGATATGTCCTCTATAATTGACCGACCTACCGGATGTGACGTATTATTTGGGTTATTCGTAAGCAAATTGCGCGTTCGTAATGACGAGTGCGGCTAATTAAGCGCTGCGGAGGAAGCTACACGGTGTAACGCTCGGATGGGTGCTCGTTCGGCGTGTATCACAGAGCTGTACGTCTACGTACGGCACACTTTGCGGACGAGAAAATCGCATCGGAAGTCTTGTATCTTTCCAAACAGATTTGACAATCACATGAAACTTCTTCGACTCGAAAGGCCCTCCTTCACTCTGTCTTCCCTGCCCCTCCATCTTTTCCTTCTGTTCTCTCGAGCCGCGTTACCATAGGGACACTTTTATGGAAGATTTATTCGTCCTTAGTCTCGTAACTTCCTCACAAACAAGACGTTAGAATTTTTCGAATTGATGGATCCTTTCTCTAAGACAACAGAATAGTTTGTTCGAGGGCGGAGAACATACCAGAATTTTTAAGGATTCTTTGTGTCGAAACTTTTCATTCTACATCGATGAAATTTCATGTGCATATTGCTACATCTTTTAATTTTCCAAGATGCTTTATGATTATTTAAAAATGTCACTCGCTTCAGAGATTACTGCCGCCTAAATTGTTCCACGGCGTACAGCCTAGCACCTGGTGCATTGATCTCAAACATCATAGCCCAGAAGTTTTAGATTTCCAAACTCACATGCTTTATGTGAATCTAAAAAATCCAAATAAAAGTGAAAATTCGAAAACTAATACGTGTTCGAAAAAGTGTTTTATTTTTTATAAAATTTTAACTATCGTATTTGGTAATAAAAATCTAGTTTTTTCAAAAAAATTTTAAGGAGGTTTAGGTTCAGACGGTAAATGTGTTATCTGAAAGTGTGGAAAATTACAAAGTGATCGATCGAATCGTTTTTGAGTTATCTTGTACGAGGTTCACGAACGAGTGGGTTTCAGCAAAACGCGTTTTAAGTATCAAATGTCGAAAATGTTGTGACCGAACGATCTACCGATTGATGTGGGATTTCGGGCCCATAAAGTAGTCCCTCAACTTCCTCGTAGAGTTCTTTTTCAGCCATAAGTTCATCTTTACGTTATAAAGGGATCTTAATACGAATAAATTTCAGCCTTTTTCAGTCTCTCTCCCCCCTCGCTCACTCTCGTATTTTTTTACGAGCTCTCTACTTTCAACACTGTGACAGGAATATTTTTACCGTCAGCGTTCCGACAATCTTTTTTTCCTCACATCAGTTGCGGTGTAGCGAATATTCTTTTTTTTTCACGTCAAAGAAGAAAGCGCTCTTTCTCTCTTTCTCTCACTCGCTATCTCGACAAAATTTTCCTCGTTCGTCATAAAAGATTTCCATATACTCGCCAATGCAACTGTCTCGTAGCTCTCGAGTCATGTACTTATTAGAAATCAGGTTCTCCATTGATATCAAGTGCACATTGAATCGACTTCCCGGCGATCAAACCGGTCAGCCTCTCACTTTGCGATTAAGTGAACATCTTCTCGCCACACTTCTCTCCCTCTCTCTCTCTCTTACGCTATCTTCTCCCAAAGGTCAGCAAAGTTTCTTAGTGTTAAAAGCCGCTGGAAATAAAAATGAGAAATGCCAAAGTTAAGAATCAGGAGTTCTTGAGGAGAAATCGTTGAAGTGTTCCTCACAGTATTCGAGGTATACTGATGGTCAAATTGCCATTATGATTGTGGCTTCCATATCTGTCCCGATTCATCATAACCTATCTCACCTTTAGATTTTTTTACAATCATTGGATTGTGGCGAGAAACGTCGCGACACTATCGAAAATGTAGGATGAGGCACGTGTCGTTGCGTATGTGCCACGTGGTACGGATACACACAAAATTGCCACCCCGTATATATATATATATATATATACACGGGGCGGCATTTTTAAGCGGACCATGTGTTTTCGAACCCTTTCGCTCGAAGCTTTTTTTAAATTTATTATAGCCTTTATCAACTTCCTTTTTTGACATAATATAATGTCATTTGAACAAACAAATTGTTATTAGTAATGTTGGGTGATATCCCCAGCAGCAATAATCAAGTACAATTCATCGTTTAAGCACAGAACTGCAATCCTCTCTTCTAATTCTTTGTCAAAATCTTTTTGTCAACTTTGTTCGAATGTTGCAAAGAACTTCGCGCAACAAAATTATTTTTTCTGGCCTACTAGACGCTACTTAAGGATGTTGAGTCCCAAATCGCAAATGATGATAAAATTCTGAAAATTTGGTATGTTTTTGTATGAAATATTTCAGAGGTCGTGTAAAAATTTCACGAAAATTAGGAAGCTCGTTATTGAACAATAAACATTCACGAATTAAATGTTGTTTTATGGAAACTGATGTAACTTTGCAATAAGTTTTTTTTTTGACCTCTCAATTTTATAATATCTACAATATACTGAAAGCAACGGAAACAAAACGAAGTTTATTGATAAATTTGTTTTATTTCTTTTAAAAATTGTTCTTAACAAAATGTTAATTTTTTAATAACGAGCTTCCTAATCGTCGTGAAATTTTAACACGACCTCTTAAATACTTCATACAAAAACATACCAAATTTTCCGAATTTTCTTATCATTTTTTATTTCAACCCTTAAGGAGGTTGAAGTAATGATGATAGAATTCTAAAAATTTGGTATGTTTTTACATGAAGTATTCAGAAGGTCGTGTAAAAATTTCACGACGATTAAGAAGCTATTTATTGAACAATTAACATTAACATGTTTCATAGGGACTTAACATCCTTAACGTATGTCGTTAGACATTTCTTTTAATTCAGCTGGTGACCGCCGGATTACGTTACTTTAAGTCAAACGCATGAATGCGTTTTCCAAAGCGAGGGGTTTGAGGGTCTACCGCAGAGATGCTGCGACGTAGGGAAAAATGATTTTCAATGGTTTTCAATTCCTTTTCGAGAAAAATGTAGTGTATTTTAGCGACGAGTGGTAGGTATTTGCCAGAAAAAATCGACCATTCTGGGAGATACATCGAAATTCTATTTTGAGTTTTCGAATACGAAACCCCGCTGAAAAAACTGTTTTTGTGCATCTCGTCATCGAGGAAAAAGTATCAAGGATGCATTTGAAAGTAAACGAATGGAATTTATTTCGATTAAAAAAAGAAAGTTATTCAAGAGTGTTTCGTATTCGGAATGTAATTATCTTCATTCAGCTATAGATAAAAAGGAATTTTGATTGTTTTCCAGAGTGCTCAGTTTTTTTTCCAACAAATAAAACTCACGACAAGAATACGCTTTATTTTTTGTGTCTCAAGAGGATTTGAAAAAGCATAGAAAATCATATTTTCGTCAGTCGCAAAATCTCGGCACATGAGATGGAGTGACTCCTCGTATAGATACGAGAAACGCGTGCGAGTCCTCGGGGAACTGGAAATCTCGCGTCAGGTTTCTCGAGCCATTGCGAATAATACACAGCGTGCCACGTATTTTAAACGTATCCAGCGTATCGATATTATTAACGTTCATGTTTCGTTCACATGTATATGTCTGTGTATACACACAAGCACACATATATGTATGCACATACGTATATAATTGAAAACGGCATGACTATACAGGTCCACGCCTAGTCGCGCGCCATTCGCCAAGTTCTGCTCTCATATACGTTTCGCCGCATCGGACGCATACGTACAGGGTGGCCGCGGGTTCAAACATCCGATTGCGAGGCTTCTCGCCGCGTGTAACACTTTTTGGTCACGCTACGCTAGACATTCTGTGACCTTTTGCGACTCGAATCCTTGCGCACGCGATATGTAAAATAATAGCACATGTGTACGAAACGTGTCGCGCTTCATAGGTAATCAATGGCGAAGGTAACGCGAAAGAGCGGGCTGTTTTTGGCGTTTCGAAATACGTTCTCGTTGCTATTTAATGTTAAGGTGATGGAAAAGTCACTCGAGGTGTTGTTATGGAAAATAGTTCGGAATCCACGTGGACTCCTCAGTGGAGTCTCCACGTGTGGCGTTTCTGCCAAACCCCTATAGGGATGTGGTAGGATGTTGGGACTCCCCGGCAAATTTCCGCACGGCTCTTGCTAGTCTACCGAAAGCGGAGAAAACATTGTTCTCTCTGTGACGGATCGTTGCGAACGGCCCAAAGTTTGTGATCCAGTATCGTTGAAAGCACTGCTCCCTTTGGATGAAAGCAAAACGTCAGCAGATCCCGCGGGGATACGTGCCTTCATTCTCAGCTGAATTTCTATCATTTTCGCGAATTCAACACTTGCGTTATATGGAAGCCCGAGTCGAAATTTAGACCCTCCTTTGAATGCTGGAGAACCTATTTCCTCTGTAACGCACAGACCGCCGCCCTCCTTTGACTCCCCTTGAACCTATATGGAGAAATTTGCACCGTTGGCGACCCTCCTTTAGCCCTACTGAACCTTCTATTCAACCTCCCGAGCCTCCTTTAGGCCTATGGGCTCGGCTTGCGTGAACCTACACAACCTCGTTTTGGCCTAAAGTCCTATCTGTACCCTACAGAACCTCCTTTGAATCCAAAGCAGAAGGAAAATGAAAGATTGGATCCAAAGGAGGTTCTGTAGGGTCAAGCTATATCTGAAAAATAAATTATATGTGTGAATTAAAAATATGATGTTTGATTATTTATTATAAGGTGGATTTATTAATTCGAAACATATACATACATTGTCACAACTATAAATTATTTCGTGTAACTTAAAAAAACGTTATATTAAACCTACTCAAGTTTACAATATTTCTATATTTGCACTATAGTATAGTACAAATATAGTATACCTTAGTAGTCCAGTAAAGTACGCTGGTACTACATTTTTTTGTGTGTTTTCAAGTTTATTTCATTATTATAAATAAATGATATATAGTTTATCTGAAAATATTTTTTAATTATAATTATCCCTTCTTTGGAATATCGGTGAACTGCGGATGGGATAGAAGGGGGGGGAGCGGAGGGCAGCATATTGAAGTAGGCTTAAAGGAGGGTCAGTAGGGTCAGAAAAGGTTTAAAGGAGGTCTAGGAGGCTCTGCGAGCCACTGGTGAAAGGAGTCAAAGGAAGTTAGTAGGGCGAAAGGAGGTTTAAAAGAGGGTCTGTAGGTTTGCGTAAGCATTAAATCAGGCTCACTAGGGTTTAAAGGAGGTTCAGATGAACCTACTAAACCTCCTTTGAGTGAAAAAGTCCAATTTCTGCCACTTTTGGAGGTTCAGTAGGTTCTGATATACATGTTTTTGAGATTTCCATTTGAACCTCTTGAACCTCCATTGAATGACAAATTGGGATCGAAAGGAGGTTTAAAGGAGGGTCTAAATTTCGACTCGGGAGGTTTACGAAATTTCCATACCCCATTGAAAAAGAAATTACTAAACGAAAAAAGTACATACTTGAAAGTACGAGTTTATAATAGATGCGTCGTAATTGAAAAACCCGTTGTTTACATGTGCGTGTACGATTCGTCGGTGTCTTCTCGTTTCTGCTACTGCTTCTTCGCTACTGCTAAGCCTTACAGAGCGACGAGAGAACGGTGCAGTGCAGTTGCGGTGCGTTAAGCACAACGGCGACTATGCATTTCGGTTTAATTATCGAACTCATTTTCGCGGGATTACGTATACGGAAATATATGTGTGAGTATGCAAATATTCACGCGCGTGTAAATGTCAGGGATGGATGATTCATATTTTTATTTTATTTAACGTCGAACGTTTTAACGATATGGACACATTTCGGCTGAAATAATCTGGCGCTGCATTTGTAGCAGCGGTGTATGGTTTTTTTTTCGAGAACAGTCGTTTGAGTTTTTTTAAGGACAAATCGGCCAGCAAAGAGGGACGAACAATTTATTTTCCTTTTTTTTAATCGCTTCGACGATTTTTCTGTACTATTTATAACACACAGTGAAGTTGTTGTACTTCTCACGGGTGGAGGAAATTGTTGGCTCAAAGGGCCCACGAGGTTCGGTATTCTCCATCTGTCGAAAATTGGCGGGCTCGCAAGAGCAAAACAATTGTGAAAAAAGCGAATCATTATAAAAAAAAACTTCAGAAATAAAAAGATTTTAAGAAAAACAAACGATATTCAAAATAACTCATAATTTGATTTTTATTCGACTGGGTTTTGAATATTTGTGAAAATGGCAAAAATTCAATTCCCTTTGAAAACTAACCCCCTTAATATGGTATTTAGTTGAAAGTATTCGTATTCTGCGCGGTTATCGCGAGATGAAAAAATCTTAATTTTTCTTGTTTATCTTATTTTTGTAGGTTTTCATTTATTCAGGATACTTCCGTTCCCCTCAAGTAGCATCAGTTTCGCCGCGATTTAATATTAATATAACATTTCGTTAAGCGATCGAACGTTTTATCGGATCCACTAAAAATTCTCTGTTACTTCGCCGGGATTATCTCGAACACGAATTTATCGATCAGTTGCATTTTCATTGAGAGTTTCGGACGTGCGACAATTCCCCAAGGGTAGTGTCCAATTAGTGAAAGTTTCGTGAGCGAGCACGGATGCTGGCCACGTCTATCGCAACGCTCGCAAGAATTCCCAAGCTTCGTGTTCGGCCAATTCGCGTTAATCGCGTCGATAATCACCTCGCCGAAAAAAAACAAATGAACAAAAGGAAGGGAAAAAAATCATAAGATTTCCCCGATGGTCCGAAGGAGGGAGGAAAATTGCGAGCGAGAAATATTCGTCATTGAGTATAATGGAGAGATATTTCAGCTAGTGCTGTACGCGGAACACAGCGAGCGATTTTTATATTAATATCAACGTTAACCGGCGCAAGGACGATTGGCTTTTTTGTCGAAGGGAGCGTCGATCTTGTGCGCAAACGCTTTCTCTCCATCCGTTCTCCGTGACGAGAATCACATCTCGTGCGTTTCTCGAGAGTAATAACTACAAAGTGCAGCTTACGATACTGCTCTATTGCCCAAGAAAATGTGATCGCTTATGTCATGATGCCTTTTTCCATGGTGAGCTCAAATTTGTCGTAGTGATGAAACAATAAGCGATGAGCCTGTGATCTGTAAAGATTTGAGTTGCAACCCTGGCTAGAAACATTCACGAAATTCGGCAATAACGTTTTTCAAAGATGGAGCGAAGGTCCAGGACGTTTGTTTGGCTTCACCCGAGCTCATGGAATATCTACAATATTATAAGTAATGAATTTATAAGTAAAATTATAAGTAAAATTACAAGTGAAATTATAAGTAACGAATAGTCCAGTATGGACTTAAGGCGTTACCCCCACTTGTAGCGCAAAAAAAGGCCTTTATCATGATTTTTTTAAAGAAAACTACAAAACTTTTTTAATCGATCAATATACCATCTTAAAGAACACATCTTGAAGGACTTTCAGTAATTTTTTTATTGAAAAATATTACATTGTTTAGTGGCAAATGGCCGTCAATGAAATAATGTTTTTATATACACGGTTTGCGGTGACCAACATTGCGGCGAAGTGGATCATCTGAAAAAAAAATGCGGATGGATTTAGTCAAACATAAGTATAAACTAGTCTTTAATCGAAGGATTTTAAAAAATATTCATTTTTCACAAAATGGCGGACAGTTAAAGTTAATCGTTCGATTTTAACGAAAAAAACGGCCCCTTTTTGGCTATAAAACGGCCATTTTTTTTCGAAAAAAAAAAATCGAACGATTAACGACTACATTTTTATGTATTAAATAAGCCTGCAAAATTTCAAGAAGATCGGTTCATTAGTGTTCGAGCAATCTTGGTCACCGACTTCAGAAATGCCATTTCGAGAAAAACGCGTTTAAAGTTTCAATTTCAGTTCTTCAATTCACGGATTCTTCTCTTTCAACGCTCATATCTCAGTCAATTTTGTTCGGATCGACTTGAAATTTTCAGGACATATTCTCAGATACTTATACTTCACAAAAATGCAATAAAAACAATCGATTTTTTCAAAATCGCAAGTGGGGCTAACCCCTTAAAGCAGACGGGTAACTTTACAGGCTCGTTTTTATTGATGTTTTTTTGCCTGCAACGGTAACTCCGTATATGTAGTGAAGTATATTGCTGCGTTTGCAGCAATCGATGATACACCGGTACGCAAAACTAATTTCAAAACGTATCTCATATTGCGCAAGATACCGGGCTAGAACGGCATAATGCGAACCGGAAGTCAAATGAATTACTCGACCATCTTGATTATATATATAAATATGTGGTGTGCGCGCGCGCGTGTGTGCGTGTGTATGTGTGTGTGTGACGTTGTGCAACTGTCTCGCTGTATGTATGCATGTTATTTTGACATGTTACGCGCAAGAGGCCGGGCGAGGGGGCAGTCTGTCCAACAAAACGCAGGCTCAGCCGATTTCCTCGATGCTATGGAAATCTTACGAAATTATCGAGCCTCTAATTGGCCGCTTTGCGGAGAACAAAAAATATGCCAGTCGCGTTATCAAATTGGGCCCAGATTTTTTTTCGAAGCGTTGGTCCAGAAGCGGTTCCAGAAGACGGAGCTCGATAAAGGCAAATTCGGGGAGTCCACATTTGTATATTTTGTCTCCTATAATATGAATAATAAGAAATATAATATCCATTCCATCAAAATCCTTAGGCCAAATTCGACCAAAAAATGAACGAATACACAAGTATATTCACATTCATGAATACTCAATTTTTTCGTGCGTCAGTATACGATAGAAGAATGTTAATCGATTAGAAAAAAATAATTAAAACACCCTAATCGCAAAACAATTGATCAAAACAACCTATTCTTAAAATAATTCGTTATATCACCACATTCTTAAGAAGCTAACACATAACTCTAGAGTTTAAAAAAAATTGATTTATTTTGAATGGGCTTAGAAGATACCTTGACCTTTCTAGATTAAGGGGGGGAGAAGTTTGGTACCTGTAAAACAGAGGTCTGCAGGCCCGTGTGGGTCTGCGGTGGCCATGGCTGGCTCGTGTGCGAGGCGTCGACCGTTTTTCTCATAACGCAATTTTGTAAAACGGCATGCCGCATGTCCCCAACAATTTTCATTCTTTTTCACTCCGAATTTCGAGGACATCTTTGAAATAACATTCCGCAGTGAAATACGTACGGGATTTTCCATGAATTAATTATAGCATTAGTTATTTATTTTTTACTTAAAATTTAGTTTTTTGTTTTTGTTTTGTAAAATTTAGTTTATTGAAAATTTAGTTTTTACTTTGAATGCTTGCCAATTACACAAAAATTCGTATTTCCAAAATCCCCTACGTATTTAACTAGCTATACTCATGTAAATCAATAGAATGAAAAAATGTACAAATTCAAATTTGCATGGGTTGGACTGCGTGTTGCAGAGTGTTTCAAATTCAACATGCCTCGCAAGAATGTCTCCATCGTCCATGTCTCCACTATATTGTAGAACAATATAATATAATTTTTTTTAATCTATCTAAAGATATGAATAATAATATCCTTTAATATTATTATCCTCTTACGTGTCCTTCCAACGAAAAAAAAATCGCGAAAAAGTGCTTAATTTTCGATTTGTACAGCCCTTAAAGGAATTCATTAAAACATCCTATTTGCAAAATAATGAATAAAAAAGTCTCATTCTTTTTCGTATCATCAGGACCAGATGGAAGAGACGGCCCTTACGCATGAATTAATTAGTGCAGCAATTACTTAACGGTTGTTCACTTGACATTGCAGAAATATTTGTTAATATTGAAATGAAACGAAAAATCAATCACATGGCAAGTATTTTGCTTTATTTTCCCCATTGGTTATTTCGTACACGGAATCAACAATGATTAATAAACCTCCTATATAACAGTTTCGTGCAACGATATGCAAAGTTTCACGATATTTGTGGGTCCGTCTTCATAAAACGTCTATAAAATAAAGAAAAAAACACGCCAATAAAGTATAGAGAGTTACCCGGAAGAAAAGGGCTGTTCCGAGGCTTTAATTGAACAAATTCTAGAGAAATTTGTCCAACAGTCAATAAGTACAATCTTTCACTCGGACACGCTTAATTAAATATTAACATTGGACTTTGTCAAGAGCGACGCAATCGATAAACATGTTCTAAGCGTGTGCTAAATCGAGAAGTCCTTGCACGGTATATTTCCGCGAGGAGCTTTGTGAAGTCGTATTACAAAACAGATTATTAATGGACAGGAAAAATACCAGAGCTGCGTGATGTTTTACAGAAATAATTCGTGGCGAATTTGCGTAGACAAAGACTCTTGTTCCAAAAGTAGTTTGTCATCAACCTGTCACCAGAACATTTGTTATTTCTAGAAAATACGAGAGAAACGTATGATTCGAATACATTTTTCAAGCACGATTGACGTTCGCTCTTCGCGTTCTCATTTGTCAGTCCTCCAAGTTACAGATGCCTTCATTTATTACGCATCCATTAAAATATCGCGGAAAAAAATAAGTTCAATCGCGAACGGTGTACTTTCTAGCGAATCAGCTGCGCAACGATTATAAAATATTATCGCGAGTCCTTGCACTGGATGCCTCCTCCTTGCGAAATCCTCGTCGTGAACTGTCTACGCATACTTGACGCCGCGTACATCGTACTTGTTTTTATATTAATAAGACGATGACTCGAGGGAGATATCGGACTGGCGAACGCAATAACGCATTTGCACACACACACACACACACACCCGCGTATTATACGAAGGATATTTCTAATCCCCTGCTGCTTTGTTTGGGTTTGTTTGGGTTTGTTTGGGATCCATATGAGAACTACTGCTTTGAGAACGGTCCTTGAAATAACCGCTGCTTTGAGAACGGTCCTTGAAATAACCTTCCATATGAGAACCTGCTGCTTTGAGAATGGTCCTTGAAATAACATTTATATAAAATCTGCGCATCAATCCAAGTGGTTTGAGTTTCTCACAATGTTGACAATGAGGCTAATTGGCTACTGCGAGGGCGGACCTCAAAGTGGAGTGTCTTCTATGATTAAGGAGAATTGAGGCGAACATTTGGATGTTATCAGCGCAATTCAACGGCCTGCAGGGATATGGCTGCCTGCTCGTACATCGGTGTAGCTACGTATACGGAGTTGAACGGTAGTACCGGTGACTATTATACGTCACACATAGCCGAGCACAGGTCCGATAAAAGAAGTAATACCGCGCTAAAGTGGATGATGTATTGCCCACACGGATCAAGCCTTTGCTCAATTTCAACAGCCACGATATTCTTTGTCCGTTTATAATAGAGTTTACCAAATTTACAGGGATCCGAATTAAACGCAAGACAAATAAAAATATCTCCTTTGCACAAGACTAATTGATTAAACTTGACAAAAATTTCTCAAGAAAAATATTTCATCGTCGACACTTGCACCATACGGAATTTTTCACGCGCTGCATTATTTTTCATTGAATTTCACCAATTTCATCCTTCCTTGTACATTGCGAATTAGCGGTTGATTCGAAAAAAAAATTGTTCGAAAAATAATATTCGGCTTCGAAGTGAAAAACGCCCGTTTATGTAAATGTCTTGGTTCGAAGTGTTGAAAATTTGCGCAGCCGAGTTTTTTTCCTCCGATCAAAGTATCCAACGGAGACTTTAGCAGTAATTGTGTACAGCGTGCGAGGTGCGTATATATAGTCTGAACGTCAGGTTGCACGTTACCGATTATAGACGCGCGAACGACTTGCATCACTGCCAATCGGAGCACTCTCGAGAGTGCTCCGTTACGAACCGGTCGACCCGTCATTTTTCTACCCTTCCCTCGCCAATGCGACGATCATTTAGCTACTCCAGTCACGGATAAATCCTGCGCGACGTAACGGGCTGGGATCGAACGAAAAGGAAAAAGAGCAGAGAAAAGCTAAAAACGAAGAACGATGGAATACGTCGTACCGTTACGCGCGAGCTCGTCTCTCTCGCTCGACGGGTTCTTTTGCCACGCGTAACGCATATTTCGAGCTGTTGTGACAAGTGTTCGATTTTTTTTTTTTCATCGCGCACCACGCCAGTGGCAAATTACTCATCGCGTCGTCGCGAATTCCCATCCATCTTTTATTTGCTCCACTGGAGATTCTTTTTCCGAAATTTACCACCGACCACCCGAGTCGAAATTTAGACCCTCCTTTAAACCTCCTTTCGATCCCAATTTGTCATTCAATGGAGGTTCAAGAGGTTCAAATGGAAATCTCGAAAACATGTATATCAGAACCTACTGAACCTCCAAAAGTGGCAGAAATTGGACTTTTTCACTCAAAGGAGGTTTAGTAGGTTCATCTGAACCTCCTTTAAACCCTAGTGAGCCTGATTTAATGCTTACGCAAACCTACAGACCCTCTTTTAAACCTCCTTTCGCCCTACTAACTCTCCTTTGACTCCTTTCACCGCCCGAGTCGAAATTTAGACCCTCCTTTGAATGCGCGAGAACCTATTTCTTTTGTAACGCACAGACCGCCGCCCTCCTTTGACTCCCCTTGAACCTATACGAAGAAATTTGCACCGTAGGCCAAAACGAGGTTGTGTAGGTTCACGCAAGCCGAGCCCATAGGCCTAAAGGAGGCTCGGGAGGTTGAATAGAAGGTTCAGTAGGGCTAAAGGAGGGTCGCCAACGGTGCAAATTTCTCCATATAGGTTCAAGGGGAGTCAAAGGAGGGCGGCGGTCTGTGCGTTACAAAGGAAATAGGTTCTCGAGCATTCAAAGGAGGGTCTAAATTTCGACTCGGGCAATGCCCGCGATCATGGGGCGAGTATTGCTCTTCGATGTAAATCACGTTGGCTCGTTGCCAATTAGATGGAAATGCACACGAACGCGCGAGCGCGAATCGTCTCACTTTCTCCGATCGAATGCGCGAATCGCCATGTTGAAGCGAATTAACAATTCCCGGTCGTCGCCCACTTTCGGATATTTAGAAATTCTGACGAAGAAAACACACTCGTAGGCGAGATGAGCCCGCGAAACGATACGATTTTTTTTCGTTTCTTCCGATGGAACTTTTTTTTTGCCGCCACACGCCAAATGACATCCTTTCACATTCGAGGCTTGCGCGCCCGTTGGACGTTTCGTCGCGAACCGAACAAAAGTTATTCTGTGAATAATTGGGGCTCATTTGTTCGGGGATTTTTGCGCTCTCTCGGTCTTCTTTTTTCGCTTCACCATCGTTCGTCTTATAAATCTTGCGGAATTCGGGGCTCGCTGAAAAAATCAAGGTGACTGTTGCGAACGCACGTTGTGTAGCGATTGAAAAAGAGGAGTAAGTTCATAAACGGGACAAATGAAACAAAGAAACAAAAATAAAGGTGAGCGTAGACCTTCTCTTCTGCCGTAGGGGACGACTTTGTCGTAAGGTAGAAAGTGAATGCATCTCCCGGCATTGCCAGTCTTCTGTCTCTCCCCAGATTCAATTTGTAACGGAAGAATCTACGGGACCAGGCGTCCCATTCAAGGTCAATCGGATATAACGCGAGTCGGAACACATCGACAATTGCATGCTTTGTTTTTTGTATAAATTAAGGGCGGACTAAACTTCTTAATGCAAACTGAAAAAAAAACGGCTGTCATTGTAAAGAGGAGTTCAACAAAGGAGAATTCAACAAATCGTAAATATGTTTAAAAACTGGTTTCCGAATTTTTTATCAATCCTTCACTGACTTGCTGTAAGTCAATTACTGATCAATAATAATAATAATAATAAACCATGAAAAACAATAATGGTAATTTATGCGTACATGTGCATTTAAATATATACATGCATACATATATGTGTGCGTGTAGGTGTTAAAGTATTCATAAATAACTTTATGGCTAAATGTATAAATTGATAATAAAATTGATAACTCTAAAAAATTAAGGAAATAGAAAATTTCTTCAATTTTTTAAATTCTTTTCGCATCGCTGTATCTATGTGAAGAATTGTCGTATCGAGATGAAAAAAAAGCATTTTGAAGCCTCAAATTTATAGTCTCGAGATCTTTTGGCAAACAATTTTTGTTAGCTACGGTTATCGCGCAATCATAAGGAATGGCGGAAGAAAAATATGTTGCAAATTTCTTTGTATTTTTTTTTCAACCGTCCACGCGCTTGGGATATTTTTTTTCAGCGAAATATTGATGTCACAGAAAAAAATAAATGAACATATTGATTTCACTGAAGAAAAATAACCTAAGCCCGTAGACCTTTGACAAAGAAAAACAAAAAAAATTCCTACATTTTTGCTTCCGCTATTTCTTACGATTGCGCGATAACCGTAGCTCACAAAAATTATTTGCCAAAGAATCTCGAAACTAGATACTTGAAGCTTCAAAATGCTCTTTGAACCTATACCTGAATAAACAAGCTAACTGACCTATACCTTTCATTTGTATAGGTCAGTTAGGTTGTTTATTCAGCTTTAATTTGATTTTTGTTTCGTCTCTGTACGTCGATTTTTTGTTGAGATCTCCGACTTTGAAAGAAAAAAGATCCTTTTGTCTTTGATCATCGATATTTCAGCAATAAATTATTGCACAGGGAATTAAAGCGCACCTTTGAAAACTCGAACGAATTCCCTAAAAGACCCTTTTGTTGGTTTTTGAGAAATTTCTTTTTTTCACCCTTAATATTAATTTCAAAAAGTACAAAAGAATCCCCTTTTACGGTTTTTCAGTAAATCTACCGCTACTTAATAAATATTGATGGAAAGCCGGATGTTGCCAGGCTTTTTTCAGCTATACGCACCCCCAATAGCCCTGTAAATTGTGAAATTGATCCATCGAACTGTTTTTGCGGACCGATTGATCAAAGTTTAACAAAACAATTAAAGGAACAAGTGCATCATTCCTAAACATCGTGTAATCGTCATTAAAATTAAAAGACCAATTTTCTTCCCGTTTGTCACAACTTTGCACTACTCGTTTGTTATATTTAAGAAAAAATTCGAGAAATTAACAAAAATATATATATTGTTTTAATTTGTAAAACATTTCACGAAGCAATACTGTCTTTAATTGCATTAATTAAAAGTTGATACCCCCAAGCTGTATCCACCAGTCGATCTAACAACTTGTATGCGATTGATTCTCGATATTCTCTGCGAAAGTTATTAGGTCTACAAATAACAGTTTTTTTCAACACTGATTCTTTTTTTGGAAGAGAAAACCAATTAATAGTTTTTTTTTGAAACTAATCTTTTTTTTTCGGCCCAAAAATTAATCAAAAGTTTTTGTAAGCTTCAACTTTTTTTTCAATTTTTGATCATGCCTAGTTTTGAAAAAAATACTGTTTTTTGTAACCCTAATAACCTTCGCAGAAAGTATCGAGAATTAATCGCATACAAGTTCTCAGATCGACTCGTGAACACAGCTTGGGGATATCAACTTTTAATGAATGCAATTAAAGATAAGTGAAATTATAGTGCGCGAAGGCCGAATCGTGTCAAAAATGAGTCAATATTGTTTCCTGCAATGTTTTACAAATTTTAAAAAAGTTAAATTTTTTGGGAAATTTTTCAATTGTTTCCCTTAAATTTAACAAGCAACTAGTAGAAAAATTGTGAAAAAGCCGAACAAAATTGGTCTTCACATTTTCATTATTATTACTCTGTGTTCAGGAACAATGCATTTGGTCCTTTAACTGTTTTGTAAAACTGATCAATCGGTTCGAAAAAACAGTTGGATGGTCAAAACTTGGATGGACAAATTTGAAAAATTACGGGGCTATTGGGGGTACATTAAGCTGAAAAAAATCAGGCAACATTAGTCTTTCCATCAATAATTGTTAAGTAGTGGTAGATTCACTGAAAAACCATAAAAAGTCATTTTTTGTACTTATTTCGAATTAATGTGAAGGGTGAAAAAAATGTTTTTCTCAAGAATCAATGAATGGGTTTTGTAGGAAATTCATTCAAGTTTTAGAAGCTGCACTTTAATTCCCTGTGCGACCATTGGTTGCTGAGACATCAATGATCAAAGATAACGGACACTTTTTTCATTCAACGTCGCATATTTCAGCAAAAAAATTGACGTAGAGAGCCCAAACAAACTGAATTGAAGCTAAATAAACGAGCTAACTGAAGTGCATTGAATTAACTGAAAAAAAATCTGAGTCCGTGGACCCTTGAAAGAAAAACAAAAAAAAATTCTCTCCCGTTATTTCTTATAATTGCGCGATAACCGTAGCTCACAAAACATGTGTGCCAAAATATCTCGAAACTAGAAACTTGAAGCTTCCAAATGCTTTTTTTCCTTCTGCTTCTAATGTGAAAACTATTGTTTAAAAAGGTGATAGCCTTTGTTATTTTTATTTTTTCAAAAAATTCTCTAAAATATAGTGACTCATTCTATAATTTTTAAGACTGGTCTGATCGTGGGCCCATTTTCCTGTCTATTTTTTCCTGAATTAATCAATTTTTATGAGAAGTTTTTTATAATTTTAATCTCCGATAATGCTGTCAATGATTTGGTGATTTCCAATTCCATAATGAAAAAAAAAACATTTTTTTTTGTTAAATTCAGCACAAATGAACAGCATGTGTGTATATATATATATATATATATATATATATACACGAACATATATACATATATATACATATATACATATATACACGAACACGATAATATTGATAAAATGAACATTTTTTATAGCTAAAAGAATAAAGATGTTGATTTCTCGTAACTGGTACACGCGGCAAATAGTATTTATTGGCACTAATCGAATCACGAGAGGTTCGATCAGCCGCATTGGTCAGTAGAATACCCACGTTTAAGTTTTGCCACCGTCGTGAGAAAAAATGGTGAAAGTACTCTGACGTAAAATATATACTTGAAAAATGGGATAAAGAACCACGCCCTAAATCCGAACCTTTCTGGATCAAAGACATACATCTATGTATATGCACGTCGAATCTCCAAAAATGATACCTGACGCTGACCGATGGTCACTCACCTCTAGGGCGCCCCATTTTTAACTTTCTTTCTGCTCACTCCCTGGCGAAGCGTAATCCGAGACTTTTACTATAAATCTCACAAAGTATACAGGTGTTGGTGAACAAAAATCCCCCCTGTCTCGCTGGAGGTTTTTATCTCCAACTCTACAAGGACTTCTTATTCGATTAAATCTCCAAAAAATGAACTATTTGGCGCAACTGAAAAAATTCGTGAATTGTTCTTTTTTGTACCACTTCTGGCGCCCTCATCGCGCTATTTGGAGTCGCAAGAAAATATACGAGTGTTACGAGAGCTGCTGCTATAGAGAAAACCTGTCTGCTCCGAACTTTAGCGTGATCGAACGGCTAGCAATTAATCGAGTGTGGAAGATGGCCTTTTGTATGTTGTATCGGCAAACTTTTAAGTAGCTTCATTTTTTCAGCCTCTTTTATTTCTATTTAATCTCCAGCAATCATCCTGGCACGATGAGAATGAGTTATTCAGATTCTCCTATGTACCAACAAGCTTCGTAATAACGCTCCGCTGTAAATGGACACGATAGTCCACTCGAACTGTTCGTTTGTACTATAATTTTGATTTTTTGCATTCTCGTTGTCCGCGTGCTCTCAATGTTGGTTACGGTTAATTACTTATTTGATCTTCGCGTGCATCCTCACGTGTATATCGAGAAAACGATGTAACATAGTTTACACGATGCCACCGTGTCACGAGATCATGTGAATTCTCATGAAATGTCAAAAAGAAACGTTCTCGTATATTCAATCGGTATTGCAAAATTAGTTTTTCCAAGTATTTCTTTGAATAGATATCTATTAAGGGTTTAAAAGTAAATCATTATATATATATATGAGGTATTCCAAGTGTTTTCGAACGGCTTGAAACGGCCTGAGCTTCTTCAATTTCTTTCAAAGTTGGTAATCATTTTGTATCTATTATTTTGAGTACGTGGCATTTTTTTCAGATTTTTATCGGCTCGCTAACTCGGAGATAAGATTTGATGCGTGATTAAATTTCAAATGATCGTATCGCAGTGATCTTCTCATCGTACAAAAAAATGGCCTTTACAAAAAAGATGCGTTTTTCTATAAAGTATTTTGAAAAAAATATTCAAAATTTTCCAAGTACTACAACACCAAAAAAAGAAACATCTTTAATTCTAAAATGTTTTAACCCCAATGACTGGGTTGATCCTGCTGAAATTTATACTGCATTTTCTTTTATTAGTGTAAAACAACATGTGTAAGGTTTATTCTGGGCTGGGCTTGCGTGTAGCGTCGTGTTCTTAAATTTAGTCGGAAATTATTTTTTTTGAATAACTCGGCGATTTGTCATTTTTACGTAAAAATGGTAATGACTGAACTTGTAGGAAATCGAATGCTTTACGACTTTCATCATTACAATTTTTTCTCTACCATCGATATTTTTCGAATTAAACCTGAAAAAGCGGCTATTTCATTATCTCGTTTGTTTTTAACTTTATGGCATAAACGAACATGAAGAAACTTGTAGAGAATGAAATTGTGGACAATTTTTGTTGCTACGTTCTTTTTCCTAGAATCAATATTTAAGGTCGTACGCCAACGGTAAAAGAAAAGAGCGAATGGTTCGCGAAATAATATTTTCACGCTTCTCGTTTTTTTTACCATCGGCGTACGACCTTAAATGTTGATTCTAGGGAAAAAAGGTGGAGACCAACATTGTCGAGAATTTCATTCTCTACAAGTTTGTTTATATTGGTTTATACCCTAAAGTAAAAAATGAATGAGATAATGCTATAGTCGCTTCTTTCCGATTTAATTCGAAAAATATCGATGGTAGAGAAAAAACTGTAATAACGAAAGTTGTAAAACACTTGATTTCCTACAAGTTTAATCCTTACCATTTTTACGTAAAAATTGTAATTCGCCGAGTTATTCACCAAAAACAATTTCCCATTAAATTTAAGACGACAATATTAACTTAACGCAAGCCCAGCCCGAAATGACACTTACCCATGTTGTATGGCACTAATTAACGAAAATTCTGGGTCTATTTTCAGTAGGATCAACTTAGTTAATGAGGTTGAAAAATTTAAAAAATAAAAGATTTTTCTTTCTTTTTAATGTTGTAGTACTAGGAAAATTTTAAATTTTTTTTCAAAATAGTTCATAGAAAAGCGCATCTTTTTTTGTAGAAAACATTTTTTCGTACGACATGATCACTACGATACGATTATTTGAAATTTTATCACGTGTCAAATCTTATCCTTCGAGTTAGCCGAGTTAGCAAGCCGATAAAAATCTGAAAAAAATGCCACGTACTCAAAATATGAAATAGAAAAACATCACCACCTTCGAAAAAGATTGTAGAAGGCCAGGCTCTGCGGCCGTTCGAAAATACTTGGAATCCGTCATATATGTTATGGGGGAAGTGTCTTTATAATCCATTGTATGTCCGTAATGATGACTATTAACGACGTTGAGTTTGGCATCGTTGGAATGCAACGAATTTTATCCCTTCCTCTTGTATTTATTTTGCACTTGCCCAAAGCTTTTTTTCGCACGTCGAGGTCGGAAGTCTCCAACAAAAATACATAAAATGGTTTGAGTGATTTTGCATAGCCGAAAAATATTGTAATGAAAAAGAATTTATTTTCGTTGCGATCCAACAATGCAGACTTCAACATGATGACTTTTCGCACAGGTAGTTTCGAGGACGGCCCTTGAAATTTTCTTGAGCAATTCGTTGATTTTGCGGACAAGACTGTGATATACGTAATGTAAATGTGATTTTGAAGACGTCAGGGTTAATGTTGAGTTTGGGGATGATAAGCTGCAATGAGATAGATCTCAGAAGACGTATGTCTTCAAAGTCACCCACACGCGCGCGCGCGTGCGTGTGTGTGCGGACGAAAAGTAATACAGTCTCGTTTGAAATTTCAAGGATCTATAGGTAGCCCTCTCCCGAGAGCCAAACTCGCCCGAGACGTCCACTTTTACTTTCAGAAACGATTGTCCACACTCGAGAGACAAAACGCGGTATGAGTGAGACAACAAGACTAGTAACGTAGCTGACAGAAATCGGCATGAAACGAGAGCGCATTCGGTAAATCTGGCCGAGCACATATGTATATATCGATTACAAATATGTTACACATTCGACATATGGATCAATATAAATATAGGTGGGGTTGTTACGCCCAAAGATATTTCGAATTTGTACGAGAATCTTTTGCAATCATTTCGCATATATTTTAAAGCCGCAGCGAGTGTTCTTGACATGATCTTGTTGAAAAGAAATGTTCATTTCGTGAAAAAACAAAACGAATAAATTATCTGTATTCGAGTTATTTGAAAACGACTGTTGAAATGTTGAAAGATTGCTCGATTACAATGGTCGACTGCATGATGTTTCCATGACAGTGATTTGACAGAACTGGATCGCCCGAGTTACCTTGAGGATATCATCGATGTTGACTTAGAGTATTCGTCGTTCATTCGACTGTGAGAAGATACAAAAAATGATTGAATTTCGAAGTTTTTCGAGCGGAAAAATACGACCGAGGGTCTTGGCTCGGTTACACAGCGTTGCAGATTACACTCGCAGAGATCGCCTTTCTAATTGAAATTGTACGTCGAGGGCTCGTACTCGGCAATCAACGAGTTTTGCTCGATTTTGTAAACGAAAGTTAAAAATTTACGAAAAGTGGACTGTGAATCGTATTTATAATTGGAAACGATCGAACATCGACGACGGAAGATCATAGCGAGATTAAATACGTACCTACGTTTTGATTTTTTTTAACGCTCATACCCGAAGTTCGAGCATGAACTCCATCCAAGTGACGTGTCGTTTGATTGACGGAATACAACTAAAAATCTTTCTAACTTTACAACAAAAATGAATTTTCTTCACATCGATGATGCACAGTTTAAAACTCCACTATCGCTGCAAATTGTCGTAATTTCTACGTTGTGACAACTCGAATGTCCCACCAGAAATTTCATGATCCGCGATCCAACTATTCGCTGACCTGCGAACAAAACACAACCCGTTTCCAATCGAATTACCAAGCGCGAGAAATGTGATAATCTTCGCAACGGTAACAGTAAAGATCGATTTTCGGGCAAACCAATTACATAGGAAAATCGACAACGTGAAAAAAGAGAAAAACGGATCGCGCGAATTTATCGACGGTTACGTGGCCGTTCCGCGCGCAAAAACTCGCAGTGTCAATAACGAATGCCGGCGCCATTATCGTCTTCGAAGGAATAAATCTCCGTGAATTTCTCCTCGTTCTCGAGTCGTCCAAACAAATAGAAAAGTATCGAAATAACAGGTTGATCGACATTCGAACTTGCGAATAAGTAGGCATCGGCATAGCGAGTAATTCAAGCACTTTGGGCATCGCTCTTTTCACGTTTCTCATCTTCATTTCGTTGCACGATTGCTCGGCTCCCCTGTCGATTTATAATTCGACGTCCGATCGCGTAGTCGATCCGGTGATTATTCGAGAAACTACTGCAGTGCGACGAGCCCGTTGAGCAACTAATTTATGTTTGTTGAAAAAAAAAAAAAAATCGACACAATTTCTTTTGAGCTGTGGCCGAGTGCTCGGGGAAAATGTCGCTCGGAAACCCCTGATTATTTTCTCCAATAATCTAACGGCATGCCGAAATTTACATGCCAACCGATCGTGGCACGATTCTCGGCTTCTTTGCGTGCAACGAGTCGGCGCGAGCTTGAGTGCAGAGTAGAGCGTAATCGAAAGAAAAAAAAAATCGTACGATAAAAATTAGCCGTACGACGTAACCCCTAAGCGCGATCTTTTCTCTTCTCGTCGTGACGATCGGCGTGCCGGTCTCGCCGAGTCAAGTAGGTCCATCAGGAAGTTGGATAATAATCCCTTGCATCAAGTACGCTCGATCGGCCGCTATAATTATTCCTTTAATTCGATCGAACCTCTACGTAGACTCTTCGAAAATTGCACTTGTTGGACAAAGACCAGCCGATTAGCCGCGGACGAAAGAGAGCCTCTTTTCTTCAAATCTTGCTTGGTTTATACTCTTTGTGGGTACGAGACGAGCCTTGTAACCAATTTGACAGCCTTGTTCTTCATGGGAAAGTACCGTCGGAACAAAGAAACACTTTGCGTTTTCATGTTTCCCGTAAATACTTATTTAATACGAAATTCGTGCTCGTACCGGAGTTGTATTAAATATCGTTTCGTGGATGAGATCATCGAAATTTCCTTCAATATACAGTGAGAAGAAAAAAAAAATGGATACCCCTTTGTTTCATCTGTGTATTTTCCGGTGATTTCCATCAACATAATTTATACTAACCTTAGCGTAGAGTCCTCCGCAATCTTTTATCCGGAGCGTTCGTGCAAACAAAAAAGCGAAGGGTGCGAATATTAGTCACTCTGTTCCGATCTCCTATAAATTATTCATCAAGGATACTTGTCAGGAGGCGACGAACTAATAAAAAAAAGCTACGGACAATTTTATCTCCCTTAAAATTTGTCCAGACTTTTCTTTTTTCGTGAAGCAACGATAATATCGTTCCAAGTAAATAAATTTATCTTGACGCGAATAGAAGATTCGAAATAACTTTTTTTCAAACGTTTCGAAAGTTTCCTCGATACAAATCGAACCGGACGATGAGGGAAGGTTTCCGTCCACCTGGTGATTCGCCAGGTTTTCTTATCACCCGAGCTAAAGATCCGAAAGATGCGGCCATTTTTTTTCATCGCACCTGATTGAAATTAAATTTCTCGCGTGACGAATCACCGGGCAATAAAAGTGCAATGTTTACTTGATTCTGACGATCAGCGCAATATCTCCCAGCACCTTGCCGCCAAGAACAATATAAATGTAAAGTAAGCCTTGTACTCGATTTCCCATTGCGCAATGACCTACGTTCGAGCTGCGCCATATGCTGTTTATTGTTCAGCCACTGCATATTTAATTTAATATTCACTTTGATTTTTACTCAAAGCGCGTTGCGCTAAAGAAAGTATTTATATACGGATATGTACTTCGTTTCGTCCGAACCGGATCTTGATTATCGAATAAGGACAAATTATCGAGTCGCTCGGCGAGCAACGCAGAAAGAATCGAAACGCGGAATAATCTCCATACCAAATGATCTAGAGCTCCGCGTGACGTCGACGGACGTTCCCCGTGAGCACTTTTTTTCGTTACATCATTTTTATGCAAATATAATAACACTCCCGGTTAATTTAGTTTCCGAAGCTAAGAAACGAGTGTCCTTTATTGTTTCGTTTTATTAATCGTATCAGCAAGAGACCGGGTATTTGTCTCCACCTTTTACTTTCTTCATAGCGATGTATCGCGATGTTCTCGTAGAAAACTCGTGTTCCCATTTGGATGTGACTGCGATCCAAATCTTTCATGGATCAACGTGTCTTTGGAGGTTGCTCGATCGAATAGCCGCCTGTATCGTTGGAGCAAAGCCAACCGGTTTGCACTACCGAAAATATTTCATTTCAATCCACATTGACGTACAACGAACGCGACACCCGGATAACCTTGCTCGGGGATAAAAAAAATTCTGCGGGGTAATTGGATAGCCGTCCACCGCAGAGCTCTTTCTCGCTTCCCTCGGGCGAAGGACATGGAAAGGATTGACCCGCGCGTGCTGGAGACAAAAAAAACCAACAGCGATAAGAAACAAAAACTATTTCAAATAGCGTTAGCCGTGCATTATTTGTTTCTCTTTGATATGCAGATACGATTGGAACGTTCCGTGCAGAAATTTGTTTAGGGATCCTCCAGATCCTATCGGACCTCATGCATTGGTTCCGCGCAGAGTATAGAGTGGGGATAATGAAATCGAGCGCAGCGCCCGCAGTGGACACAAATTGCAATAAACTCGGCCGTCAATCTGTCAAATCTGCATGAGCGTAGCGCGAGATTTTCGCAATACGAGATAAAATATTGTTTCATGAAAAATGAGCGACGACAGTTACTGTGTAACGAATTGCAAAAATACCGGAAGGAATAGTAAAGGCAAATATTACCGATTTCCTGCTGCAAATTGGCAGTTAGAACAATGCAAAAAATCGATAGCTGCAGTTCCACCTTCAAAGAAGTTTTGTAACGTGTCGAAGAAATTGAGGTTTGCCTTATGACACGAGCTTCAATTATTGATAATTCGCAATACCTCTGATCAATTAATTTTTCGCAATGATCCAAGTTTAAACTTGGGTCGTGTTTTGTCCTTTGCTTTTGTCCCTCGCGTGTTCAGCATATACCAACAGTTTTCTCTTAGATCGAGTTTGAGGTTGGAAATCGATATTGCGAGTTATACTCCCGAAGCCGGTCTTCAAAATTACGCTCATTTCGGTAGGAAAACAAAATTTTATTTATTATATTGTAAAGTGATGAAGCAATCAGATGTTGTTAAATTTTTATAAAAAACATTGCATAGCTTCATTGATTTATCTCGTATTGTAACAAAATTATAAGTAAACACAATTATGCGTTTTAAGAAAATGTCCGTTACTTTTATCCATTTTATCGAAAGGAAAGGCTTTTTTGCCGTCTTTGGCCAGAAAAATTGATTTGAAGCAAATCGATTAAGGCGTTACCCCCACTTGTAGCGCAAAAAAAGGCCTTTTTCATGATTTTTTTAAAAGAGAACTACAAAACTTTTTTAATCGATCAATATACCATCTTAAAGAACTTTCAGTAATTTTTTTATTGAAAAATATTACATTGTTCAGTGGCAAATGGCCGTCAATGAAAGAATGTTTTTATATACACGGTTTGCGGTGACCAACATTGCGGCGAAGTGGATCATCTGAAAAAAAAATGCGGATGGATTTAGTCAAGTATAAGTATAAACTAGTCTTTAATCGAAGGATTTTAAAAAATATTCATTTTTCACAAAATGGCGGACAGTCAAAGTTACTGGTTCGATTTCAATGAAAAAAAAATCGAACGATTAAAGACTACATTTTTATGTATCAAATAAGCCTGCAAAATTTCAAGAAGATCGGTTCATTAGTGTTCGAGTAATCTTGGTCACCGACTTCAGAAATGCCATTTTGAGAAAACCGCGTTTAAAGTTTCAATTTCAGTTCTTCAATTCACGGATTCTTCTCTTTCAACGCTCATATCTCAGTCAATTTTATTCGGATCGACTTGAAATTTTCAGGACATATTCTCAGATACTTATACTTCAAAAAAATGCAATAAAAAAATCGATTTTTTCAAAATCGCAAGTGGGGATTTTATAGGGATACCGCACACGTGTCCACATTGGAATTCAAGTGGATTCCGCGCTATTTGTCAATGTCGATTTGAGAATTTTGTGAAATACGCAAACTTGCCTGCGAGTCCCAAGATGCGTCCATATCTCTATATGGATTTGTCAGGGACGTAAGTAGTCCTTATTGGGTCCAATTGGATTTGGTCGAGTCTTTGGTGCAAAAAATTATACAGAATCGTGTTAATTTGTTAGGCGCGATAATATCGCCAAACGTCATTCTAGCCTCGTCGTGTGGTGGGTTGCAGGTCGAAGGTCAAGAGACGAGGGGAGCCTCGAGGGGTCGCGGGGGCTCTCGTTTCAATCTCAAGGCGATCGAAGGACAAGAGACGAGCACCGTATCGTCATCGAGTCCTGGCTCGCACAGCCGTACACGCAGCGGACGTCGGGGAAGCTCGTCGCGCATCGAGGATACCTCTTCGAAGCACGAAACAACGGAAACCCCCAAGCCGAGGAGTTCCCGTCTGGGCCATGATGTGAAATTGCCAGGTGGTAGCGGGCGAAAAACGGGCCAACCAACCGTGCCTCCAGCGAGTTCCGAGAGACGTCGTTCGTCGACGAGCTCGAGGAAAATCCCAACGACGAGTACACCGAGCGGGACGACGCTCGACGTTGCGGAAGAAGCGAAAAAGGTGAGGCAGGACGAGTCGGCGAAGAATTCGGAAAATCGTAAAGATTCCAAGTCGGAAGCGCGACGGATAGGCTTGTTTCGAACGAGGAATGGCGCTTCGAGAAAAGCTTCGATCGCTTTGACAACAGAGGCGACCATGACACTTTCGATAAGCGAGGAAAGCACCAACGTTAGAATCGACCTAACCGGACCGTCCGTATTTTTGGGTACCACGGAAAGCCCAAGATCGCGAACCGGTCGAAAGATACAGACTACCCTGTCCTCGAGGGACCTCAAAAGTGGATTGCCCACTTCCGACAAGTTCGCGTCTGTGAGTCAAAGCCATGAGAAACGCGTCAGGAAGGATCAGGAAGCTCCACCTGTGTCCGGTCGTTCGGTTACTTTTGAGCGGCGCTCCGACGATGCTTCGACGCGGAAAAGACACGACAACGTACCGGCGGGTTCGGAGAGTCTGAGCGTCGATGTCCCTCCGACCGGGAAGGATGACCCCGAGGATGATACGCTGCCGCGGGCGTCCTCGAGCCAAAGGAACAATTCGTTGCGCAGAGATCGCGGCAGCAGATCTCGGGGACGTTCCAGCAGTGAGAAACCGTCCGAGACGCCAGCCCCGTCTTCGAGATCCTCCTCGAGGAGAGGATCCTCGCGATTCGCGGAGGTCGACGGTGTCCCGGATAAGGTCACGGATTCTCGCGGTGCGATCGAGAAATCGAGGAAAACCGAGAAAAAGTTGAGAATTTCTGACAAGGACGAGGTGAGAACGCGAAAACGTGGAAGGAACGAGGAATCAAAGGGGAATGAGTCATCGGCGAGGTCAGGACGCGCCGAGGTCGTAGCGAGGAATTCCATCGGTGCGGCAAGTGCCGAGAGACGAGGAAGAGTCTCGGTCGCAAGAGGATCGACGTCTGACGACGAAAGGTCGGTTGGGGAAGCTCGAGGAAGGTCCAAGGTCAAATCAACGACGGACGGAAGCTCGTCGAGTCCAACGACTCCAACGACTCCAACGTCCTCTCGAAGTGACACCAAAGAGGTGTTGACGACCGCTGAAACGGTTCTAGCCTCGAGTCGGGTGTCTCCGTCAAACCCGTCGACGAGCTTGGCTACCTCGAGGATTCAAGAACGCACGGAAAGTACGATCGAGACGCGACGTAAAAATCGGGGAAGGCCAAATACGGCGTCTTTCACCGCGAGGACACCGAAGGAGGATTTTTTCAATCACGGACTTGGTTTTCGTGGCAGGAGACCTGCCACCGAGACTACATCGATGAAACCGGCTAAAGGTCCTCGGAATAACACTATCGGTACGGAAGCACCTCCGAGAGGAAATCCCGGTTGGACCCTCAAAAGAAGACCAACTTCACACGAGGAGGACGTCCCGACGACCTCGGCGACCCCTTCTGACACGAGTGCCACAGTGCGAACTACGACGACTGTCGTCACTAACGAAATTCCTAATTCGCACGAAGCTTCCAAATCCACGACTTCGAGCGCGATCGACGGTTCCTCGAAGTCTAGGGGATCGCAGCGACCGATCGACGGATCTGAGAAAATTAACAGGGCTGTCAAGGCATTTCCAAAAACTGTCGATCGTAACGAGGCGCGGGGTGAGCTCAACGAGAATGACAACTATCCAGCTGACTTCAAGGCACGGCTTGCCCAATTGGTCAGTACCATCGCGAATTACACTTTTTTTTTACCTCACGCAAGAGCAAGCGCTTCCCGTGAAAGAAATTAGAAGGGCAGCCATAAAAAAAATCGGGCCCCGTGAGGGTTTGAATATGGATTCCCTACTAGGGCTTTCCCCAATACAATCGGACTGGGCCCCGACAGGAAAATAACAGGGTTGGGTTATTTATTTAAAAAAGGCCGTAGCGAGTAAAATGATAAAGGGCCCAGACGGGATTCATCAGGGGAGTGGTTGTTACAGGGCATACAATATAAACTGTAAAACTGAACTTGTTTTTTATTTTCTAATTTCGAGATGAATAATAAATAATCCTTTATTTGAAGAAAATAGTTTTTACTATTGCTAAACACCTCGCTTGCTATGTATCCACTAATAAAGTTGATCATTATAGGGCGCTCGTGAAAGAAATTAGAAGGGCAGCCATAAAAAAAATCAGGCTCCGTGAGGGTTTGAATATGGATTCCCTACTAGGGCTTTCCACAACGCAATCGGACTAGGCCCCGACAGGAAAATAACAGGGTTGGGTCATTTATTTAAAAAAGGTCGTAGCGAGTAAAATGATAAAGGGCCCAGACGGGATTCATCAGGGGAGTGGTTGTTACAAGGCATACAATATAAACTGTAAAACTGAACTGGTTTTTTATTTTCTAGTTTCGAGATGAATAATAAATAATCCTTTATTTGAAGAAAATAGTTTTCATTATTGCTAAACACCTCGCTTGCTATGTATCCACTAATAAAGTCGATCATATAGGGCAGTAATAGGGTTGCTTCATGGCTTCGATTGGGTTCTGTTGAGGCAACCAGTCGGGCCCTGATTTATAAGCCTCTTTACGCCCTCGTCGACAAAGTGTGACCAGCCTCAAAGGGACCTGGTCGGGTGCCATTTTAGGACCCTTTCAGAGTAAGGGAAAAATAATCGGGGCCTAGTCAAAGCCCTGGCTGAATTACCAGTCGGGCCCTGATTCAAACGCCTCTTAAGGCCCTCGTCGACAAAGTGTGACCGGCCTCAAAGGGTCACCCGGTCGGGTGCCATGTTAGGGCCCTTAAAGAGTAAGGGAAAATAAATCGGGGCCTGGCCAAAGCCCTGGCTGAATTCTTTCACGGGTTCCGGAGCACCAGGCTTCGGACTAGTTCTGTCCAGTTTTCAAAGAGTTCGTACATCGTATCGCAATCTCGGCTCTTGCACGCAGTCCTTTGCTTTCCTGCTTTTTGTCATACGCGAGCGATCCCCAACAAAGACTTTGTTTGTCGGTAACCTTTGGATGAGGCTCAAGTCCGCTCTTCAAAGAATACAAAGTGAGAGAGACTGTTGTCACTTTGCGATCTCGGCAGATAATAATAAACCAATGCAGCCGTGTAATTGGCGAGTAGCGGAGTGCATGCTCTCGTGCACCTTGTATCTCGTTGGAGCGATCGTTTCGATGCGATTGCTAGATTATTTTGCAATAATCGAGACGATAATATGTCGTAAAAATTATTTTTCCAGAAAAATAGCAACGCCAAGCTGTCTACAGCGAGGCCAGGTCTAGGGGTGAGTACGTTTGTTCTTCAACCCTCGAATACTGACGCTTGAATAATCGATGGAATAATTATTTCTATTGTTGCACATTAATTTTCTTCTCTCCTAGACCGACGATATCTAACACTTTTTCCACTGACACCCTCTACCAACAGTTGCCTCTTCGATATTAAATCGTGCTTGATAAAAAAAAAAAATACATTAACAAAAAATTCAGATTTCCTTTGTGGCTACGGGTATGAGCGATAGAAGGGTGCAGACTCACTCGACGAAGATATTTACAGTTTAATTCGGTAACGGTTGATACGTCGATGGAGCCATTGAGAACAAAAAACCATAATTTTTGACACGAATGTGTAGGATTTTTTGGAAAAATACACGACTCGGCAAACGCGTTCGACGTCCGTGTCGTCGGAGCCCAAAATCCCCGTCGACCACGAGGATTCCACCCCGGAAAGTCTCGTTACGACGGTTATGTCCATTATTCCGGTATCCGACACAACTCTCTCGGGCCCACCTGTCACTGAAGTGTCAAACGTCTGGACTCTGGACGAATCGGTGAAATAGCTTTGCCAATATTATTTTCCCTTTTTTTCTGCCTCGAATGTGCGCAAAAAGCCTGGAATATACATACTCGACTCGTATCAGGTCAGCTTTTTTCTCTTTCGGATGTCATTGATGACCACTCGAGACTGGACAATGACCAATCGCTTGGTGGGGAATGCTTGACGTATACGGCCGCGGTCAGCCTTTTGACGCGACAAAATTGTTCCGCGATGTGAAAAATGTGCAAGATATAGTTTTATCGAGGCTACTTACCGGACGTTAGTCGAAGCAGCTGGCGCTGTTTTTTAAGGGAATTTTTTCCCCAAGGATTCCGGATCTTTTACGGTTGAATTTTACGAAACGGGTCAGTCGGTGAAGAGAAACAAAAATTGAGGGTTACGATTTTTTTTTTTATTTCCCGAATCCACGTTGTCCGTAGGACCGAAGTTGCATACGTTAAGGATGTTGTGTCCCTATGAAACATGTTAATGTTAATTGTTCAATAAATAGCTTCTTAATCGTCATGAAATTTTTACACGACCTCCTGAATACTTCACGTAAAAACCTACAAAATTTTCAGAATTCTATCATCATTACTTCAACCTCCTTAAGGGTTGAAATAAAAAATGATAAGAAAATTCGGAAAATTTGGTATGTTTTTGTATGAAGTATTTAAGAGGTCGTGTTAAAATTTCACGACGATTAGGAAGCTCGTTATTAAAAAATTAACATTTTGTTGAGAACAATTTTTAAAAGAAATAAAAAAAAATTTATCAATAAACTTCGTTTTGTTTCCGTTGCTTTCAGTATATTGTAGATATTATAAAATTGAGAGGTCAA
Organism: Ophion costatus; assembly: GCA_951751655.1. Lineage (NCBI taxonomy): Eukaryota > Metazoa > Arthropoda > Insecta > Hymenoptera > Ichneumonidae > Ophion > Ophion costatus. The sequence continues at coordinate 48,093,114 of OX632359.1, read as the reverse complement.
AAAAAAAACTTATTGCAAAGTTACATCAGTTTCCATAAAACAACATTTAATTTGTGAATGTTAATTGTTCAATAACGAGCTTCCTAATTGTCGTGAAATTTTTACACGACCTCTGAAATACTTCATACAAAAACATACCAAATTTTCAGAATTTTATCATCATTTGCGATTTGGGCCTCAACATCCTTAAACATACTCGAGGCTGGAATTACGTAGAGATTTTTGGTTATTTTTTATTCCCTCGGATATCCCCTTATCCCATCTGTCGATATCTCGATGTATAAACACCCAGTACGCCATATTTGTATAAAATGCACTCGTGGCATACGCGAAGAAAAAGAAAAAAGAAAAAATCTTTTTCTCGTTGCAACTGATTTTTCATCTCGATTGCGAGAGGAAAATTCCACTCGTGGCTCGTGATCGGGCGCGGTTCATTAATTCTGCCTTTTTGACGGTCGACGCGTTTGCTCTCGTTTTCGTTTCGTTATACATTTATTTATTTTTTTTCGGACATCCATCCTTGGAGAAAGTAACCGGATCGGTTGTTGGGTGGAGGCGGGCGAGGTAAACGCGTTTCGGGTCGATCGCGCGAGAGTAGATACGTTATGTATCCCAGCACGGTCCGAAAGGAAAGGAATTGTTGCGCAATTTACCATTTTGGCGCACGTGAGACGTGTTCCAGATTAACAGAGGAAAATAAAATGAATGACATTGCCAGCCGCAATTGGGTCATTCGTGTGAAATCCATATTTCCGCCCGCTTATTTTTTCTCTCGATACGCGACACTTTTCAACCTTGATTCATTCTAAAAATTTATCCGATCCTCTACTACGTATATTCCGTCGTAGTAAATTAGGCCGAAGTTGTCCCGACTGAAACCACATCCGTCTTTATAAAAATATATTTTTCATCCAAGGTAATTCGTTTTGTAGCGAATAAATGCTCATTCAATTAGTCAGTTGATGAACATTTTGACTTTATTCGCCATCGTTTTTATGTTGAATCAAGAAAATTTTACGAAAATCGTTTTCCAGTTTCTATCTGGTGTGACGAGTACGTGGTTGGGCAAGACAATTCGACCATTCGTCGCGTGGATCGTCTCGATATTTCGTACCTCGTTCAGCCCTCTAGATCTCGTCTATCCGTTGTACAAATGAGTGGTTACCTTGTCGTTTATTTTTTTTTTATCAATCTTTTCTTGCTCAAAGTACGCCACGAAAAGACAGTTAATTCGGACAAAGCGCGGTGAATCGTTGCGCGTTCGTCGAACTGACCCGCTGTGTCATCAATTCGTCGTACTTCGTCAGAGAGAAAGGGGAAGCGAGGGAGAGGGGGGCAGTGTCACCCGGCGCGAGTGATTTCGCGGAGTGAAAGATACGTCGACACTATGCGAGATACACACAGGGAGGAGAAACGAAAGAGCAATCGCATGCTGCTACGTTGATGCTTGGCACGAAAGAAATAATAAAATTAAAACGTTAATAAACATGCAGCTAAACAGGGTACGCATCTCTCGTATACTCATCACCGTGATAAGTTTTAAGACAACGCGTAACAATGTCATTTATCGGAGTGCATGCGTCACGAACAATCACAATGGAACTAAAACGGAAAATGTCTATGGGAAAGAAACAAACATTTTCTCGTCTCTTTTGAATCTTTCGTGGCAATACTTAATCTCGATGTTGTGTGCGACTAACACAAAACGCTGTTGGCTAAAAACTTGAACTGCAGCGCGCGTGAAAACACTGAAGGATGCTTGCTGTGTGATGTCTGATATCGATGCGATGCTTGGCGAATGGATCGCGCGAGACCGTGAGAAATTAGAGCGAAGACCGGATTTCAGGGCCACTCGAAGAAGACGAGCGATCCTCGATACGTCGCGAGATCGAGGCAGAAGCTGGAAAGTGCGGCGAAACTTGTACCGAAGCACGAGTCGAGGAACGACGTCGATGTTACGACGGTCTCCAGTGGCAAGAAATCCGACGAAACGGAGGATAGGACGACGACGACGACGAGTAGCGAGCCGGTGACCTTGAGGATTCTCCAAGAGAGAAAGGTTTCCAAGTCGTACAAGAGATCCGAGTCGTCCGAGGTTACGAAGAGTCCGAGAGTCGAGAGGAAATCTACGAGGCTCGCGAAAAGTCGGAAAAACGAGGAAAAGATCGAAGCAACGAGTCGAACCGAGCGAGAAAACGATGCGATCGAGAGGACGACTGTTCCTTCGAGGTTTAGTCAGGAGACGAAGGCGCAACCAACCAAACCGACGATACTGTCGCGAAGAGCGAAGGAACTTCCGCGCGAGAATATGTCATCGCCGACGAAAAGATCGAGAGCCTGGATCACCGCACACGTAGACAAGAACTTTCAGGAACCAGCGAAAACAAGGATCGCGGGTTCGTCAACCGAACGCTCGGCGAGCTCGACGACGACGAAGAAATCACGAGCATGGAATGCGGCGTACATAGACAAAAATTGGGTGGAACCAACGAGAAAATCGACAACGAGGGTAGAATCGTCATCGGGAAAAAGTGGCGTCACGATCGGTCCATCGACATCGGAGACTAGACAAGTGCCGACGACCTCAACGGCGACCAGCCCGAACATTCCTAACGAGGATGGTTCGGGAAATCGGTATACGAGGAAAAAGTCCGATGGATTCAAGCAGTTCGAGGCCGTGGCGAAGGTCGCCACGAGCGAGCAAACCGTGCAGAAACGTCGAGAGTTTCGTCCTAGAACAGCGACCTATCGTAGACACTCGGAAGCTCCGGAGTCGATGGTAGCGAATGCGTTGCCAGTCGAGAAATCGTCCTCTATCGGCAGTATAGCGATCACACCGAAAGCGCCGTTCAAGTTTCACGCAACCCGACGAGAATCGGACTCGGGCCCGAGTCAACGTTCGGCAAGGCAGGAACCCGCGGTTAACGTCCGAATCTCCAACGATAACGAAACGAGGAACACGAGCAACGACTCGTCCGGCATTGTAGGAACCAGCAACGGTATCAGCGGCAATTCCGGCAGCAACATATTCAATCCGACGAGAAGTACTTTTCTCCTGAGCAGCAACGCGAGCTTCCTTGAACAGCTTAGAAGCACGGTTGCACCTCTTCTGGGGGCTCTCGGCAACAGGACACCCATTTTTGCCGGAGCTTACAGGGATGTCCAGAATTCGGTGAGTCCGACTGAAGCAAAAACATTTTTTTTTCCCAATAATTCCTAATCTCATTGTCGTTCATGTTTTTTTTCCTTTTTTCCCCCGTGACTATTGTTAAACGTTAGGAATTGGGAAAAAGGATAACTCCGAGTGGTGCACCGCCGCGTTTCAGCGCCCGTTACAAAGGCGCCGAGCTATTTGTGAGAAGGCCGAACGTCCTTGAACCAGCCGGACCTTTCCTCACAAGCTCGACCACACCGTTCACCCCGACCGAAGTAAGATACTTATCAAATTTCATATACCTCCTGCAATATACGCGTCCAGCGTATACTATTGCACGACGATTGTGCTAGTTGCTGCTTGTCGAATATTTCTACAGAGCATTATTGCGTATTGTAAATATGGACTGGCCGCGTTGTTGATTGGATTACGACGAGGATAGCGTCCAAATTGGAAATTGGGAAAATTTGGAATCGAGCCTCTTGTAAATAATTGCCGTCTTCGTGAGCGATACTCTAATTGCATGTTGTTTTATAATCTGTGAATGTTGAGAAAGATAGACGGGGGGACGTGGTGGTGGAACGTACAAACGACGATTCCACAGGACTTACTTTATTTTATGATTGCACTCGAAGGTACTCGCGATTACGAGGATGCCTGACGAAGATACAGAAATAATATCAAAACTCGATCCGTTCGACTGGTCAAGGATCATCCGGACTGATGATCCTGCTAGTTCTGATAACACCACCGGACCTTTCACTCTTAACGTCCTCGGCACGAACGATCTTCGTTGATTCAACGATACTATTCTATGCGTTTTTTTTTCTTCCAATTTTATTCCCACATCTTCCCATTTTTTTATAACAATCTGTGCTTATAACCGCCCGTACGTCACATTTTCAATGTTGGAATAAATCTATTCTTCTAGCAGTGTAGGTTCATTTTTCACCCAGCCTGTAACAAACATCCAAGCCGAGAGTGGTCAGCCTCCACGTTCAAGACGGATATCTTTTTTCTTTCTTTCTCGTTTGTTCGTACTTTTAGTTATTCGTTCATACTTTGCACTCCGATCATCTGTGAGTCAGGCATTCGTACCAGCCTGGCTGTGTAGAATTTGCACGGAGAGCAGTGAAAGTGTAACATTTTACGAGGCAGTCGAGTGACTCTGGTTGTCTTTGCAACGTTCGCGATTCGAATCCGGAGGTACACGCGATACGTGTATATCACACGAACTCTGCACGAGTCTGTGCCCGTACCCGTTTGTACATACTTCGGATATCTGGGGCAGTGTGGGTGGATGTGGGAGTTTACGTGACCAGCAGGTAGCGCATACCCGCCCCTGCTGTTCGACGTTTCATCTGGCACATACTGTACGCTGCGAAGTCCATCATTCTGCTTGTCCGTATACTTTTGGTGCTCGTACGTTCGTAATATGTAGAGAGAAAGGATGAACGATTCAACCAATTGGTTTGACGTGTTGCAATTTTCATGTACGATCATACGGCGTGATAGGTGTAACGTAGAAGAAAAAAAATCGCCTAACGGAATAACTGTGGTAGGCAGCTACCTGTACCGATGATGTTAAAAGTGGTCGAACGGGTTTCCAGTATTGAGTCTGTTCAATGAGCGTAGCTTCCTCGAGTGTAAAATCCTAGCAATGCTAGCGTCGGTCGACCAATTCCCTGTTTTAGCACGGTTCAATAATATTCCGTTAGATGGAGCGGAGTTACCGATTGCCCGATGTTGACTCAGCTTCTGTACTTTGGCCACGCAGATCAGGTCCTTGCATCGTTCGTTGATCGTTCGTTTCCGAGGACTGTGGAATCGAATAAGCATGAAGCTTAGGGCAAGCTTGAGCCGCTGACGCGCACAGATACATGCACGATTGTCAAAAAAAAATGTACAGCACCCCGCACCATTTCTTTATGTTTCCAGAATTCAGGCTCGGCACCACCTATCTCGATCGAGAGCCCTGGCGAGCCTAAAGTGTTAACGTTCTACCATGCCCTGGAAACGGCCAGCATAAGCAATGAACTTGAACAGACTGACGTACAACAACAGCAATTTGGCAGAGTATCCCAGGTAGCCGAGACTCAAAACGGCACTGATAATGGCTCTAACGACATGACTAACGCTAACAACGACACTGTTACAACAACAATCCCAACTAGCCCTTTACCAATAAACGAGACGACTGTAGACTCGATAACTATGGATGTTAGCTCAATAACAACGGTAGATACCTCCCAAAGCTCAGATACCACCACAGTTGAAGACAATGTCAATCGGAGTCCTGAAATCGCTACAACTGTGCCCGAGACCACAGATCCCACTTCCACCGATTCTACAATTTCGTCGAGAACCTCCCCCCAACCTTCGGATACCACTACCGTTGGAAACAACGGCACTCAGAATCCGGAAATTGCTACGATTGTGGCCGAGACCACCGGTGGCTCTAGCTCTACCGACACTACGATTCCGTCGGAGGCTCTTGTGGCTGCCACGATTCCACCCGCGACCACTGTCCGTAGCTCTACCGACACTACGATTACGTCGGAGACAATTGTGCCCCGCTCGATGGCATCCGAGACAACTGTTCCTAGCTTTACCGAAATTACAGTAGCGCCCGTGACGGTAGTATCGGCCACGATTGCACCCGAAATTTCGACTCCTCCTGGTTCCACCGAAACTGCTGCTGTGGCAATGGGAGAAAACCTAACAACGACGGTTGATCTCGTCCGTGAAAACGATATTCCGAATACCGACGCAACTTCGACCCCGGCCGAACCAATAGGCACGACCCCGGAATCAACCGAATCCTCTACGCAATCGGAAACGACTACCGAATTGTCTTCATCCTCAGACACGACAACGGCAATAACTGCGACGACGGAATTAGTAACGGAGGCAATGACGACTGATGAAGTCACCACTCAACCCGTCGCGACCTCCCCCCAAATTACAACAGTCCCAGCGATCACTGAACAAATAGACATTTCGGCGAGTGACGAAGGTGTCACTGTCTCCGTGCAATCAATAATTGAGTCTACAACTCTGGCATCACTCGTGGATATCGATTCAAGTTCTGCTAGCAGCAGCAGCACGGAGAATACGATGGATCCAACCACGTCCGTTGATTATGTGATTCCTTCGGATGTGGACATGGTGACGGTTTCGCAGCCTACGACAGAGCTACCGACAACGATTATTTTCATGACTACCGAGAGCGTGACTATGGAGGCGGAACAAGCAACGAACGCGCCAGCGATTACCAGCCCCGCACCGACAAATGGTGGCAACGATCAATCAAACTTGGAAGTCTCTGTTCAAACGGGTACCACTGTCCCCGACACGTCGACAGTTGCGACGATGACCGAAATGATTACGCGTTCCGAGACAACGACACCCGAGAGTACAGAACGTCTATCGACTTTGCCTACTTCCACTGAGGAAGCCAGTACGAGTGGGACTTTAGAAGTAGTGGCACAGTTTAGAGAATCGACGACAAGTGGTCAGGTAACGACCGAAGCTGAGCTCGCAGTAACACAGATTCCGATGTTGATCACCGCATCGGATTCCGAGGGTACCACTGATAATCCCGCTAATTTTGGAAGCTCACCCGAAAACACCGAGTCACCAGTCCGTAGTCAGAATATCGTTGAGATGTTAGGCGCTAGACTAGGCAACAACACGGATATTTCGGGTCTATTGGATAACGGTCTTTTGTCTCGAATGATGATAAGGCTGATGAATCTATTGTCCGATCCATCCGGAGGCGTTGCTTCTTCCCAGAACGGCACAGCACGCGTTCCCAACGGAACTACCGAGCAAAGTATCCAGCAGATAAATGCAACGGAAGCTAACGGTCCTACTAGCGTAGACGACGTGCCCCAATTTTTGGGTGGCTTTCTCGACAATACAGATAAAAATGTCACGAGCGATGTCATTTCGAGTCCGACCAATGGAACCGAAACGAACCTAAGTAGCTCCCTCACCGAGATAGGATCGAGTCAGTTTGTAGAGACCACAGCGATGATTTTAGAGCGAACCACGTCGAGCCCCGGAGTAACAGATACACGAGTAACAACGCCCGCAACGATAGCAACGACGCGTATGAGCCCGAACGTTTTTGGGGAAACGACACTAACAGCATCGGTTACAAGTGGCGGGGCTGCAACCCCGGCTACCCAAGAAGATTTAGCCTCGAGCCGACCCATTGATGTCACTAACGTCACAACTAACCAGTCCTCCGAGACAACACTAACAACAGAAAGTACCGTAGAACAATTGGATTCGAGTGTAGGAAGCGCTCTGGGCAAGCTGAGCCAAGTGACCGTTCAAGACTTAGAGAATATTATCGTAACAACGGGACTTGCCGGAGTAATGACTAACAACGTCCCAGAAACGACAACACCAACACCCGAAACGAGCCCTGCCCTCGCGAACGAGATTCCTAATTTGCTTGCCGGTTTCCAGGACACAACAACAACAACAACAACCGCCCAAAGGACGGCAGGTGACGGCGAGCAAGTGACCACGCAACCTAGCCAAACAAGCACTTCCGAGACAGCAACTCCCGTTTCCGTTCCTACCACGACGACCGCTCAACCCTCCACTACCCTTTCCACAATGACCACACTGTCTCAAACTAATAGCCGTGACACCGTCGTAACCGAGGCACCTGAGACCGAGATGCCCGAGTCTACCTCGGCTCAAACTACCGCTCTGTCATTGGATACCACTCTCCGGACAACCTCGGAGCCCTCAACCGCTGCTACCGGCACGAGCGCAACAACTTCGTCGAATCCAACAGCGAGTACCGAATCATCTATGATGAAGCTGGTGGCGAACGATACAAGCACGACGAATACTCCGACTACCGTCGCAAGTGCAATTTCGGTTGTTCCGACAACGACTCCAACCGTAGCAACGACACGGTACCTTGGTCGCTTCGGCGCTGCAAGGCCCACACCAGCCCCACGTTTCAGCGTTAGCTCTTCCACGACGAAGCCCCTGCGGGACTATCTGGTCTACGGTATATTCCCCAATAAGACGATCGTTCGCAAGCGCCCTGAGGACAATCTCATCGATGCACGAAACGTGGACAGCCCTTACGTCATTTTCGGAATATTTCCGGATGGAAAGCTCGTCCGGAAGTTCCCAAACGGAACGGTAATACCGGATCCACCGTCGAATCCCGTAGAGGTCGTGTTCTCGCTTAGCACTACCACGAGCACAACTAACCGGCCCAGACCCGTGTTCATTGATAACAGACAGAATAACAACCAGGCCTACTATTATAACCGGAATGCCGCTATGTATAATAACCGTCCGTCATCGATATTTGCGAATCTCGGAGCTCAGCCCGGAGGCTTTCCCGGCCAAGTCGATCTCGGACTTTCCGATAATTCGATAGGTACCAACGGAGAGGGTCCCAATTCCATCGCTAGTCAATCTACCGGCACGAGAATGGTATTTCTTCACTTCTCTTATCTATCAATCAGAACGTGTCTTCGAATACATGCAACAAAAATATACATATCTCTGTCTTCTGTCGCGTTTGACTTTGCATCTCGATTAACGCTTTTCTATCGAGTACAGCGTGTCTCGTAGCTCCTTTCGTATCCTCCCTATTCGCGTTATTCGCCATGTGTTTTGTGTTAACCATTCAAAAAACAAAAGCGTGTGTGTCTATCAAAGAGTAATCGTTCGTTGTTGTTTATAAAATTGCCCCACATCCTATCGTATCGTTGCTTAACGTATAAGCTATTATTCTTATTTTCAGAATGGAAATATCGAAACATGACATTGCTCGCCAGTGACGCCATTGTACATACAGACTTTCTTGTAAATTGTATAAATAGAGCACATCAGCACGTTTTTTTTTATACAAACGCACTCGGCACGTTATATCGTAGCAGATATGTGACAATTGGAATTTGTAGCGGTGATGCAGCACGTACTCATTTTTCGATATGTTTGCGCCATCGGGTTTTTTTTTTTTGCCTCCGCTGTGGAAATGGAGATACTTGTTTTATGTAACAAAAGGGTCGGCGCTGTTTAGAGTGATTTGGTGCTGAACACGCGAGGAGGTGGAGCGTCGAATGGGCAGTTCGAAAGAGGCGATGGACCGATGACAGATCTGCGTTCGATGGGACCACCGGCAACCTCAACACCGTCGAACGTCAATTCCCAGGGTGGTCGTATTATACAGGAAAGAGAGAGGGACGAGGCGAGCAGAAGCCGAGAGGCCGGAGGTCAACGTAGCACCGTGTACATTGGACAGGTATAGCAGAGAGTAACACGAGAGCGCCAGAGGACGCTCGGGGGTAGACTCGATCGGTTGAACAGAAGTGAGAGCGGGAACTGCGGGGAAGGGGATAGAAGGGCCGGCATGGGGCGGGGGGTCGGTCTTGATTTACGATCGAATGGAGAGTCGCCGTTCGCCGTTTCATCGCGAGAAATTCAACGGGCAATGTTGGTGGCTCTTATTTGATGTTTCAGGAGAAGTTCATCAACTACTGGAGCGGTGGCAACCCGGCGAACAACAATTCCAGGCTCGTTAGCGTCAAAATAAACTCGGTGGCCGTGAGTATCGCCGTTGTAATATACGCAGTTTTATCGAAACGTATCTTTTCGTTGGAATTCCAAGGGCCGCTGGTGCATATCGTAATCACATGCTTCCGAAAGTTTATTGCCGTTGTCGTCTATCGTCCCGAGTTTATAGCTACCTGCCATTCTCATAGCCGTAAAAGAAAGCTACTTTGCCACGAAATTCCTCTGACATTGTACGAAATACGAAGCGGTTTTTTTTTCCGAACTGCTAATTATTATGATTCTTCGCTCTTTCCCTTGTTCGATGCGAAGAGCTCTCTGAACGAGGATAACGCCTCCAATGCCGCTCCACGGCAGCCGCCGTCCTTCAATATCCTGCCGAATAGCCAAACTGACGGTGGACAAGTCACAGCGCCACCAGGCTTTCCGTGGAACGATCCACTGGATCAAATTTTTGGCATAACGACGGAATCTCCGGTCATCACTGCTTCGGTTGCTTCCAACACACTTTCGGTGCGTACACCTTATTCTCTTCGTTTGCTCAGGCAAAAATACCCCACGTTATTCTGGCCCGTATTGTTTCATTGATACTTTTTACAAGTGCAATGTCGTTCGAACATTGTTTGACTCTCTGCACACATATGCATTCCGCGAAGCACCACATACGAGTTCGGTTGTTCGAATGTAGATATTTATCGAGATACTGGTGCCTCGTTGCGCGGGGTGCACATAATTGTGTTACACAGGAGGACTCGGACCCTTCGAGATCCCCGATTATGTCAGCTCCCATAAATCCCCTCGTGGAGGTCTTCAGTGGCTCGTCGGTTACATCGGGATCGAGGGCCTCGGACACCTCTGTCACCGCAACCCAGTCTCCCGATCGAACCGGCGCAACGGCGATCCTGGCCACTACACGATCTCCAGAGACCTCCGCCGCACCCACAACAACGGAGACGACGACAACGACGACAGCAACAAGCCAGGCTCCCACTACGACGACGACTACCACGTCCCAGGCCCCTACTACGACGACAACGACAACCCAGGCGCCTACAACAACAACAACAACAACAACAACAACAACTCTGGCTCCGACGACGACGACAACAACCCAGGCTCCTACTACGACGACAACGACAACTCAAGCTCCTACGACAACAACTCAGCCACCTACCACGACGATAACGACAACACAGGCTCCCGCGACAACTCCAACAACGACTCAGGCTCCGAGTACAACGATGACGACAACTTTGGCTCCGAATACGACGACGACTAGTATCGGTAGTGCGATTACTAGGATGACCAACGGACCGGGTCAAGCGGCGTTCGGGACAACATTCGATGACCTGGCATTCCTAAATACCCTGGTAATTACATTTCACGATCAATCAGTTTCAATATATCCGTGTATCTTTAATCTTCACTCTGTGGCAGTACCCGAGTCGAAATTTAGACCCTCCTTTAAACCTCCTTTCGATTCCAATTTGTCATTCAATGGAGGTTCAAGAGGTTCAAATGGAAATCTCAAAAACATGTATATCAGAACCTACTGAACCTCCAAAAGTGGCAGAAATTGGATTTTTTCACTCAAAGGAGGTTTAGTAGGTTCATCCGAACCTCCTTTAAACCCTAGATTTAATGCTTACGCAAACCTACAGACCCTCTTTTAAACCTCCTTTCGCCCTACTAACTCTCCTTTGACTCCTTTCACCGGTGGCTCGCAGAGCCATAGGCCTAAAGGAGGCTCAGGAGGTTGAATGGAAGGTTCAGTAGGGCTAAAGGAGGGTCGCCAACGGTGCAAATTTCTCCATATAGGTTCGAGGGGAGTCAAAGGAGGGCGGCGGTCTGTGCGTTACAAAGGAAATAGGTTCTCGAGCATTCAAAGGAGGGTCTAAATTTCGACTCGGGTATAATTTTGTCTTTTTTTTCTTCAAGTTTCTTCAGTTACACTGTGCCAAAGTAACATTTCGCACGAAACAAAAAAGAATTCCATATTTCGTGAGATAAAGACCGAGTGTGGTGTTTTTTCTCTCCCTCGCAGTTACAGCAACCTAATGCGGGAGGTAGCGCAACTCCGAAGACTCTGACAGAGGTGGAACAATTATTGGCTAACAAGGCAAGTTCTAGACACATGTCGTTTTATCGATAAAGCGATCACATAGATTCATATTAATTACGATTCAACCTGCTTCCCTCAATGCCGTTCTTTCTCTTTATCTCTCTCTGTCTTTTACGCTCGCTGTGTCTCGATAAACGTTAATTGACTCAATCTCGTTCCACTTTTACGTTATTCTATCGTTTTAATTGATTCGCCCCGATGGGGCAAAGTTGCGCGGCATTGAAAAAAAAAAAATCCCTTCGCCCGATCAATTCGACCACTGATCGTGAGTGACTCATTGGGACGTTTATTCGAGCCAGGAAAGTCGAGTCTCTCAGAGGGCGTTCCGGGTATTTTTTTCTCTCCTCCCGTTGCTTAAACGTTTTGCGCAAATTTCACAAGAGCAATGAAATGGCCAATTATCGGCAGCTCGCGGACGGTGTGCACAGTGAGAGAATAACGCCGGCCAACACGAGCAACGTCCTTGTTCGTTCTCGTATCTGCTCCATTCATAATTCTTTTTTTTTTTTTTTTTTTTTTACGCATGCGTACTCGTACGAGTCGAATCTCACTTTACATTGTAATAAATATTCTGATTGCTCGATATGTTAATGATACGACGTCTGCAAAGGGCACAATCTTGCAAGTTTTTCTTACCGATAAAGAATAACGAAGCGTGTCTATATCGCGGATAAAATATTTTCGATTTACGACACAGTAAAAAGTTGTTTTTCGATATTTCCATGACAATTTGTTCAGAATGATCAAAAACGTTTAAAAAAAATCAATTCATAATGAGCACATCATCGCGCCTACGAGTGGGTACGGATTTTTTGCACACGCAAAATTTGTACAGTTAAATATATGTGACCGAATGTTTGCACCCCGATCAAAATCAAGTTATAGGTGCGTTTCGTGAAAATGTGTGAAACGTTCCGGATGATCCGACAGTTTTTATTTTCCAAAAATGTTTCGAAGTCCTCAAATTGTCACGATTTTGTTTAAATATCTCATTACTTTTTTTCTGTCGTACAAATTAGAAACGCGCACATTGCTTTCTCATTATTTCAATTCGTTGACAAAGCTACCGGTGTAAGAAGCCACATTTGAAAAAGCGACTTGTTAAGGATGTTGAGTCCCAAATCGCAAATGGTGATAAAATTCTGAAAATTTGGTATGTTTTTGTATGAAGCATTTCAGAGGTCGTGTAAAAATTTCACGACAATTAGGAAGCTCGTTATTGAACAATTAACATTCACAAATTAAATGTTGTTTTATGGAAAGTGATGTAACTTTGCAATAAGTTTTTTTTTTAACCTCTCAATTTTATAGTATCTACAATATACCGAAAGCAACGGAAACAAAACGAAGTTTATTGATAAATTTTTGTTTTATTTCTTTTAAAAATTGTTCTTAACAAAATGTTAATTTTTTAATAACGAGCTTCCTAATCGTCGTGAAATTTTAACACGACCTCTTAAATACTTCATACAAAAACATACGAAATTTTCCGAATTTTCTTATCATTTTTTATTTCAACCCTTAAGGAGGTTGAAGTAATGATGATAGAATTCTGAAAATTTTGTATGTTTTTACATGAAGTATTCAGGAGGTCGTGTAAAAATTTCATGACGATTAAGAAGCTATTTATTGAACGATTAACATTAACATGTTTCATAGGGACTCAACATCCTTAATATGGAGACGGCTCTGTCTACCGAGTTATCGTACCGGTATTGCTAACAGCCTCGAGAGTAATGTTCAATTATCAATTGATAATCAAACGCAGCAGGGAAAATTAATAGTTATTACTAATTATATTTTGACGAATGGTTTTCTAATTCTCGTTTGCATTTACCGATTTATACGCGTCCGCAATATTATTATATTCATTGTCCCTTTTTTTGCTTGGGTTACGCGTCCACTGTCGATAATTTACAATTGTGTTTATCGTTGCCCACACCCTGAGTCGGAACGCGAGAGTGCAACGCTCGTAAAAGAAGAAAGAAAAGAAAAAAAAGAAAATCGAATTAAACGTTGCGCTCGTTAATGGCAGGCGTGTTTTCTCTCTACCAACGTCCTGAGGTCGCAATCGCCTCGACCTTTCGCGATCCTTCTGTCACGCTCCATTCACTCGGGGTCGACACATTTTGCACCCCATCAATTTCATTCGTATTCCTCGGATCGATCTCGGCTACATATACAATTACGTGTTCGGACACATCAATCGTACGCGCACCAACCACGATCACAATCCAAGTGTCTCGTTTTGCGACTGCTATGTATTTTTTACGCGACCTTGCGATTTCGGCGGTCTTGTGATCGAGATTTGAAAGCCAGTCGACAAACATAGGCTGTATTTTCGATTGTCAAAAAGGTGAAATTTCCATTTCGTCTTTGCTGCAGCACTTTGAGCAGCTTGATTTTCGTAAAAAAAAAGTTCGACATTTTAATAAAAATTCGTATTTCGGAACGTCTCTCGGGGGAGTCGTTACTCCTGCCGTACACGATAGCGAATACGAAGAACTTTACGTCGAAAAAGCGCACCTCACCCTGACAATAAAACAAGCGTAATTTGCATAGTAGGGGAGACCGGGGCAAAATGGTATAGCGGGGCATAATGGGACCGTGGCAAAATGGGACCGGGGCAAAACGGGTTTGGGGCAAAATGGAATAGTGAAAATCAACACTGCTGGAAAATACGTCCATTGGGGCAAAACGGGACTGGGGCAAAATGGGACAGGAAAAATCGGAGATTGATTAATCGTAGTAATTTAACATTAAAGAAGACGACAATTTTTATTTGTTAACTCAATCGCTTAAACAATTATTATTATTTTTGACTTTACAACAAAAGTTCGTGCTCGGCTCGTCAGGATTCGTTGAATCCAATAAATTTAGGTACTTCAACATTCAAAAAAATACGAATTTTTCATTCGTTATTAAAGTTTGTTAAACAATTACTTTTGATTCTGCGGTCAGAACTGTACCAAACTTGACGTAAATTTTTATTTGAGCCTTCTTATTCGATTGGTACAATTTCTTTGTCGTTATTAATTATTTAAATAATCAAGTAATTTTTATAATCTGACGCGTGCAATTTTTTGTTTTTTTTTTTGTTTTTATCTATCTTTGTTTTTTTTTAAATTTATTTTCTGCCAACTGCACGTTACTGATACTGATTTTCAAGCCATTGATGAAAATCGAACTCTTGTCAATTTTTACGTAAATTGTTTTATGAAACTAGGACCGCCGCTCCCGATGAAATCGACGGATATGTGTCGACAAATATATCGGTCAGTCCGTATTATCTGCGTATATGTGGACTGAAACGAACCACAAGCATCATTCAGATTAGAGTATGTTTCAACAGCTCTTTCATAGAGCCGAATCATGAATTTTCCTGTCATCCCATTTTGCCCCAAATTCAGCGGGCTGCGACACTTCATTCTTGTGTGTCCCATTTTGCCCCAATTTGATATTCCACTCCTCTCTGTCCCATTTTGCCCCGATCCCATTATGCCCCAGTGCCGTTTTGCCCCGCTATACCATTTTGCCCCGGTCTCCCCTATACTCGTTCTTTCGAAGTGGAGGGAACGGGGATGACAGTAGCGCGCGCGTCCCCGTAAAGAGTGAGAGATTCATTTCGCAGATTCTGTCGCTCGCCCTTGGGAATCCGGGTCCGACGCGTTCCCCGAAAGCTATACAACCGGCGAATGCATCGCCCAACTCGATAATCTCGTATCCAACGCCAGGGCCTTCGTCGGAACCGATAATAATCGACCTGTTGCGAACGAGCGAGAGGCCGATATTTAAAAGTACCGAACAAGTCACTCGGCGGCCACTTGGCACATTTTCACCCGCGCGAATAACCACGACTACGAGCCCACCGGCTGAAACATCGCCGAGACCAGTGTCCCCCACAAGCGGACCACCCCTCGTGACAACGGCCAAGCCGGTTGTCAAGTCACGTCCCCTAACGCCAACGGCGAGTCCGGCTCCTCTGGGCTTTGGTGCGAGTATCCTGCAGGCTCTCTTCGGTCGCAATCCTTTCGGCCCGCCGACGACGAGGAGACCCGTCGTCGAGGCCACCGGGAGGCCCCAAACAACAACAACAACGTCATCGTCGACGAGTACCGCTCCACAAGTCCACGTGACGCCTCGTCAATTGGAAACTGTCAAGCTTCGAACGAGCACCCCCCCGAGCGTTTCGTCGATCTCTCCACGGCAACCAACGACCACGAGGCTTTCCAGCAATGACGACGACGCGCGCTTTTTGGCCGCTTTGTTGGCCGCCGCGGCGAAGAAGCCGAGCACGGCAAAGAGCGATGCCAAAGTGGCCGCGAAGTCGCAGGATCTTACGGAAGACGACGAGGCTTTTCTCCGGGCTATTCTCAATGGAAAAGCCAGCGTGAAAGCAGCACCGACGTCAGCGAGTGACGCCGCTTTCCTCGCTGCTCTCTTGAAGGCTCAGGGCATCGAACCGTCCACCCCGTCGAATCGACTCAGGGAACAATTGCAGGCGAGTCAGCAGGTGATCACTGCGGCTCCCTCGTTTGCGAAAAATCCGCCGAGAAGCCTTCCACCGACGACGAGAAAAGCCGCGCCGGCCAGAGCCAGGCCAATCGAGACAACGTGGTCACCCAGCTCGACCTATCCACCCCCGCTGTTCTCGAGCTTCGCCAATTTGGGCTCGGCTTCGCAGGGCTCGAGGGGACAGGGCAATGGCGACGGGGCGGGCGGAGACGGCACCGTTCGTACTCAGGTCGTTAATGCAGCGATCGGTGCAACGAGGGCCTTCGGTCAGTTCCTCGGTGCTGCCATTACGGTATTTTTTTACATTTATTTTTCATCTTTTGGTATCGCTTGTCGTTCGAATTGCTTCTGGCTTGTCGTTGGGCAAGCTTCGATGGCTGATGCAAAGTTTCGTGCGGAGAATTGAACCTGCGGAATATGTTTTTGGACCAACGAATATGCTTGGTGGGTTTAAGGCGTTAACCCCACTTGTAGCGCAAAAAAGACCTTTTTCATGAATTTTTTTAAAGAAAACTACAAAACTTTTTTAATCGATCAATATACCATCTTAAGGAACACATCTTGAAGAACTTTCAGTAATTTTTTTATTGAAAAATATTACATCGTTTAGTGGCAAATGGCCGTCAATGAAATAACGTTTTTATATACACGGTTTGCGGTGACCAACATTGCGGCGAAGTGGATCATCTGAAAAAAAAATGCGGATGGATTTAGTCAAATATAAGTATAAACTAGTCTTTAATCGAAGGATTTTAAAAAATATTCATTTTTCACAAAATGGCGGACAGTCAAAGTTAATGGTTCAATTTTAACGAAAAAAACGGCCGTTTTTTGGCTATAAAACGGCCATTTTTTTTTCGAAAAAAAAAATCGAACGATTAAAGACTACATTTTGATGTATTAAATAAGCCTGCAAAATTTCAAGAAGATCGGTTCATTAGTGTTCGAGTAATCTTGGTCACCGACTCCAGAAATGCCATTTTGAGAAACACGCGTTTAAAGTTTCAATTTCAGTTCTTCAATTCACGGATTCTTCTCTTTCTACGCTCATATCTCAGTCAATTTTGTTCGGATCGACTTGAAATTTTCAGGACATATTCTCACATACTTATATTTCAAAAAAACGCAATAAAAAAAATAGATTTTTCCAAAATCGCAAGTTGGGGTAACCCCTTAATAGCTACTATTGGCTAGTATTCGCGTACTGTAGGGCTCCATATGGTTGACAGAGTAAGAGTAACGCGCTTGGGTATTTGTATGTTTGTCGATTGAAAGGATTATCCCAGGCATTATGAGCACCCACTTGGGAGTACTTATTTCGATGCTCGATATACCTGGTGGCGGAAAAAAGGAATTTTCTTGAATATTTTCGGGGCAAACGTGAGCAGAATATTAATTTTTTTTTCATCGAATAGTACTGTTCCAAGTGTCTGAAAAACGTCCTTCGCGTTGATCACTTCTGATCGGTAACAAATCATCGGAAATTCAAAAATCAAACGCATTTAGTTTTTGCGTGTAATAATGCACCGTTTGGACGGAGGATTTAATTAAATATTGATTTTTGACAAAATGGCCACGGTCCAAAGTAAAAGTATCAATTTTCAAGCATCAATCGGAAAAAAGTTTGCTTCGTCCAAGCACTGCTTTTTCGAATACAATAGAAGCTTGTCAAATTTGTAGTTGATCGGTGCTGTGAATTTTGGGATATCGTGATTACCGATTTTGACGAAGTCATTTTGAGAAAGACGCGATCAAAGTTCGCCGGTTCGCGGAATCTACCTATACACAAGTACCGCCCATAAGTCCCTCAATTTTGAACGGATGGATATGAAATATTCCGAGAATATTTTCGAAATGTTATTTCTTGAGAATCCGGCGAAAACCATAAATGGACATTTAAAAAAATGTCATCCAGTTGTAAGCTCTGAATCAGGTCCCGACTTTCGAGAGAATCTTTTTGGGGGCTTAAAGTGATCAAGGACATTCCAAATTTTGAAAATTGGTGTGCCCAATTTTTGAAACAAGGACGTGTGCGAATATGCAACCAGTTGCTTCTCGAGCGCATTTTTTATAACGTTATAGAAAGAAAAAACTTTCGCGGCTTTTTCCCAGGTAAAATATATCGGCGTTCCACGGTAACGAGGCAAACTATGTCAACTCCAGTTTTTTTTTCCCATGCCAGTTGAATTGGCGAAGATTGAGTCTCTTTAGACGTTACAATTCGTGTACTTATTCTTGCGAGCACGCTCGCCTAATTTTGGTATTATAGTTTATCGTCATCGATCTATAGGTACCTGACGAACGGGAAGAAAAAAAACCTTTTCATGATACATTGATTGTTTAATTGATTACTGTTCGAGTGAACCTTTGGCTGCACGATGATTCAATCCGTGTTTGTTTGGTCTTTCAAATACAGGGCGCAGCCCAGCAATTGCAGTCCTTCGTAAGGAACGGCACAAGGTACGGTTGGTTAGGTTAAGTCAACGAGCGTGGAACCGAAGAATCGGCATGACTCACGAGCTTTTCGGTTCTTCTTTCTTTTGTAGTTGAATAGAATCGTGGACAGTCTGATATCACCATTCGAGTCTCTGAGGGAAAACCACTTTGCACTGCACGTTCACTCTCTTTTCCTCTTTCTCTCGGTATTTCCGGAGTCGCTGCACGAACCTCATTATCATCAGACATGTATATATCGCACGATGGTGTCTCGAACGATTTATTCACAGACGAATAGCCGTAGAAAAAAATTGGCCCGCGCGTTATTCCTCGCTGAACTGTTAGTCCCTCGGCACAACACAACGCAACATCCCTACGATCCCATTGCAGTAGTAACTTTTGTGGGGTTGAACGAAACATAACGAAATTTGTGTCAAGCGACGAGAGGCTCGATAAATCTCTACGAGTTGTTTTTTTTCCCATCATTCTTCCGTTTTGAATTTTCCATCGACGATTATTAGTTTTTGGGACAATTCGCGAGATTCACGTTTGACGTGGTTCAATTCGGCTTGTCATCATTTTATCGACTGTGCCGTTGAAACTTTTTACCCGTTACAGTGGCATTTTGATGCAATTGAATTTTTTAGCGCAGTAAATTTACCTTCTCCGACCATGATTGACCCTGGAGAAATCGTATTCATAAAAATTGGGCAACCACTCGAGATTCAATAAGTACATGAAGCACCAAGTACTCGTTCTCGACACTTTTTCCCCTTGCTTGGGTTTATTTGGGTTTTCGTTTTTTTTTCTCTGCGTATAGATTTTCGGATCTCGGAAGATTTGCCTCTCGTTACTTTTGGAAACGACCGAAATTTGAACGACACAAATTTCGTGGATGCTGGATGAAATTCTCGACCCTCTATTGTTTTCTCCACTTAACTTGATATTTTCTTTTTTTATATGTCGGTGTGGTATATCGATGGTGCTCTCCTTTTCTCCGTTTTCATTCCCGTAAATGTTGTACCTGCGATAATATCGTTTCGTTGTTCTCGTTATTGCATCAACGGTTCGACGAATTTACGGATAAATAATCGCGTGATACGCTTTGCAAACGTTTCTAGGGTAAGTCGACGAGTCGATAGTTTTCCTTCTTTGTTTCCCTCTGTATTCCGTTTTGCACGTTATCCGGTGTTCTTTCGCCCGAAGACTTGAGCGGCATACTCGTGAGACATTTGCAACGTAACTTGTAATTAATGTAATTAGTTTCGGAACTGTAAAGTTAAAAGGATTAGCGATCACTGGTGGTTGTCGTCAGAACCCCATTTTATTTCGCGCGTCTTCCTTTTGTGCCTCTCTCTTGATACCTTTCGTTGCACACTCTCCAACGATCTTGATATGTGACACTACGCCCGAAAAGCTTCTTCCCGTATGATTATTGACTTGTTTTCTTCTATCGAGAAGCTCATAACGATTTCAAGGATGTAGCATCGACTGCAACCGCAATTGTGAAACTTTCGTCGAATCGTTATCGAGGCTTTTCGTAAAATTTGGTGCTACGCAAAATTTTCAATAACAATACATTGTGATATAGGGATATGATGAATATGTCGTCAAATTTGAAAAAAATCGTATACTGCATTATTCTGATGAAAAAATTGGCTTTCTATAATCTCCGAGTGATATGTAATTGTTTTTTTTGTATAGTGAAGCTTGTAAATGCCTGTACATCTTATGAATATGTAATAATACTATTTTTTTTCTCTGTCGTAGTGTGTTGTGTTTTGTACAATAAAAATTGCCAAGTGAGTGCACGATAGAGGCAGGTTCGTCATTCGTTATCGACCGCCTGCTTTTGTTCCTTTTTCCCTACCTTCTCTTTCTTGCTCGATTTAAAATGAGCTCCGAATCGTCACGAAACACAATCACAGTTCGCGGTAATAATTTTGAAAAACCACTTCCTTTAAGGTAGCACGAGTGCGCAATCGTGATTTCTATAAATTTTGTTCAAATTTTAATCAGACATTGGTCATATCATCATGCATGTTCGAGTAAAATTTAAGAACAGTCGACTATTTGGATTGGGCGATAATGGGTTTTAAAATTGCCACTTTTAACACTGCAGGGTCTGCATTGAAATTTCGACAGATTAATTTTCCGCAAAAAATATTTGACCCCTACAATAAGAAAACATATGTCAACACCGCATCGTTTCACGTATCCAATGACGTGAGTTTGCGCGGTATATTTAAAATAATACTGCAACACAAATTTTTATTTGGAATTAATTTTTAATCGAACAAAGTCTCTAATTAGTTATGCATAAACCAACACTTTTATTTGTTAACAAAGATAACATAAACAATATAAAATATTAATATATATAATGCAAATATTTTTTTATGAAAAAATTTTTAACTTTAGGAACACAATTATTTTTTTCTCGAAATATTGAACAATATTGTTCAATTTTTACGAAAAATTATTCTGTCTAAATTTCAATGCAGACCCTGCAGTGTTAAAAGTTGCAATTTGAAAACCCACTATATCCCAATCTAAATAGTCGACTGTTCTGAAATTTCACTCAAACATGCATAATAATATGAACAGTGTCTGGTTAAAATTTGAAAAAAATCTATAGAAATAAAGATTGCGCGCTCGTAATACCTTGAGACGAAATATCGTTTCATTATTGAAATACCTAATGGATATTACAGGAGAAAAACAAAACCGTAATTTAATTATAGGGAATAATCGAGGCCCACTTCGTAAGTGCTATCGACTTGAGCAAATGAAAAAAGTTCCAAAAAATAGTAGCGTGAAAAGGGCAGGATCTTTGCGCGCTCGTGGCTAGGTCAAGATACGTTATTCCTGGAGCAAGACGAGTCTCTCGCACTGTGTAGTGGTGCCCGGAGGAGGAGCGAGCACAAGGAAGAAGAAGAACACGAAAGCGAGAAAAAAACCTCGACTAAGCGGTCTGACTCGCCTCGACGTATGCAGAGGTGAAAAATGTGATAAATAACGAGAAATCCACTGACAATGGGTAAGAAATGCACGTGTGTCCTGGGACGTGTTCGGATATCGCCGCGGCACATGCCATTCGCGCGCCGGTAATTTAAATAAATTAAACAAGACGCCACGAAAGCTTAAGGGATATACGGTAGTTTGGTATGTATTTACGCGTATACATTTCTTATATACAAACACATATATTTGGGGAAAGGATATTTTTTTAATTTTTACGTCTGCCAGCAGACCTAGCTACTTCCAAAAAGGTCCTTGAATCGTTCTTAAACGAATCCTCGATTTTCGGGACATTAGGCTGAAGCCTATTTTTCAAATATTTAACCAATTAACTAATTCTATTAAAGTTAAAATATGAAAATAAATTAATTCAGTTGTAAAACTTATTGGATATAAATGAATTGCTTTAATTGAGAGTTTTAGAACAAATCAATTATTCTTTCTAGACCTAACCGATTAATGTTATTCATTAGAATAAATTAACTTAGTTCTGAAAAAATAATTAATCGTTTCAATTGAGGGGTCTAATGGTCCATTTTGTTTGGAACGAATTAAATTAAAATTAATTAATTCGGTCGTAAATTGAATAACCCAAAT